>JARFIW010001339.1:0-380000 GCA_036346225.1 Platerodrilus igneus | reverse complement strand
GCTTACTACATACGTCCCCAATACCTCTGTCAATATAAATGGGTTTAATTTTTTTCGTAATGATAGAGTGGGTCGAGAGAGTGGGGTCGGTGTGTACGTAAGGAAGGAACTTAAATGTCAGGTTATTTCGTTTGGTTTGCAATTGACTGGTATACTTGAACATATTTGGATAATGTTTAAATTAAATCGGAAAACTGTTGCTGTAGGCACAGTATACAGATCCTCAAATTCTAATCTGCTTAGTTGTGTTGATGAACTAGATAATCTACTATCTTATTTAGCACCAATGGTGGATAATATAATATGTTTAGGTGATGTCAATGTGAATCTTTTTAATTTAAGTAATATTATCACACGCTGCTTTGATTCTTATGGATTCATCCAAGTGATAAATGAACCTACGCGCATAGCAAATAACAGCAGTACTCTTATTGATCCCATATACTTATCAAGTGACGAATTATTTGTTCAAGCAGGTGCTATTAATGCTGATATTGTTTCGGATCACAGATTAGTTTTTTGTGAAATAAATGTTTATTATGATACCACAAAACCAATAAATGTAACTATTAGAAGTTTTTCACAATTTAATCATCAAAAATTCTTTGCGGATCTGATTAGACTATCTTGGACTGATGTTTTACGTGAATTGAGTATTGATAAGAAAATAAAAATATTCAACTCCTATATTATAAAATTGTTCGATTCACACGCGCCACTGTTGGAATCTGTTCTGATGTTAAGCAAAAACTAAATCAATACTTCCTTCTACTAACTTTCAGTTTTTACAACACTAAGGAATTTATGTTTGACTAAACTAGCAATATGCGCCCCATGTGGGGTGCAGGTGGTTACCCTTACATTTTGTGTTTTTATAACACTATGGTTTTCCTAGCTAGTAGTCTTACACTTGATTTCAGAACGTTAAGAAGTGCTTTTAAATGAATGTGTCTAAATAAAACAATTTACACCAAACTGTCTTATTATTATTTTTATATAAATCCAACTCCCATATCCAATAGCCACCAACGACAATTAGGATATCTAAACCAAAGGTGTCTTGGCTTACAGAAAATGTGAAACAGACTATGAGATCTCGTGATTTGGCATTAAAAAATTACCGTGCTACTAAAAATAATATCAGCTGGAATGAATACAAGCGTCTACGTAATAACACACTAGCAATAGTGAAACATGCAAAGCGCATGTATCTGAAAAATGTTATAGATCAAGGTAATGTACGTGATATGTGGGGTGCTTTGCAGTTGCTCAACGTTAAAACTAAGAAGGATTTATCTATTCCCTTGGAATTATCTAATGCAGAAAACATCAATAATCACTTTTCCCTCCCTTTACAAGCAAAATATTCCTGCGTGGAGAAAATCAATTACTATGCTAATACCATATTCAACAAAAACTTAACTTTCAATTTCAATTATCTACAGTAGAGGAGATCAATAAAATATTACTTGGGCTCAAATCAAATGCGATGGGGATAGATAAAATATCATTAAAAATGTTGAAGTGTTATAGCCCACATACTGATATTTATATATCACATATTATAAATTGCTGTATAGAACATAAGTATTTTCCTGATGTTTAGAAAGAAGCAATATGTTGTCCAATTCCCAAAACTTCAAAACCAAAAAGCTACTCAGATTTGCGTTTAATTAGTATTTTACCCTGCTTATCAAAAATATTAGAAAAAGTATTATATGAACAAATTTATCAATATGCTATAAATAATATCCTTCCAAGTTTCCAATCTGGGTTTCGAAATAGGCACAGCACTTCTACAGCACCATGTGTAGTCACTAACAATATAATTAAAGCATGTGATGAAAAGCTAGTAACTGTACTAGTGCTACTAGATTTTTCAAAGGCATTCGATATGGTTAATCATGAACTTATTTGCACTAAATTAAAATATTACGGTTTTTCTACTTTGTCGACGTCTTTAATTACTTCATATTTAACTAATAGAAAGCAGTTCACAAGAATAAAAGATGATGTATCGTCTTTTGCAAACATTTCAGTGGGAGTTTCTCAGAGATCAATTTTAGGTCCTTTGCTCTTTATACTTTATACCAGCGACTTGTTAGCATCGATAAATAATTGTAAAGTACATGCGTATGCTGATGATATTCAAGTTTATTTAAGTTTTCCAGCATGTGATGTTGACAATGCATTAATTTGTATAAATCATGATCTAGAATTAATCGATGAGATAAGTACTAAACATAATCTTAAATTAAACTCGAATAAGTCTAAGGTGATGATTTTCGGATAAAAAAAAAATTAGAGATTGTGTTAAGGATAAGATAAAAGTCATAATTAACAATACCCCTATTCCATTAGTTAGTTCTTCAAGAAATTTAGGTTTATTATTTGACGACGATCTGCGCTTTAAGTCACATGTTGCAGGGTTAATAAAAAGTTCATATATAGCACTTAAACAACTATATGCTTGTCGGTATATACTAACCTTACAATTGAAAAAGCTGTTGTCGAAAACTCTAGTTCTGTCATTGTTTAACTATTGTGATTTTATGTATGGTCCAAACATTGATAGCACTTCTAAGACACAAATACAAAGGATTCAAAATACTTGTCGTTTAGTTTTTAGACTACAAAAATTTGATCATGTACGCATAAGATAAAAGAGTTGCAATTGGTTAAATATGGATAACTGCAGAAAATATCATTTGTTATGTTTTGTTCATAAAATAATTATAAATAAGGCTCCAGAGAATATTGCTAAAATATTAATGCCACGCTCCAAAATGCATTGCATCAATATTAGACACACTACAACTTTAACGATTCCCAAGCACTCGACTGCTATGTTTCAGAGAGGATTCATCTATAATGCTGTCTCTACTTATAATGCAATTCCAGATAGATATAAAAATCCTTCTTTTACCCCATTCAAGGCTCAAATCAGGGTGCATATTTTGGATAAGGAGTAACATAGCCTAATTGTATATTTTTCAATTATTGTTTGATTACTCATTTGCTTCAGTAATTTTTCTTGTAGAGATATGTAGTGGTTTATGCAGATTAAGTGTAAGAGTAGTCTACCACTAAACTTCGCCTGCATAAACCTACAAATATGTCTTATGTAATAATGTTTTAATGTAATATTAACAACAATTAAAGTCAATATTATTATTATTAAAAAAAATCACGAAAACCAAACTTTTAAATCATACAATGTACATAATTCATTCATTAAGCAAAAAGCAAATACAAATCACCCTGTATAAAATCAATAATAAGCTACAATTAATCAAAGGAAGCTCGTTCAGTAATAACTTCACTACATTCATGAAAATAAATAATTGCGGAAGCAATCCAATCAATATTTATGGTTCCGGATTGTGGCCGTGTCATCTTATAAACTTCGGTTGGTCCGAAAATTTCAATCCAATCAATTTTAGAACATTTAAGACAATTTTAAGCTTAAAATCAAATGCAGGTTCAACATATTTGAGAAAAATAACCGTGAAATACAATTTCTTTCTAAACACAGTTGCATAAAGAAGTCAATAAACGCATATGATTTATACCAATATGGATATTAAAAGCGATGGGATACGTGCAATTTACATCCTACACGAAATACCATTCGTTAAACAAATCCCGATTGAAATTTCAGAAATACGTGCAGTTTACAACGTAAAGAAAATGCCATACTTAACAAAACAAGCATATGAAATTAAAAGTATGGAAATTAAAGTTCTGATATGCGTGCAGTTTGAAATGTGCATAGAAGAACATTTGTTAATATGTCCCTGTACAAGGTTGCGGGATTACTTGACATTTAGAATGTATATATTTAGACCCGCTAGAAACCAACACCTTTGCAGATAAACATTGAAACACTACTTCCACAGACAAACGACTGATAGTGGGCTGTCAACCAATGAGAACACGCATTATGCATCCCCCAATTGATGTATGTATTATAAAATGGAACCTAATAGGAAATTATTAGAAATTATTAAGAAGTTACTAAGTGAAGTGCAACAATGTAATACAAGGACAATTTATAAAGTTTACTAACAGTTCATGAGAATGGATGCAATACTTTGTATCCAGACGATAGTGACACTACAGGTGGCAGGTCGCAGATGGTCAAGATACCACAATTACCTAGAAATTAAGATTAAAGCATTGTAACAAAGTATAGAATTAAGAATAAACAGATGAGCTCTGCAAGTTCCCATAGCCATGTCAGTGGATAGGGACATTATAAATAGCCCGGGAGCCCCAAGACCTGGCAGTCACTCAAAGTATTCAGCTTTAACATTGCAGTTGCTTAGGCAACTCAGAATAGTAGAATTAATTCTTTTTTTCGAACTTAAGAGTAATTTTAATTCAAGTTTGTAAAATTTCACATTAAATTCTGTATCAACCAAATTAATTTGTTAAGAAGTTTGCAAGTGTTTTTTTAAAACGCAGCTCCCAAGGCCCGAACCTTAACTGGCACAGTCGTACGGATGTCAAAAGATCCCTAAGGAACCCAAATTCGAAGAACTGATGGTTTGAAATTTCAATTCCAAATTTGGCAGAACCCAAACAGAAATTGGAGGAGATACAAGAATCGATCAAATCCAGCAGAAACAGAACCTTGGAGGAGATACAAACATCGATCGAATCCAAACCAACGTGGACAAAGTACACACATCGACTGAGTCCATGAAACCAACGAAGAAATTAATGTAAGTTCATATCCTTAAAAAACCAATTTATTTTGACGAACTATATTTAATATTGCTAGTAATTATTTTATGTATGTACAGATTTACTATTTTATTATTGCAAATTTATGCCATTCTTACGAAAATAATTTACTTGGCTATTGCAAGGAATTATTTTCAAATTTATTTTTTAGAGAATTGAATTTTTTTAAGAGAGATTTTTAAAGCAAAAGAGAGAATTTGTTTTGAAAAGAAAGAATTTTTAGAACTGAATAGAACAAACAATTATTACAATTATTAAACAAACCAATACAGAATAACTGGCGGACAAAACGAAAACCATTCCAAAAATAACCAAAAATAGAACGTAATTAATTTACAGTTTATTTAATACCGCAAACTACTATATAAAACGAAATTAAAACGGTTTATTCAAACGTAACATCCATAGCATTCTACAAATTACAGAAACGTACTCTGCGATCTATTATTAACTTAAACCATTATTAATTAAAATAAGCGTGCAATTCCTACATAAGAAGAGACCGGAAACTCTCATCAAATACGTCCAATTATAGTTAAAAAACGTTCATAATAAAACTTTACAAAAGCTATTTAAAACCACGCATCGCAAATATTTCTTAATACGAAGATATCTAAATATAACCTTACGCAACATCCACGTTACTGAAAACCTATCGCGACTTTATAACCAAACAATTATTAAACGTGACCTTTTTTTTTTGGTTAAATATTTCAAGACGACATAAATAATTATAAAAAATAAAGTATTTTATCACAGACTGAATAAAACCATTAGAAAATCATTTCGCAACTGCATAAAGTATAATTACATATTTAATTATGCCAAAGCATTCACAGAGACTAGAATTACACCTCCAGTAGACTAAAACTTACAATTTAAACAAATTGTATAGCGTATAAATGAGACATTCACGCAAATACTGTAACAAAACGGTAAACTAAAACCTTGCAAACTCTATATTTAACACTCAAGGTGACGAGACAGGAAACATCTTAGACACTTATAAACTACAAACACCCACGGATAAGAGATAATTATAACAGACAGAATTAAATTAGCAGAATTAGGAATAAAATAAGTCTTAACTGGCGCAAAGTAAAATAACTACCGCGAGAAATTATTCATTCACATGGAAACCTTTCAGAAAGCAAAACTCAAATAGAATTTACAAATTAACATCCGCAAAGTATAAATAAACAAGTTCAAGGCTACAACAATTACCAGAGACATTACCAGATTACAGCATTGTATAAATAAATACAAATATAAGCAACTCAATTCTTTTAATAACCTAAAACGATTCAAGCTAATAAAAACAAATTAATAAACCTAACCAAAGAATAACAATACAGATAGCGAAATAAACCCCAATTTTTACAAAATTTGAAATTAATTGAAATCAAAAGTAACTAGTAATTATTAAAACCCTCAACACAAATGAGTTCAGATATGAAAATTTACCTCGAGATAATCCCCATCTTTAACAGAGATCAAGCCCTCTTAGGAAATTTTATAGCAGCAAGTGAAATATTTTTGAAAACCTACAAACCAGGAGGCAATGAAAGGAACGTATTACTCTTGAGTCTGGTAATAAGCAAACTGACCGGACGAGCACTAACACTAATAACCAGCCGAGATGACTTAGAACAATGGGAAGACTTTAAACTTATATTGATTGCATATTTTGGACATCAACGTAACCTGAAATGTCTAGTACGCGACTTAATAAATCTTAGAATGGAAAATAACGAATCCCCGTATCAATTCGAAATGAAATGCCAAGATGTAAGAAGTTTAATCTTAACAGAATTAAAAATTGAAAATCCCGACCAAAATATTCGACGTTTAAAAACAAAAATGTATGACAAAATGGCACTGGACACCTATATAAACGCATTACCAGAACGACTATCAGATAAAATCAGATTACAACGTCCCCAACATTTAGATGAATCCATGAATATGATTATAGAGAAAGAAAACGTCATGTACTATCGAAAAAGACTATATAACCCAAACGTAAATAAAACTTATTCACCAATAAAAACTATACAAGCCGCGAGACAAACAACCACCCAACAAAAATTCACACCATTCAATGCACAAACAAATCAACCACGAATCAATAACCCAAATTTCGATAATACGAATTTTAATAATCAAATTAAACAATTTCCAGAACCAGCGTTTAATTCAAATTTTACGAAACCCGCATTTCAACCCAGATCTAATCAAAACGTAAACCAACAAAGACAAGCATTCAGCGCGAACCCTATTAGAAATACCCCAATGGCAAATAACAATAACAATCGTAATAACTATAATAAACCAACGCCCATGGATACCTCATCTGGTAACACCAGACCAAACACAAAAATAACACACATCCGACCAAACCCCCATCAAAAACGCAACTTTATATCAAAGGAACTATTTCATCCAGAAGTAGAAGAATTTGATAATGACCAGAATAATTACATTCACCCCAGTATAAACAATGGACCAAACCATTCAGAAAATAATGAACGTGATGAACCATGCAAAAATTGCGACGAGAACGACGAAGAAAACGCGTACTCAAATTTTCAGATAGACCGATTTATAAACAACCAAACTTAATACACTTAAATAACATAAACCACCTAGTACTAACCATACATGGAAATACCCCATGCCGAACTTAAACTATTAATCGATACCAGATCCTCAAAACCATTAATTAGCCCCAGAACCGTGAAAAAACATTATTTAGATTATGTAGAAAGAGAGTCATTTAAAATTAAAACAGCCCATCAAACGACATTACACCAATTCGTCGCTAATATACCCTTACCGAAAACATTCAATGTAAAAATGAAACATAAATTTGTATTTTTGAATTCAACGACAAACATGACGGACTAATAGGAATGGACCTTCAAAGAAAATTAGGAGCAAACATTGACATAAAAAACCGTTTATTAAGAACAAAACACGGGCAAATCCCCATTAAATTTCAAAATACCCAAACCGAACAAAATTCCACGATAGAACCCCGAACAGAAAAAAAAATAAAAAACCCAGTAAACTTAAAAAAATAACATAGGAATAATAAATCATATAACATTTCAACAAGGAGTAAAAACCCCAACCGCATTAGTACAAATAAAGGATAATTATGCCACTACAACAATTTTAAATTCAAATGACTACCCCGTAGAACTATCATTAACAAACCCAATTAACGTAGAGGAAATAAATTTAAACGAAATGGAAATAGATGAAAATTTAGAAGACGATTACAACCCCGTAGAAAACAAAAAATGTCTTGTGTACCTAGACGACATCATAGTTTATTCAACATCAATAGTAGAGAGCATATAGAAAGATTAAGAGAAGTATTTAAAAGACTGAGGAAAGCACATTTTAAAGTACAACTAGACAAGAGCAAATTTTTACAGAAAGAAGTATCATTTTTAAGACATATAATAACATCCCAAGGAGTCATGCCTAACCCCGACAAAACAAATGCAGTACTAAATTACCCCCTACCAAAGACAAACAAAGAAATTAATGGATTTTTAGGACTTAGTGGTTACTACCGCAAATTCATTAAAGGTTATGCTCAGATAACCAAACCCCTGACAAACTGTTTAAAGAAAGGAAATAAAATTGAACACAACCCAGAATTTATTAAAGCCATAGATAAAATTAAAAGTATATTAACAAATCGCCCCGTATTAGAATACCCGGACTTTTCAAAACCATTCATACTAACGACAGATACATCAAATGTAGCATTAGGCGCAGTATTGAGCCAAGGAAAAGTAGGCAGCAATAAACCCATCAGCTACGCATCCAGAACCCTAAACGAGACTGAACAAAAATATAGCACGATGGAGAAAGAATTGTTAGCCATAATTTAGGCAACAAAGTATTTTCGACCATACCTATACGGACAAAAATTTTACATATACACCGACCATAGACCATTAGTATGGCTATGCAAACTTAAAGAACCAAATTCAAAATTACAACGATGGAGAATCAGATTAGAAGAATATGATTACGAAATTATATATAAAAAAAAAATTTATAATATTAACACAGACACCTTAAGCAGAATACAGCTCAACGCACTAGAAACAGAATCAATTATAGGAAACATAGACGAAGCAGAAATAAGGGACCCAAAAGATATCTACACAATACACTCGACACATAATGAAGAACAGAAAACCGCGATTAAAATTTTAAACAAAGCCATCGATATAAAACCCAATCAATTTATAATTACCGAAGTTTTAAATAACCCCAATCCCGTAAAATACACAAAAGTAGACAACAAAAAGATATACAAAATTCAAATAACAAAAGACGACAACGAAGAGCAAATAATTAAAATTCTAAAAGAATACACCCCCGAGAAAAAACGATTTTATTTTTACTTTAACACTGAACATTTATACAAAAAAATTTCAGAATTATACGTTAAATTATTCAATAACTCTGGTCCTGAACTTATAAGATGCACAAGAAAATTAATAACATTAGACGACCCTGACGAAATAAATGACGTAATCAGAAACCAACACGATGGAAAAACCAACCCCCGTGGAATTAATGAAACAATAAAGCAACTCATAAGACGATATTATTTCAAAGACATGAAATAATTAACTACAGACCTTATTAACCAATGTGAACTATGCGACAAGGCAAAATACGACATGAAACCCCCAAAAATAGGCTTAATGTTAACTAAAACACCTGACAAACCCTTTCAAAAATTACATGCCGATACTCTAGTAGTAGAAGCGCCAAACTATCTAACAATCGTAGACGCATTCACCAAAATAAGCCAAGCAATACCATTGACGTAACACAAGGATATTTACAGTACTTTACATTTTATGGAACACCCAAAACACTAACATTAGATAATGACAGCGAATTTAAAAATGAGACGATACAAAACACTTTAGAACTCCACAAAATAAAAATTCATTTCATAACTGAAAACCACCCCGAGTCAAAGGACTAATTGAAAGACTAAATTCGACCCTGTTAGAACAAATCAGATTACTAAGAATAACTTATAAGAAGGAACACATCACCAATTTAATGTCATTTTTGGCACATTTTGAGCTATAATGAGGACTACTGGACCAAAAATTATATAAAAAAATTTTTAGAAGCCTTTTAGAATCCTCTTTCAAATGATACCTCACATGATATATTTATTAAAACCTTTTTCTTTTGACCGAATTAACCCCCGCCATTTTAATCTAAAAATATTTTTTTTCTATTTTCTGACTGTCGATATATGTGCGTGCCATAAAGACCTAGCACTGTGCCAAATTTCAAATTCCTACATTACATAGTTTTCGAGAAAAACCTCTGTGACAGAAGGATGGACGGACACGAGAGTGATCTGATAAAGGTTCCGTTATACCTTATAAAGTATGGAACCCTAAAAAATGACTGAGAACATGCTTTCATGGTGAATTCTATTTAAACAATCTTAACGCATTATGTAAATATAACAAACAATTAACTTCAGAATGTATTTGATTCTGAAGTAAGTTGTGTTGATATTTTCAGGTATTTTACAATTAGTACAATTATAGAACCTGTATTGTTACTTCTAAAAATGCCAGCGATCATATTTCAATGTGTCAAGTTTGACAATTCAATATCTTGATAGGAACGTTTCCATCGTTACGCAAAAATTATTACTAAGAATTTGACAGCACCATTTATTTATAAATAAAATTAATCAGGTTTTGTAAAATTAGTATTTTAATTTCTGTCATTTTTTAACGATTTGTGAAAAAATAGTGTGTATACCATGTAGGAAAAGCAACATTCCTGGACTCCGTGTTGCATGTCTTGGCTTGCGCCTTAACAAGCAATCTTCAAGTCGTCCGGGAATGTTGAGCTTTTCCTACTGGGTATACAATATACTATTGTTCCTATTGCATTATAAACACTTAAAAGATTGCCGATAGTAAGTTTAATGTGATATACAGAGTGCATGGTTGCTTTTAGCATCTGTAGAACTTGTATTTTTTGTTTCAAAATGTATACAAATGTAGTTTGATATTATAGTCAGACTAAATAAACAGAAACAGCGATGATGGGTTTAACTATAAGTACCTTAATATCCAAAAGAATCATAAATAAATGTTGCTTTGTTATGTGTTTTAAATAAACACGAGATTCATATTTCTGCACACATTTAATGTTCTTCTACCTAAATTAATGTATCAAAGTTGTTTGGCGATAGCGTTATTTAACTCGTCAATATTTTGAAAAATATTATTTCAACACTTTTCTTCTGTTCAATCTACTTTGTCACAAAAAATACTATAAGCTATATGTGAATGGTATTTATAATCTTGCATAATCCTATATATAAAGCTATCTGTGTACATATTAATAAGTTATTCTTGCTTATTTACATGAAAGTAAAAGTGAGTTTTGAGTTGAACATTTTTTGTTTCCTTATGCCAAACCCGAATAATTGAAAATTTGCACCACCTACTACGTAGTCTTTCACCATAGTGTTGAAAATATTACTTAAGATTTTCTGTAATCAAAACAAGAAATGCAACTACTGGGGACCCTGAGCAGTACAAAAGTTTACCCTGCTCTTACATCTTTCCCACTTGACTAAATGGTACGGTTGATATACATTTTGAAAGATGTGCGCTGATTGTTAATTCAGTATCATGAGATGATTGCAGAAAAAACATCCAAAGGAGCCCATCGTTTTATATTTTGCTCGAGTCCTTCTGTCGATATTGAAATAATATTGGTAAAAAATAAAGACTCTGTTTGTACCTCAAACGTTTGAGTCAACCCGTCGATACTTGATTTATTACTAAAAAATTGTTTTTACTTTTAGGCATTTAAAGACATATTTAACCAATCTACTCTTTAGTGAAAATGTATAAGCTTGCTAGTTTGATCTTACAAACGATATTTCTAGTGCATTGGTAGTAATAAGGATGAATACAAACGGCTATCTTTCACAATTAAATTGTAATCTGCAAGCAATAGTATACATTATAATGAATAGAATAAATATGGCAACAAGTGTGTGTGTGTGTGTGTGTGTACGTATGTAATAGATAGTCAAAATTTGGTTAATATATCTTTTGCAGTTCTTCAGAAAATTAAAAAATCCTTAACCTCCTTAAATGGTTGATATCTCATAAGAGTATATTTTGAGAAATTTGTTTATAAGAAGTGTTTCGTTTGTTTTGTGTTAAAGAGCACATATCTAAAATCTTGCCGAGCAACTTTGAAACACTCTAAATCAAATAATTGTCCATATTGCATATTTGAACACTAACTCGATTACATATTTATATGTACAAACAGAAATATTAGCTAGAAACTCAAATTCAATAAATAATATTAAATAATAAATTATTAAATCACTAAAAGCAATATGCAAAAATTTTTTAAGAATACAGTGATTTTATAAAAGCATTATTATTTATAATGAAATGCTTCGTATAAAGATTCAAAAACGTTACTTGCTACTACCTAGTTGTTATACAAGCAATAGCTTAATAAACTGCATGCACATGGTAAATACTTACAGGAGATCAAAGTTTTCAAACACAAAAGTAGCTAACAGCATTCTAAAAACAAATAAAATATGAGAATCGATCATTTCGGCAACAGCTCTTTTCCACATCGGGGGTATAGTATAGACATAATAATCAGGTGCTAAAAATTAAATAAAATAAAATCTGTTAGGAATTACGAAATTTCTTACTTTGATGAGATGGAGGAACTTGAGAAGTGCCAATTTCAGTTACATTATGTCCCTGAGATGACTGTAAAGACAGCATGTGGTAGTTCTGCCATAATGCTTTCATTTCCATATTATGCTGTTGAGCTTCAGCACACCATTTTTGCAACCTCAACATATACTCGTCTGTAGTATCTCCTTCATTGTTAGTTCCAGATTTTATAATATGTAAAGGATCACGATTGGCCATTTTTGAAACTAATAAAACAAACTTGTTCAGCAACAAATAATTAGCTTTTAAATAAGGAAGAGTTGTAGATTATAAATCACAATTTTGTTAAAGACAATTTACATCCAGTTTAAACAAATTAATACAATATCAATGAATACTAAAAAGCAATTAACACTATAGTCATTTTCCTTTTATGTGAATGAGCAGTTCGGAACAGTTCAGGTGCATTAGACTTTGCGTTTACAAAGTGTTTCAAACTCAGGAGCTGCTAATTTACTTTCCCCTGCCCTCTCAAACACCAACAATTTTGTTCGTGCTTCAAGCTCAAAAAGCGGTGCAACTGTCCTTAAACGAAAAAAAATACCAGTTCCTTTTAAGAATAGCTCCGAACTGTTCCGGAGCTTCACACCCTGGTGCTAAACGCACTTAAACGGAAAACGGCTAATATAATAATCTTGTGAACCTAGATAAAATCAACAAATCATTACACCAAACACCATCGCACCTCGATTTGTTTCCGTAGAAACGTTAGTTGCTACGTAGGTGTGATGTACCGATAAGTTTAGTTAATAAAATGCAACCATGTACTGAGAAAATTAATATGTGCCTTTGTATTAATATATTTTTATGCTAATCACTATATTCATACTAACCTAAAATAACAAGTTCTATGTTTGCTTAAATTAAAACGAAACCAGCCTTCTTGTTAAACTGGAAAATGCCCGTTATAAGCAGTGTCAGGATGTTCTTATAAAACAATTAAAATAGTTAAACTAAAAATCCCTGTTAAAAACAGAGAATGGTACTCTAAATTTCCTCTTATTTATTCTATTGGCCTAACAACCAATAGAAATGCAAGGTTTGTACTGATTTCATCTAAGCAGTTTTTAAAATATTATAAATTTGTCGAACCTCATTATTAGGTTTAGAATTCACTTTGTGTTGTGATACCCTGTCTGAGCGTCAAAAAAATTTCACAGATTTTCAACAAAATAATACTTAAATGTATGTTAATAAAGTTTATTTTACAAAGTCTTAAAATTTAGAACACATTTTAACCATTTCCAAAAACAAAGTTTCTAGGTGATTCTACTGTAAAGGATTAATTAACAGATCTCCGAAAAGCTCTTTTGTTGTGATCAAACTAAAAATTAATTAAATATAGGTTGTTTTTGTTGGCAATTTCAATGAAAAATCGACAAATTACAGGTTTGCAGCATTCACAGCACGTCAGATTGGACCAGTTTTCTCTTTGTAGGAGTTAATGAAAATCTTAAAATATCAAGAATATTACAAAGTGGAACAACTCAAACCGCCGTCTAGCCAAATTTCAAACGAGAACGAGTACTTCTGCAACTGTTTTAGCATTTGAATCGAATCGCACCTTTGTTAAATAGATCGATTTTTTGTAAGGAAGTAATCCGTGATATTAAATTTCATCATCAAATAGACTTTGAAGTTACATTGCATCTTCTATGTTTTTCGTAACAAGGATCAGTTTTTCTAGCCACAAACACACACACACACACACACGCACACACACACACACGCACACCCCCACACACACACAGACACACATGAACACACACACACACACACAGACACACATGAACACACACATACGCAAAACGCACACGTGTACCACACACTAACATTTACACACAAACACACACCGATACAACTGCAAGCATACTCGCACATACAAATTGCACACAACTCACGCGCGCGCACACAGTTAGATTATATATGTCATTTCAAATCTAAGTCTGTGTTACAATTAATTTAACTTTTTTTTAACACCAAAATGTCCCCTATAGGTTCCATCAAGTTACTGATCCAACACTTCAATCACCCAACTAATACACTAATTTGAATTTTTTCTTTATATCCAACGTATTAATATCGCCCAGACTTTATGTACTATCAATACTAAGATACATTATAGTGCTTGATCGGCATATAGCTATTCTAATTACAGGCTTCCTTCGTAAACTAAGGTTCTATAGAAAAAAGTATTTTTACCTTCCGATCGACTTCTTGATTATACATCGGAATTGCGATAACTAATTTCAGCATGTTTTTCTGTGTCATATTTTAGAAATCGATCGATATATATTGTTACCTACACTTTTAAAATTGTTAACCCATGTTAATTTTTTATGGCTTGTTCTCAAAAATATCCTTAAACAATAAAGATATAATTGAAATATTTATTTGACTTAAGCACGTCTACTAACTCTCTTAGTCACGCAGTATACATGAAATCGTCATGTTAGGTATATCAGTATCCACTATACGTTATCTTCAAGTTGTGAGTTGTTCAATATACCCGATCTTTCAACAAGAGGTGTCAATTTAAATCAATAGAAAAACGCAATATTTTCGTGAAAAGTGATCATATTTTTATCTTAATTCAAAGTACAAGCTTTGAAGTGAGTAATGAAATACAATATCTGCCAAATGCCTGCTTTGTTTAGCTTGCAAAGGGTCGCTGTTTTAATGCAACCTTGTATCACGTTTTTGCATAATAGCATTTGCATAGACTTTATCTTTAACGCAAACCCAAAGAAAATGGCGTAAATCCCACGACCTCGACGGTCAGTTGAGGTTTGCATTTCGAGGAATTACACGTCTGGGAAGTTTTTCAAGAAATAGAGCCATTACTTCACGAGCTGTGTGACAGATGGAGCCGTCATACTGAAGATAAATGTCGTCCACAATCATCGCATTAATTTTAAATCAAAAAAGTTAATGTGCATAATTCGACAATGCAATCCAATCACTGCAACGGTCGAACCCTTACATTTGATTTTCCAATACTACGCCTACAGGCACTACATTGGCCAGGAAGCGAGTTTCTTCACCTAAAAATTTTGAATTTTGTCGAACGCTTACTGTTGCAAAGCAATAGAGGGACAACACTCACACACGAGACCTACATTTTACCTCTCATGTGAATTTTATAAAAAATTCAGGCGGACCGGGTCGGGATTAGAACCCAGTATCTTGGGCTTAGTAATCACACACATATCAACCGATCCACGGAACGGCCAAAGGTCGAATCAGCTGCATTTTTAAAAAGTATTGTCCAATTTCATTGTTAGCTCAAAACCCGCACCAATCTGTCATTCGTTAGTTTTGAAGAGGTTGATCGGTTTCTACTCTTAAGTTTTCGGTGCTCCAGACACGACAGTTTTGCTTGTTTACGAACCCACGCAGATAAAACTGAACCTTATCACTCAGAATAGTTTTGTTTTAAAATCAAGATCATGTTCATGCATATCCAAGACAAAGTCATCAAATACACGATTTTGTGTGTGATCAGCTAGCTTCAAATTTGGAGTTGACTGCAATTTGTAAGTATGTACGCAAAGATCCTAATGCAAAATGCGGTGCAAAGTGACTTCCAATATCTATAATTTCTATAATCGTTTCGAAATGAACAAACCTCGGTTTTCAGCCACACTCTCAGCAACTGCGGCAATATTTTCAGTTGATCTGGCCGTACAAGCACGAGTTGGAGTCGTCACACCATTATCTTGTCTGAGATGTTCAAATCAATCGATTAAATTTACGATAGCTGTAAGAAAAGGTGCATGATGGTGACCAAAAGCAGTACATACTCTATGAACCGTCAGCAATATTTTCACTATCTTTGTAGTGAATTTTCACTATTTAAATGCGTTGTACAAGTGTATATCGATCCATTACCCAAAACTTTTACTTGTCAAATGTTTTCGAAACGACGAGTTCATACATGGCGCGAAATTTTAAATGGCACCTCTTGTTAAAAGATACATTGTAAACACCAAGTTAGTAGTAGTTCTGGTAGTTCAAACGTAATATTGAAAATGTTATTCAACATTAAAGTTGTTAGAGGTACTGTCATATCGTGTAAGTACGTACCCAAGGAAACTGCAACCTTGGTGTCTGTCTATTTTGCAGATCATTTTCTTGCAGTTTGAATTTTATTAGGTCCAGCTGTTACTCTAGTCTAAAAGACGATGCTGTCTAAGTACTTCATTTCATTACAAACTACGCGTCTCCTTTCTGTTCTTAACAGGAGACCTGTCTTTTGAATTATCAGAAAGACGTTCTTTAAATTATTCTCAATTATTGTAACTGTATCTAAATACATCATGTGCTTTTTCAGACACAAGCAATACCGTTTCCATCAAACGTAGCAGGAAAATGACACCGACCCCAAGAATATGGCCGCAAACTGCTATAAACTAATTACGAAAGATAGAGAGAGAGTAATTTTGTTGTAGCATATAAACAGATAGGCATATTAATATAAACTTGTTTGATATAGCGAGGAGAATAACTTTATACCTGATGAGCTGCTTGAGAGGTCTCAAATTTAAGGTAAATCGAGATTTTCCTTTACTCGATATCGATCAGTCATTTAAAGTTCACACATTTGCGTAAACTAAGTTTTCTTGTCCACGAGTGCCACTGGCGACACGTACGAGAGCGTCAAAATTTTGCGATTTCGAGTTAGCAACGATATGTTTCGTTTCATACCATTTAGCAAGTAGAAGCCGCTTTGGGAGTTTACAGTACCGACTGAATGCTCCGCAACTTATCGTTTTTATAAATTTCACGTAGCTGAATCTTAAGACAAATGTGCTATGATAGCACTACATTACCCCTTCCGCTTTATTCAGGAAGATCGTAATCAAAGCCATGATGCAAAGATATCGGCATCCTTGGACATCTTAGATGATGCAGTTTGTTCATCTATACACAGTATTATGTAAAACACAGCGGTACTTAAGCATGGCATCGAAAAAGATCGAAAAGGCCGTTATATAGAGTGAGGCAAAGAATGTTAACATTAGAACGGTGTTTAATCACTTTAAATTACAAGGCAGAAATTTGGTTACAAGATTTCAATTTGGTGCACATCCTTGTCAATTCACTTATGGAATCTGACCATTGGTGTGTGTACGGTCCTCTGAGTCAAACTGAGTGAAATTCGAAAATAGCAAATCGCATGTTGTTTTCCATACTGAATCAAGGACCTTTAAAAATTCTAAAATATATTTAAATTTGCAAATAAATATTCTTTGCGATTTTTTTCATTTTTTTCTGCTACCTTAATACTTCTAAGTTGTTTCGAAAAGCAATTCGTTTACATAGGAAAAACATTGTTACAATCTATGAACTCTAAATGTTGCTAGAGGAGTTTGACATACTTTACATGTGATTTTTCCAATGCTCCACCCGAAGGTACTACATTGGCCAGAAAGCGAGTTTTTTTACCTGAAAAATTTGGAATTTTGCCGAACCTTTGCTGTTCCAAGCAAGGTAAGGATCTTTAACGTGCGTGACAACACTCACACACGGGACCTCCATTTTACCCCTCATTCGAACGAGGGCTTAATTTTGTGAAAAATGCTCGCCTAACATTTTTCAACCGGACCGTGTCGGGATTCGAACCCGGGATCTTAGGCGTAGTAGTTACACACATACTACTACGCCACGGAGCCGTCGGAGTTTGACATACTGATGTCCGCACACTTGCAATTATATTTTGCATATTTACTAAGCCCATTTTCACTAGGGAATCGAACACATATAGCAGATCCGTTTGTGACCCTCGCATTAAGATAGTTATTTGTTAACCAACTTTCCTAAGCCCTTAATCCAGCAGTAATGTGACTTGTTCTCTTTTGGAAAAAATTTTAACGTGTTGGCGGTCTCTTTTCTAGTCAAACGGTACACTTGCTTTCCGTCCTCAAGCATATAGCGCTGTCATTCTGTTCCTTAAATTTTCGGATATTGATATTAACCAAGTTGAACATAGCAGTCCAGTCGTGGTGGGCATAAACACCGATCTACTTTAAATTTAACATATGAAGAATCACGGGTGGGCGTTTATTTGGTAAGACTTATTTCCAAGTATAACACCTACTTGAACATCTAATATAAAAAAAATAATCACGCTGCCTTTATCTTATAAGCTTTTTCCCATTCCTGAAATTTATGGCATTAAGCAAACATCGCCACCAACGTATTATAGATATAGTTGAAATTAAATAAAGTCAACTATGACTCATCGTTGTGCATATGATTAAATCACAGTCATTCTATTGTTATGCTAATCTATTACCTTATTATACCAGTGTAGATGAAATCGATACAAAAATATGCGTCTTTTGCATAACTGAATACAACCAATGGAGGTAGTACAGCAGACGAGTTTCTAACTGCAGCATTGAACTATATATTGACATAACTAAAAGGCGCAGGCCGCTTGCATGAAGCTATGGTTTGTGTGTCATGCGCAATAACAAGGATAGAGGATACTGCGGGGGGTTGTTGTCGCTCTCTAACATACACGGCAGAGGGATTTAAGCAAGCAACTAGTTGTGGGCATTCGTGTTTTTATCTTACCCACTTAAAGTTGTTAAGTATTTGCTTGAATTTATATTTATCCCATATTTTTGAAATTATATTTTTTTAAAGAAAGTGAAATTTATTAACTCTTAAAAGTGATTTATATTAGTATACGAAAATAGTATATCACTGCGTTGCATTTGGGTGTTCCAATGAGTATAATCCTATGAGAAGTATCCAATTTCATACGTAAGTTGTAGTAACGTATAGGTATTAAATGTTAAATTATTACTATAATAATATTTTACAGGTTTCTTTTTAAACATCCTGAAATTTTGCAATTAAGAATTAATAGTATACGGAACGATAAATGGTATCCTGCAAAATGTAGTAGGCTTTGTAATGAATATTTTTTGGAAGTAATCTACCAAATTAAACCTGGATGCACAAAGAAAATTTTAACTCTGGATGCAGTGCCAACCATTTTTGATTTTCCAAAGCACTTGTAGAAGTCCGTTCCGTCTAACCGACGACTATTAATCCGAATTTAAATATTCCTTTTTTGTATAGCTTTGAATTATAGGCTGCTATTCGAAATATTGCTTTACCATCTGCTAATATATTAGAAATGGATGTAGATGCCCCACGTTGCTCTGCTAAGGTGGATATCGGTACATAAACCAGAACAGAAAATACCTATATCAATAATCGTGTTTATCGCCAACAACAAAGAAAGATAAAAACTCTGAAACAGAAATTGAGACGGAAAGATTTAAAAATAGCAAATATGAAAGAATTGGTAGCAGAACTATCAAAAAGAGGTTACATTACAACAATAAAAACTTAGATGTTTTGCAAAATTATTTTGAAGGTTATAAATAAGCTATTAATAGTACACAGTGTCTTTATGGAACATTTATTCATAGGTTTTCCTTTGGATTTCGTAATGAACCAGAAACGTAATCAGGCGTTATCCAACAAATCGTAACGACGTTTTACACCATTAATGAAACAATTTGCTCGTACATTATATTTCTATTCACCTAAAGCATATAATTTTGTAAAGACTCGCTTTTATTTACCAAATCTTCGTACAATTAGAAGATGGTTCTGTAAATTGAATTGTCAACCTGAATTTTTATCTGAGATATTTGATTTCTAGAAAGAAGAAGCAATAAAGAAACCGGAACTTAAAAACTGTAGTCTCATTTTTGATTCTATGGCAATAGGAAAGCAAATTATCTGGATGATCGGCAAAGTCGATTTTGGAGGTGCTGTTGAAACTGATTTTGATTCGCCAGCATCTAAAGTTTTGTTATTTCAAATAGTTGAATTTTCAACCAATTTTAAATGTTCTGTCGCTTATTTTTTAATAAATAAAATAAATGCTGAAATACAAACACAATTATTCAAAGCTTGTTTAATGCATTTGTATGAAATCGAAATTGTAATCAGGTCAATTCCTTTGATGGTACAGCTACAAATGTATCGACTTACAATAAGTTGGGCTGCAATCTATCTAGTGGTAGTATCGAGTCTTCTTTCTTGCACCCTACTTCGAAACTAATGTTTATTGTTTGCTGGATAGTTGCCAAATGTTAAAATTGGCCAAAAATGAATTTGCTAAGGTTGGATTTATGTCGGATAAAGGAAATATTTCCTGGGAATATTTGAGAAGGCTGGAAGAGGTACAAGATGTGCAACCATTACGTTTGGCAAATTCGCTTATAACGGCACACGTTTATTATAAAAATAAAATAATGTATGTGCGTTTAGTAGCACAAGCACTTAGCAGCAGTGTAGCAGATGCGATAAAATACCTACCAAGCGTTTCAAATCCAATTTTTTATGGCTGTGAAGCAACCATCGAATGAGGGTTATTGATAGATTATTTGACATATTAAACTCGAGAAATCTTTTTTACAAAGCACCAATACGACTTCATACGATTGCATACTTTACAGAGATTTTTGAGAAAAGTTCTATATATTTTAGGTCATTGTATGTGAACTCAATTCCAATTTTAAATTATGGAAGGAAAACTTTTGCACTTGGTTTTCTAATCAATATGAAAAGCGCGCTCAACTTGGCAAAAGAACTGTTTGACTTAGAAGAACATCCTCTTGAGTATTTACTTACTTTCAAATGTTCACAGCGTCATCTTGAATTGTTTTTTTCTTGCATCAGATCCAGAAGTGGCTGGAACAATAATCCCAACACAAACAAATCGAAATGGGCATTAAGCCAATTATTATTTAAAAATTCAATAAAGCCAAGTGCAAATACAAATTGTGGATACTATGGCACATATTGTACTCCAACATTTGAATTTAAGTCCGAAAAACGAACCATTAATGATAGATATAATACAGACGACGATTTCCATGATAATATTTTATCATTACTTAATAGGAGCCAACTTCCAACTATTAATTGCAGTGCTTGCGTCAAAATTATGCTGCCGAAAATAGAAGTTACACAAAATTTACTCAAATCATAAACCGAGGGAACTTATACAATGCTTCTGAAACTGTATACAAAATTGTAAATTTGTTAAAAAAATCAGTTAGACTGTTTTCCGAAAAAGAATTATGCAAAACGAGTAATCTTATAAGGAAATTGCAAAATATGGCCATATATCAATTTTCTGCTAATTTACATTTATTTATGCCCAAACATCCAATTTGCAAAGAACACGTGACAGAGGATTTGCATGAGCTTCAAATAATTAGAAGTATTGCCTATATTTATATCAAGTGTAGAGTGCATCATAAAGCAAAGTTATTAACATCCAAGTTGCACGGAAAAGATGCTAGTATAAGACAAAAATTTTCCAAATTTAGCTTATTAAAGAATTGTTAATATAGATATTTAAAGTCAAAATGTATTTTCCTTTAAGTATTATATTTTATTGTATTGATAATAAATAAAAATTGCTTAGAACATAAAGCAGAATAAAATAATCAATAAAATTTTTCAAAATTACTTTACAGCTCCAGTAAATGCAATGTGTAAGAGAAAGACAAAAATCTCACAGATTGACCGGTTGCATAACCTGACCATTTGCCTCAGTATATGCAAACTTCGAGCCCCTTCCAGTTATGTCAATATATAGTTCAATGAGCATACCCCCCAATAGCAAATAAGCACATTTCACCTACTACTTAAAATTTTTTTAACAATTTAACTTATTATCAATTATATAAATACGTCAAATCAAATCAATGTAAACATAAGTTAATAGGTTGAAATTTAAAGATGTAATTAAAAAGATGCGTTTTATTAGGTTATAATGTAGGGTACTTACTAAATAAACACGCTTATCGGGACACAATTATTTTTGGTTATTTCAAGGTCAACTTTGACGTTTCAGTTTAAACACATATTTAAATTATCCGTTAAAACTGAACTATCTATAATAGTATCCTTTAATTTGAACGGTAACGGAATCTAACTGCTAGAACGCCCCTTCCACTTAAATTCTATGGATCTGTACATAAAATAAAACATACTTTTTGCATAAAGATTATAATTATAAAACATCAACATGTAGGTTTTGAATTTCATTTTTATTTGTTTTAACTTTGGCCTTTGGGAGCTGCTTTTTTAAAGTCTTCTTAAAAAAACTCTTGTAACAAATTTATTTACACAGAATTTACAAATTGAAATTTAATTTACAAGTACTGTATCAAAAATATTCTAAGTTGAAATTACTATTAAATGAACTAATTTAGGGCGAGTAGCCTGAACGACCAACAATGCTAAAGTTGTAAGGCTCAAGACTGACTAACTATCGTGGGCTCTCCAGGGTATTTATGTTGTCCCTGCCCTCACATTGCTTGTGTAAATTGCAGAACTCATGTCTGCTTATTTCTTTATTCATTTATACAATACAAAGTAACAATCTTAATTCTAGTAATTGCGGTTTTATAACCTACTGTGACCTGCACCTGCAGTGTCACGTTGCGTTTGGAATACAATGTATTCACATCCGTTCTCATGTTTTCTGTCTGACTTCTATTAACCTTTTATTATCTATCCTTGAATTATACAATGTTGCAAGTTAACTTAAGATTCAATAATTACATTTAGTTATACATATATTTGATTTGGGGGTATGCAACTCGCGTGTCTAAATAATAGATAAGGTTTAGCAGCTCCTGAGTTTCTGCATTTCTATTGGAGGGTTTAGCCCTGTTGCTAGACACTCGTGTATAACAGGGAGACGCTTTTACTTGATAAAAGTGATGTCATGTTAGCCATGTTGAATCGTCATTTTTGTCACTTGTATAGACGTTTGTGTTTTTAATACATTTCAACAATTTAGTGCTTAGGTAGATTATGTTTGAAGTTGTTAATCGTGAAATAACTATGGTGTCGTGTGCTCTTCGCGCTTGTAACATTAGAAATGACGGTAGTATTATTGACAAATGTAATGTTTTTCCTTTATTATTACTTATAGTAATACCTGGGGTGCTATTCTCGACTTCATTCGTAAATATTTGAATTCGAATGTATTCGAAGATTTTATATACAAGCAGTGCTCTCATTTGGTATTCTCCACACCCTTCGTTAACCTTAAATTTCAGACGCGCTGTAGACGTTTGGTAACATGGCGTTCGAATTGTTCGCACTGTTAACATATAACGCCATTTCATTATATTTGCTATATAACATAACCTACTATATCCGACCGTTATTTACCTTTGATTATTGATTTGTTGTCTTATTTGTACTTTTCTAGTTGATATTAAATCTATTACTAAAATAAGTTAGTAAGATGAGTAAATCCAGTGGTAAAAAAGGCAACAACACCTCAAAAACGACAAAAAAACGGCACTGATAAGAGTTTTAAAAACATCAAAATTGAACAAGTATTAAATTTTTAATGATTTTACATGTAAAGACTGTGGCTTAAACGGCTCCAATGTTGTCAGTAAAACCGACATAATTCCTTTGATAAAGAAAAAGCTTAATAAAATTTTTATCAGATAGCTCCCTAAATGGATCATTAACAGCTTCATCTATTGGTTCACCATTATCATCACCACTTTCTACTTTCGCATTCTACAAATCATTTATTAATTATAGGTATATTCTTGCTTCATTTTCCAAATAAATAGTTTATGTACAGAATAAAGGTTAATAGTCACTGTTCTAACAAAAAATACGTCAACAAAAATCCATTCGAATGTATTTGTGTAAGAATTTTCGAATGCGTAAAACATTTGAAGAGTCGAGAATAGGGATTTCAATATTTTCCTTCAAATGACGTCATTATACGAATATACGCTTATATTGGAAATGTCGAGAATAGCACCCCTGGGCGGTTTAGTTAGCAGTATGTTTAATTTGGGAAACATTTGTATTCCTATGATATTTATTTAATATTAAGAGGTTACGTATGAATTGAATTATATTTAGACTTATTTATGAACTAGGTAACACTAGATAACTTTATGAAAAGACATCCAACTACCCCAGTGATGGAGTAATAATTGGGAGAAGTACTTTATTAAAAAATTTCTTCGATATGACAAAATTTAATGTGTTTTTAAGGGTATTGTAAAAAAGGATAAAGTATGATAGGATGAGATTTTGGAAACCAAAAGCAAAGAAGACCTATTTGGAATAGCCGCTTTCTGTGTAGAGATATTATCGAAGATTGCTAAGACAAGATGGTTTGGCACCCCTTGATTATGACAATAGAAAAAACGTTTTAAGGTAAGTTATTATAATATAGTTTATGTTTTGGCCAAATCAAATGCTTATTTTTATTATTTTTTTCTAGGTGTCCAGTCCCGCATGCGCCACTGTAGTTAGCTGGTATACATTTACAATTGTTGTGGGGTTCCTGTCCCATCAGGGCAAAATTCATAACGTAATGCACATTTTAACCATATCAAGTTCAGTCGATCATTTTCCGTTTGTGTTATATGTGTGTTCTCATCAAGTGCGGTCGTTTTGATTAAAAGCCAGTGCAACAGTAACTTGTATCACGTACGCAATTTATGAAACTGATTTTGAAGTTGGTACCTGTGAGGTTATGTCACAGCATAGTAAACATCAGTAGCGATACAAAGCGTCGACTCCTTTAATCTTTGTGCGCAAGATTATAAAATAAACGTGGCTGACTAAGTGATCCTTCAGTATTTTTACAGTAGATAGCGCCTACAAAACGTGCTAAAATAAAAAATTTCAATTAACACAATCATTCCATTTAGCTAATATTTCATTTAGAAGTTGTTTATATTTTTTAATAACTGCAATGTTTTACTAATTGGGTAATAAAAATGTTTAATATAACCTACTAAATTGGGTTATATGTAAAACATTTCAACAAATTTACCAAGGGATATTTAAGAGATCTGAGTATTGTCATTCCATAATTAAGGATATCATTCATTCTGAATAAAAATTTTAATTGTTTATGAATGAGAGTCTTTCAGTACTTATTTAACATGTATTTCGCATAAATGCATCTGACGCTTTTGCTACAATAAAGTCTCACATATTATTTGCTTTTCGAATTAAATACTAACATGTAACTTAAGTTAACTTGTTCTACGGCTTAGTTAATTGATATAGTGGATAAATGTTGTTTTCAAAAAACTTGTGATCAAGCACTATTATTGAGTTTGTCAATATATAACTTAAGTGTAGATTTTATAGAAAAGTTTGTGTGTTTAAAGATGTAATGTAAGAAGTTCAAAATATAATACAAGATGCATTTAATTCATATTCTTAACATTTAAAGAAGTCTCAATATATTTTTTGAAACAATGTCGTACTGTTACTTTGCCGCAAGACACCTTTTGGCTTAAATGAGCTGGCGAGTCTGCTAGTTCAGAAGTAACTTTCCATACCCTTTACATTTTAACTTGTCTACTTAATATTATCATTCTTATCTTTATTATTATTATTTATTTTTATTTTCTTTTCTTGTCCTGATGAAGCCTTTTACAAAAGTCGGCAAAACGTCGACCTTAGTTTATAAGATGACACGGTCCCAACCCGGATCCATAAATATTTATAATGTCCTACTGGTTCTCAAAATATTTGAGGTTGTACAATAAACAATTTCCACACAATCATCAAGATAAGACTAATGGAGAAGCTTCATTTTGTATCAAGACCATGTAAAAACCTAGCAGTCCGAACCAAATATTTTGCAGTTCCTATTTTTGTTAAAATTCGATTAACTTGTTATAGTCTAAGGTATAACCGTTAAAGTCCTGCGCGCGCGTGTCAGAGCCACTACGATAGTTGCCAATACATACTAAAGCGTACATAAAATTGCGCAACAAGATATTACGTCATAATTCAGTCTCAAATTGTATCACATACCAAAATGTTTACAGTGATAAAAGAAACGCCTTAAAGAAAAAGATAAAATGTACTCACAAAAAAATGTGCAGCTCTTCACGACTTTGCAGTTATTCTTACGGCAGGAGCCATATTCATTTCCATAGATCTCGGCGTTGTTGGGCGTGGTTTGGGTTAGCCATCGTTGAAACCAGATTAATTTGTCTTCGTTCTTCTTTATTTGTAGCGGTGCTATAGGAATAACCAGGTAAGGAACGATAAGAGACAGAGATAAAGGGAAACCTACATTATATGAAAGAGAAAAGACAAAGGCACGGCACAGGTAAACCTCACTGTTCGACGTCTGGTTGGCTAATCCTTGTCGTGTCGGAAACCGCGCACTTCTTCCTCATTCCACGTCTGCGCATTCTCTTGCGCCGACGCAACTGTCCGAAGTGACGGAAATGCACAAGTCTATTTTTTAAAAATATTGGCGCGAATTCACTCACAAATTAAAAAGTGTGCATTGCCAATTTTTAGCATGTAACAATCGCGACAAGTCATAAAAGAAAAAAAAATTTTAAAAAGAAAATGACTGTTAGCACGTTAAAAGCTTAAAATCTAAATCCTAACTAACCTACATAAACCCTAACTTAAATTCTACAAACTTGTTCAGCAACAAATAATTAGCTTTTAAATAAGGAAGAGTTGTAGATTATAAATCACAATTTTGTTAAAGACAATTTACATCCAGTTTAAACAAATTAATACAATATCAATGAATACTAAAAAGCAATTAACACTATAGTCATTTTCCTTTTATGTGAATGAGCAGTTCGGAACAGTTCAGGTGCATTAGACTTTGCGTTTACAAAGTGTTTCAAACTCAGGAGCTGCTAATTTACTTTCCCCTGCCCTCTCAAACACCAACAATTTTGTTCGTGCTTCAAGCTCAAAAAGCGGTGCAACTGTCCTTAAACGAAAAAAATACCAGTTCCTTTTAAGAATAGCTCCGAACTGTTCCGGAGCTTCACACCCTGGTGCTAAACGCACTTAAACGGAAAACGGCTAATATAATAATCTTGTGAACCTAGATAAAATCAACAAATCATTACACCAAACACCATCGCACCTCGATTTGTTTCCGTAGAAACGTTAGTTGCTACGTAGGTGTGATGTACCGATAAGTTTAGTTAATAAAATGCAACCATGTACTGAGAAAATTAATATGTGCCTTTGTATTAATATATTTTTATGCTAATCACTATATTCATACTAACCTAAAATAACAAGTTCTATGTTTGCTTAAATTAAAACGAAACCAGCCTTCTTGTTAAACTGGAAAATGCCCGTTATAAGCAGTGTCAGGATGTTCTTATAAAACAATTAAAATAGTTAAACTAAAAATCCCTGTTAAAAACAGAGAATGGTACTCTAAATTTCCTCTTATTTATTCTATTGGCCTAACAACCAATAGAAATGCAAGGTTTGTACTGATTTCATCTAAGCAGTTTTTAAAATATTATAAATTTGTCGAACCTCATTATTAGGTTTAGAATTCACTTTGTGTTGTGATACCCTGTCTGAGCGTCAAAAAAATTTCACAGATTTTCAACAAAATAATACTTAAATGTATGTTAATAAAGTTTATTTTACAAAGTCTTAAAATTTAGAACACATTTTAACCATTTCCAAAAACAAAGTTTCTAGGTGATTCTACTGTAAAGGATTAATTAACAGATCTCCGAAAAGCTCTTTTGTTGTGATCAAACTAAAAATTAATTAAATATAGGTTGTTTTTGTTGGCAATTTCAATGAAAAATCGACAAATTACAGGTTTGCAGCATTCACAGCACGTCAGATTGGACCAGTTTTCTCTTTGTAGGAGTTAATGAAAATCTTAAAATATCAAGAATATTACAAAGTGGAACAACTCAAACCGCCGTCTAGCCAAATTTCAAACGAGAACGAGTACTTCTGCAACTGTTTTAGCATTTGAATCGAATCGCACCTTTGTTAAATAGATCGATTTTTTGTAAGGAAGTAATCCGTGATATTAAATTTCATCATCAAATAGACTTTGAAGTTACATTGCATCTTCTATGTTTTTCGTAACAAGGATCAGTTTTTCTAGCCACAAACACACACACACACACACACACACGCACACACACACACACGCACACCCCCACACACACACAGACACACATGAACACACACACACACACACAGACACACATGAACACACACATACGCAAAACGCACACGTGTACCACACACTAACATTTACACACAAACACACACCGATACAACTGCAAGCATACTCGCACATACAAATTGCACACAACTCACGCGCGCACACAGTTAGATTATATATGTCATTTCAAATCTAAGTCTGTGTTACAATTAATTTAACTTTTTTTTAACACAAAAATGTCCCCTATAGGTTCCATCAAGTTACTGATCCAACACTTCAATCACCCTACTAATACACTAATTTGAATTTTTTCTTTATATCCAACGTATTAATATCGCCCAGACTTTATGTACTATCAATACTAAGATACATTATAGTGCTTGATCGGCATATAGCTATTCTAATTACAGGCTTCCTTCGTAAACTAAGGTTCTATAGAAAAAAGTATTTTTACCTTCCGATCGACTTCTTGATTATACATCGGAATTGCGATAACTAATTTCAGCATGTTTTTCTGTGTCATATTTTAGAAATCGATCGATATATATTGTTACCTACACTTTTAAAATTGTTAACCCATGTTAATTTTTTATGGCTTGTTCTCAAAAATATCCTTAAACAATAAAGATATAATTGAAATATTTATTTGACTTAAGCACGTCTACTAACTCTCTTAGTCACGCAGTATACATGAAATCGTCATGTTAGGTATATCAGTATCCACTATACGTTATCTTCAAGTTGTGAGTTGTTCAATATACCCGATCTTTCAACAAGAGGTGTCAATTTAAATCAATAGAAAAACGCAATATTTTCGTGAAAAGTGATCATATTTTTATCTTAATTCAAAGTACAAGCTTTGAAGTGAGTAATGAAATACAATATCTGCCAAATGCCTGCTTTGTTTAGCTTGCAAAGGGTCGCTGTTTTAATGCAACCTTGTATCACGTTTTTGCATAATAGCATTTGCATAGACTTTATCTTTAACGCAAACCCAAAGAAAATGGCGTAAATCCCACGACCTCGACGGTCAGTTGAGGTTTGCATTTCGAGGAATTACACGTCTGGGAAGTTTTTCAAGAAATAGAGCCATTACTTCACGAGCTGTGTGACAGATGGAGCCGTCATACTGAAGATAAATGTCGTCCACAATCATCGCATTAATTTTAAATCAAAAAAGTTAATGTGCATAATTCGACAATGCAATCCAATCACTGCAACGGTCGAACCCTTACATTTGATTTTCCAATACTACGCCTACAGGCACTACATTGGCCAGGAAGCGAGTTTCTTCACCTAAAAATTTTGAATTTTGTCGAACGCTTACTGTTGCAAAGCAATAGAGGGACAACACTCACACACGAGACCTACATTTTACCTCTCATGTGAATTTTATAAAAAATTCAGGCGGACCGGGTCGGGATTAGAACCCAGTATCTTGGGCTTAGTAATCACACACATATCAACCGATCCACGGAACGGCCAAAGGTCGAATCAGCTGCATTTTTAAAAAAGTATTGTCCAATTTCATTGTTAGCTCAAAACCCGCACCAATCTGTCATTCGTTAGTTTTGAAGAGGTTGATCGGTTTCTACTCTTAAGTTTTCGGTGCTCCAGACACGACAGTTTTGCTTGTTTACGAACCCACGCAGATAAAACTGAACCTTATCACTCAGAATAGTTTTGTTTTAAAAATCAAGATCATGTTCATGCATATCCAAGACAAAGTCATCAAATACACGATTTTGTGTGTGATCAGCTAGCTTCAAATTTGGAGTTGACTGCAATTTGTAAGTATGTACGCAAAGATCCTAATGCAAAATGCGGTGCAAAGTGACTTCCAATATCTATAATTTCTATAATCGTTTCGAAATGAACAAACCTCGGTTTTCAGCCACACTCTCAGCAACTGCGGCAATATTTTCAGTTGATCTGGCCGTACAAGCACGAGTTGGAGTCGTCACACCATTATCTTGTCTGAGATGTTCAAATCAATCGATTAAATTTACGATAGCTGTAAGAAAAGGTGCATGATGGTGACCAAAAGCAGTACATACTCTATGAACCGTCAGCAATATTTTCACTATCTTTGTAGTGAATTTTCACTATTTAAATGCGTTGTACAAGTGTATATCGATCCATTACCCAAAACTTTTACTTGTCAAATGTTTTCGAAACGACGAGTTCATACATGGCGCGAAATTTTAAATGGCACCTCTTGTTAAAAGATACATTGTAAACACCAAGTTAGTAGTAGTTCTGGTAGTTCAAACGTAATATTGAAAATGTTATTCAACATTAAAGTTGTTAGAGGTACTGTCATATCGTGTAAGTACGTACCCAAGGAAACTGCAACCTTGGTGTCTGTCTATTTTGCAGATCATTTTCTTGCAGTTTGAATTTTATTAGGTCCAGCTGTTACTCTAGTCTAAAAGACGATGCTGTCTAAGTACTTCATTTCATTACAAACTACGCGTCTCCTTTCTGTTCTTAACAGGAGACCTGTCTTTTGAATTATCAGAAAGACGTTCTTTAAATTATTCTCAATTATTGTAACTGTATCTAAATACATCATGTGCTTTTTCAGACACAAGCAATACCGTTTCCATCAAACGTAGCAGGAAAATGACACCGACCCCAAGAATATGGCCGCAAACTGCTATAAACTAATTACGAAAGATAGAGAGAGAGTAATTTTGTTGTAGCATATAAACAGATAGGCATATTAATATAAACTTGTTTGATATAGCGAGGAGAATAACTTTATACCTGATGAGCTGCTTGAGAGGTCTCAAATTTAAGGTAAATCGAGATTTTCCTTTACTCGATATCGATCAGTCATTTAAAGTTCACACATTTGCGTAAACTAAGTTTTCTTGTCCACGAGTGCCACTGGCGACACGTACGAGAGCGTCAAAATTTTGCGATTTCGAGTTAGCAACGATATGTTTCGTTTCATACCATTTAGCAAGTAGAAGCCGCTTTGGGAGTTTACAGTACCGACTGAATGCTCCGCAACTTATCGTTTTTATAAATTTCACGTAGCTGAATCTTAAGACAAATGTGCTATGATAGCACTACATTACCCCTTCCGCTTTATTCAGGAAGATCGTAATCAAAGCCATGATGCAAAGATATCGGCATCCTTGGACATCTTAGATGATGCAGTTTGTTCATCTATACACAGTATTATGTAAAACACAGCGGTACTTAAGCATGGCATCGAAAAAGATCGAAAAGGCCGTTATATAGAGTGAGGCAAAGAATGTTAACATTAGAACGGTGTTTAATCACTTTAAATTACAAGGCAGAAATTTGGTTACAAGATTTCAATTTGGTGCACATCCTTGTCAATTCACTTATGGAATCTGACCATTGGTGTGTGTACGGTCCTCTGAGTCAAACTGAGTGAAATTCGAAAATAGCAAATCGCATGTTGTTTTCCATACTGAATCAAGGACCTTTAAAAATTCTAAAATATATTTAAATTTGCAAATAAATATTCTTTGCGATTTTTTTCATTTTTTTCTGCTACCTTAATACTTCTAAGTTGTTTCGAAAAGCAATTCGTTTACATAGGAAAAACATTGTTACAATCTATGAACTCTAAATGTTGCTAGAGGAGTTTGACATACTTTACATGTGATTTTTCCAATGCTCCACCCGAAGGTACTACATTGGCCAGAAAGCGAGTTTTTTTACCTGAAAAATTTGGAATTTTGCCGAACCTTTGCTGTTCCAAGCAAGGTAAGGATCTTTAACGTGCGTGACAACACTCACACACGTGACCTCCATTTTACCCTCATTCGAACGAGGGCTTAATTTTGTGAAAATGCTCGCCTAACATTTTTCAACCGGACCGTGTCGGGATTCGAACCCGGGATCTTAGGCGTAGTAGTTACACACATACTACTACGCCACGGAGCCGTCGGAGTTTGACATACTGATGTCCGCACACTTGCAATTATATTTTGCATATTTACTAAGCCCATTTTCACTAGGGAATCGAACACATATAGCAGATCCGTTTGTGACCCTCGCATTAAGATAGTTATTTGTTAACCAACTTTCCTAAGCCCTTAATCCAGCAGTAATGTGACTTGTTCTCTTTTTTGGAAAAAATTTTAACGTGTTGGCGGTCTCTTTTTCTAGTCAAACGGTACACTTGCTTTCCGTCCTCAAGCATATAGCGCTGTCATTCTGTTCCTTAAATTTTCGGATATTGATATTAACCAAGTTGAACATAGCAGTCCAGTCGTGGTGGGCATAAACACCGATCTACTTTAAATTTAACATATGAAGAATCACGGGTGGGCGTTTATTTGGTAAGACTTATTTCCAAGTATAACACCTACTTGAACATCTAATATAAAAAAAATAATCACGCTGCCTTTATCTTATAAGCTTTTTCCCATTCCTGAAATTTATGGCATTAAGCAAACATCGCCACCAACGTATTATAGATATAGTTGAAATTAAATAAAGTCAACTATGACTGATCGTTGTGCATATGATTAAATCACAGTCATTCTATTGTTATGCTAATCTATTACCTTATTATACCAGTGTAGATGAAATCGATACAAAAATATGCGTCTTTTGCATAACTGAATACAACCAATGGAGGTAGTACAGCAGACGAGTTTCTAACTGCAGCATTGAACTATATATTGACATAACTAAAAGGCGCAGGCCGCTTGCATGAAGCTATGGTTTGTGTGTCATGCGCAATAACAAGGATAGAGGATACTGCGGGGGTTGTTGTCGCTCTCTAACATACACGGCAGAGGATTTAAGCAAGCAACTAGTTGTGGGCATTCGTGTTTTATCTTACCCACTTAAAGTTGTTAAGTATTTGCTTGAATTTATATTTATCCCATATTTTTGAAATTATATTTTTTTAAAGAAAGTGAAATTTATTAACTCTTAAAAGTGATTTATATTAGTATACGAAAATAGTATATCACTGCGTTGCATTTGGGTGTTCCAATGAGTATAATCCTATGAGAAGTATCCAATTTCATACGTAAGTTGTAGTAACGTATAGGTATTAAATGTTAAATTATTACTATAATAATATTTTACAGGTTTCTTTTTAAACATCCTGAAATTTTGCAATTAAGAATTAATAGTATACGGAACGATAAATGGTATCCTGCAAAATGTAGTAGGCTTTGTAATGAATATTTTTTGGAAGTAATCTACCAAATTAAACCTGGATGCACAAAGAAAATTTTAACTCTGGATGCAGTGCCAACCATTTTTGATTTTCCAAAGCACTTGTAGAAGTCCGTTCCGTCTAACCGACGACTATTAATCCGAATTTAAATATTCCTTTTTTGTATAGCTTTGAATTATAGGCTGCTATTCGAAATATTGCTTTACCATCTGCTAATATATTAGAAATGGATGTAGATGCCCCACGTTGCTCTGCTAAGGTGGATATCGGTACATAAACCAGAACAGAAAATACCTATATCAATAATCGTGTTTATCGCCAACAACAAAGAAAGATAAAAACTCTGAAACAGAAATTGAGACGGAAAGATTTAAAAATAGCAAATATGAAAGAATTGGTAGCAGAACTATCAAAAAGAGGTTACATTACAACAATAAAAACTTAGATGTTTTGCAAAATTATTTTGAAGGTTATAAATAAGCTATTAATAGTACACAGTGTCTTTATGGAACATTTATTCATAGGTTTTCCTTTGGATTTCGTAATGAACCAGAAACGTAATCAGGCGTTATCCAACAAATCGTAACGACGTTTTACACCATTAATGAAACAATTTGCTCGTACATTATATTTCTATTCACCTAAAGCATATAATTTTGTAAAGACTCGCTTTTATTTACCAAATCTTCGTACAATTAGAAGATGGTTCTGTAAATTGAATTGTCAACCTGAATTTTTATCTGAGATATTTGATTTCTAGAAAGAAGAAGCAATAAAGAAACCGGAACTTAAAAACTGTAGTCTCATTTTTGATTCTATGGCAATAGGAAAGCAAATTATCTGGATGATCGGCAAAGTCGATTTTGGAGGTGCTGTTGAAACTGATTTTGATTCGCCAGCATCTAAAGTTTTGTTATTTCAAATAGTTGAATTTTCAACCAATTTTAAATGTTCTGTCGCTTATTTTTTAATAAATAAAATAAATGCTGAAATACAAACACAATTATTCAAAGCTTGTTTAATGCATTTGTATGAAATCGAAATTGTAATCAGGTCAATTCCTTTGATGGTACAGCTACAAATGTATCGACTTACAATAAGTTGGGCTGCAATCTATCTAGTGGTAGTATCGAGTCTTCTTTCTTGCACCCTACTTCGAAACTAATGTTTATTGTTTGCTGGATAGTTGCCAAATGTTAAAATTGGCCAAAAATGAATTTGCTAAGGTTGGATTTATGTCGGATAAAGGAAATATTTCCTGGGAATATTTGAGAAGGCTGGAAGAGGTACAAGATGTGCAACCATTACGTTTGGCAAATTCGCTTATAACGGCACACGTTTATTATAAAAATAAAATAATGTATGTGCGTTTAGTAGCACAAGCACTTAGCAGCAGTGTAGCAGATGCGATAAAATACCTACCAAGCGTTTCAAATCCAATTTTTTATGGCTGTGAAGCAACCATCGAATGAGGGTTATTGATAGATTATTTGACATATTAAACTCGAGAAATCTTTTTTACAAAGCACCAATACGACTTCATACGATTGCATACTTTACAGAGATTTTTGAGAAAAGTTCTATATATTTTAGGTCATTGTATGTGAACTCAATTCCAATTTTAAATTATGGAAGGAAAACTTTTGCACTTGGTTTTCTAATCAATATGAAAAGCGCGCTCAACTTGGCAAAAGAACTGTTTGACTTAGAAGAACATCCTCTTGAGTATTTACTTACTTTCAAATGTTCACAGCGTCATCTTGAATTGTTTTTTTTCTTGCATCAGATCCAGAAGTGGCTGGAACAATAATCCCAACACAAACAAATCGAAATGGGCATTAAGCCAATTATTATTTAAAAATTCAATAAAGCCAAGTGCAAATACAAATTGTGGATACTATGGCACATATTGTACTCCAACATTTGAATTTAAGTCCGAAAAACGAACCATTAATGATAGATATAATACAGACGACGATTTCCATGATAATATTTTATCATTACTTAATAGGAGCCAACTTCCAACTATTAATTGCAGTGCTTGCGTCAAAATTATGCTGCCGAAAATAGAAGTTACACAAAATTTACTCAAATCATAAACCGAGGGAACTTATACAATGCTTCTGAAACTGTATACAAAATTGTAAATTTGTTAAAAAAATCAGTTAGACTGTTTTCCGAAAAAAGAATTATGCAAAACGAGTAATCTTATAAGGAAATTGCAAAATATGGCCATATATCAATTTTCTGCTAATTTACATTTATTTATGCCCAAACATCCAATTTGCAAAGAACACGTGACAGAGGATTTGCATGAGCTTCAAATAATTAGAAGTATTGCCTATATTTATATCAAGTGTAGAGTGCATCATAAAGCAAAGTTATTAACATCCAAGTTGCACGGAAAAGATGCTAGTATAAGACAAAAATTTTCCAAATTTAGCTTATTAAAGAATTGTTAATATAGATATTTAAAGTCAAAATGTATTTTCCTTTAAGTATTATATTTTATTGTATTGATAATAAATAAAAATTGCTTAGAACATAAAGCAGAATAAAATAATCAATAAAATTTTCAAAATTACTTTACAGCTCCAGTAAATGCAATGTGTAAGAGAAAGACAAAAATCTCACAGATTGACCGGTTGCATAACCTGACCATTTGCCTCAGTATATGCAAACTTCGAGCCCCTTCCAGTTATGTCAATATATAGTTCAATGAGCATACCCCCAATAGCAAATAAGCACATTTCACCTACTACTTAAAATTTTTTAACAATTTAACTTATTATCAATTATATAAATACGTCAAATCAAATCAATGTAAACATAAGTTAATAGGTTGAAATTTAAAGATGTAATTAAAAGATGCGTTTTATTAGGTTATAATGTAGGGTACTTACTAAATAAACACGCTTATCGGGACACAATTATTTTGGTTATTTCAAGGTCAACTTTGACGTTTCAGTTTAAACACATATTTAAATTATCCGTTAAAACTGAACTATCTATAATAGTATCCTTTAATTTGAACGGTAACGGAATCTAACTGCTAGAACGCCCCTTCCACTTAAATTCTATGGATCTGTACATAAAATAAAACATACTTTTTGCATAAAGATTATAATTATAAAACATCAACATGTAGGTTTTGAATTTCATTTTTATTTGTTTTAACTTTGGCCTTTGGGAGCTGCTTTTTTAAAGTCTTCTTAAAAAAACTCTTGTAACAAATTTATTTACACAGAATTTACAAATTGAAATTTAATTTACAAGTACTGTATCAAAAATATTCTAAGTTGAAATTACTATTAAATGAACTAATTTAGGGCGAGTAGCCTGAACGACCAACAATGCTAAAGTTGTAAGGCTCAAGACTGACTAACTATCGTGGGCTCTCCAGGGTATTTATGTTGTCCCTGCCCTCACATTGCTTGTGTAAATTGCAGAACTCATGTCTGCTTATTTCTTTATTCATTTATACAATACAAAGTAACAATCTTAATTCTAGTAATTGCGGTTTTATAACCTACTGTGACCTGCACCTGCAGTGTCACGTTGCGTTTGGAATACAATGTATTCACATCCGTTCTCATGTTTTCTGTCTGACTTCTATTAACCTTTTATTATCTATCCTTGAATTATACAATGTTGCAAGTTAACTTAAGATTCAATAATTACATTTAGTTATACATATATTTGATTTGGGGTATGCAACTCGCGTGTCTAAATAATAGATAAGGTTTAGCAGCTCCTGAGTTTCTGCATTTCTATTGGAGGGTTTAGCCCTGTTGCTAGACACTCGTGTATAACAGGAGACGCTTTTACTTGATAAAAGTGATGTCATGTTAGCCATGTTGAATCGTCATTTTGTCACTTGTATAGACGTTTGTGTTTTTAATACATTTCAACAATTTAGTGCTTAGGTAGATTATGTTTGAAGTTGTTAATCGTGAAATAACTATGGTGTCGTGTGCTCTTCGCGCTTGTAACATTAGAAATGACGGTAGTATTATTGACAAATGTAATGTTTTCCTTTATTATTACTTATAGTAATACCTGGGGTGCTATTCTCGACTTCATTCGTAAATATTTGAATTCGAATGTATTCGAAGATTTTATATACAAGCAGTGCTCTCATTTGGTATTCTCCACACCCTTCGTTAACCTTAAATTTCAGACGCGCTGTAGACGTTTGGTAACATGGCGTTCGAATTGTTCGCACTGTTAACATATAACGCCATTTCATTATATTTGCTATATAACATAACCTACTATATCCGACCGTTATTTACCTTTGATTATTGATTTGTTGTCTTATTTGTACTTTTCTAGTTGATATTAAATCTATTACTAAAATAAGTTAGTAAGATGAGTAAATCCAGTGGTAAAAAAGGCAACAACACCTCAAAAACGACAAAAAAACGGCACTGATAAGAGTTTTTAAAAAAACATCAAAATTGAACAAGTATTAAATTTTTTAATGATTTTACATGTAAAGACTGTGGCTTCTTAAACGGCTCCAATGTTGTCAGTAAAAACCGACATAATTCCTTTGATAAAGAAAAAAGCTTAATAAAATTTTTATCAGATAGCTCCCTAAATGGATCATTAACAGCTTCATCTATTGGTTCACCATTATCATCACCACTTTCTACTTTCGCATTCTACAAATCATTTATTAATTATAGGTATATTCTTGCTTCATTTTCCAAATAAATAGTTTATGTACAGAATAAAGGTTAATAGTCACTGTTCTAACAAAAAATACGTCAACAAAAATCCATTCGAATGTATTTGTGTAAGAATTTTCGAATGCGTAAAACATTTGAAGAGTCGAGAATAGGGATTTCAATATTTTCCTTCAAATGACGTCATTATACGAATATACGCTTATATTGGAAATGTCGAGAATAGCACCCCTGGGCGGTTTAGTTAGCAGTATGTTTAATTTGGGAAACATTTGTATTCCTATGATATTTATTTAATATTAAGAGGTTACGTATGAATTGAATTATATTTAGACTTATTTATGAACTAGGTAACACTAGATAACTTTATGAAAAGACATCCAACTACCCCAGTGATGGAGTAATAATTGGGAGAAGTACTTTATTAAAAAATTTCTTCGATATGACAAAATTTAATGTGTTTTTAAGGGTATTGTAAAAAAGGATAAAGTATGATAGGATGAGATTTTGGAAACCAAAAGCAAAGAAGACCTATTTGGAATAGCCGCTTTCTGTGTAGAGATATTATCGAAGATTGCTAAGACAAGATGGTTTGGCACCCCTTGATTATGACAATAGAAAAAACGTTTTAAGGTAAGTTATTATAATATAGTTTATGTTTTGGCCAAATCAAATGCTTATTTTTATTATTTTTTTCTAGGTGTCCAGTCCCGCATGCGCCACTGTAGTTAGCTGGTATACATTTACAATTGTTGTGGGGTTCCTGTCCCATCAGGGCAAAATTCATAACGTAATGCACATTTTAACCATATCAAGTTCAGTCGATCATTTTCCGTTTGTGTTATATGTGTGTTCTCATCAAGTGCGGTCGTTTTTGATTAAAAGCCAGTGCAACAGTAACTTGTATCACGTACGCAATTTATGAAACTGATTTTGAAGTTGGTACCTGTGAGGTTATGTCACAGCATAGTAAACATCAGTAGCGATACAAAGCGTCGACTCCTTTAATCTTTGTGCGCAAGATTATAAAATAAACGTGGCTGACTAAGTGATCCTTCAGTATTTTTACAGTAGATAGCGCCTACAAAACGTGCTAAAATAAAAAATTTCAATTAACACAATCATTCCATTTAGCTAATATTTCATTTAGAAGTTGTTTATATTTTTTAATAACTGCAATGTTTTACTAATTGGGTAATAAAAATGTTTAATATAACCTACTAAATTGGGTTATATGTAAAACATTTCAACAAATTTACCAAGGGATATTTAAGAGATCTGAGTATTGTCATTCCATAATTAAGGATATCATTCATTCTGAATAAAAATTTTAATTGTTTATGAATGAGAGTCTTTCAGTACTTATTTAACATGTATTTCGCATAAATGCATCTGACGCTTTTGCTACAATAAAGTCTCACATATTATTTGCTTTTCGAATTAAATACTAACATGTAACTTAAGTTAACTTGTTCTACGGCTTAGTTAATTGATATAGTGGATAAATGTTGTTTTCAAAAAACTTGTGATCAAGCACTATTATTGAGTTTGTCAATATATAACTTAAGTGTAGATTTTATAGAAAAGTTTGTGTGTTTAAAGATGTAATGTAAGAAGTTCAAAATATAATACAAGATGCATTTAATTCATATTCTTAACATTTAAAGAAGTCTCAATATATTTTTTGAAACAATGTCGTACTGTTACTTTGCCGCAAGACACCTTTTGGCTTAAATGAGCTGGCGAGTCTGCTAGTTCAGAAGTAACTTTCCATACCCTTTACATTTTAACTTGTCTACTTAATATTATCATTCTTATCTTTATTATTATTATTTATTTTTATTTTCTTTTCTTGTCCTGATGAAGCCTTTTACAAAAGTCGGCAAAACGTCGACCTTAGTTTATAAGATGACACGGTCCCAACCCGGATCCATAAATATTTATAATGTCCTACTGGTTCTCAAAATATTTGAGGTTGTACAATAAACAATTTCCACACAATCATCAAGATAAGACTAATGGAGAAGCTTCATTTTGTATCAAGACCATGTAAAACCTAGCAGTCCGAACCAAATATTTTGCAGTTCCTATTTTTGTTAAAATTCGATTAACTTGTTATAGTCTAAGGTATAACCGTTAAAGTCCTGCGCGCGCGTGTCAGAGCCACTACGATAGTTGCCAATACATACTAAAGCGTACATAAAATTGCGCAACAAGATATTACGTCATAATTCAGTCTCAAATTGTATCACATACCAAAATGTTTACAGTGATAAAAGAAACGCCTTAAAGAAAAAGATAAAATGTACTCACAAAAAAATGTGCAGCTCTTCACGACTTTGCAGTTATTCTTACGGCAGGAGCCATATTCATTTCCATAGATCTCGGCGTTGTTGGGCGTGGTTTGGGTTAGCCATCGTTGAAACCAGATTAATTTGTCTTCGTTCTTCTTTATTTGTAGCGGTGCTATAGGAATAACCAGGTAAGGAACGATAAGAGACAGAGATAAAGGGAAACCTACATTATATGAAAGAGAAAAGACAAAGGCACGGCACAGGTAAACCTCACTGTTCGACGTCTGGTTGGCTAATCCTTGTCGTGTCGGAAACCGCGCACTTCTTCCTCATTCCACGTCTGCGCATTCTCTTGCGCCGACGCAACTGTCCGAAGTGACGGAAATGCACAAGTCTATTTTTTAAAAATATTGGCGCGAATTCACTCACAAATTAAAAAGTGTGCATTGCCAATTTTTAGCATGTAACAATCGCGACAAGTCATAAAAGAAAAAAAAATTTTAAAAAGAAAATGACTGTTAGCACGTTAAAAGCTTAAAATCTAAATCCTAACTAACCTACATAAACCCTAACTTAAATTCTACAAAATGTTTATTTTAGGCGCAACCTGGTTTTTTCAACCGATAACACGTCTTACGATTTACCAGGAAACGGAATGTGTGGCCCCATTGTTTATGAACTACATTTATAAATGCACACACGAGTCTTTAATGTGGCGCAGTTATAATCGACAGCACAAATTTGTTGGAGAGCACGAAACACTACTAAAACTAGAACAAATGCGACAAGTCGCCTAACATATATACTATAACTAAAGCTAACATTACAGTTTTTAAGTGTAGACGCACATAAGCATTACATCTAGACTGTTTCTTCTTTGGCAAGAAAATGCCCAAAAATCAAAATGTCCAAGAGAGCAAGTTACTATGCACTTTAGCAAATTTTTATGTAGTGGTACTCTGGCTTAATAAACAATACACATCAATACTTTTTCATGACATGGTTGTGAATTAACAAATTTACCAACAGTACCAACTTACTAATTTCTTACATTACTAACCTAACAAATTACATGGCTACCACCAGGTTAGCTTCTTCACTCAATATTCAAAAAATAATTCCTACGTCTGATCGTAAATACCAAACGTTAGGAAGATAAAAAAGATAAGACAAAATCTCAAGTTATTATCAAAGATAATAGGTAAGATAACGATAATAAGCTTAAGTTATTATCAAAGATAATAGGTAAGACAACGATATTAAGATAAAGTTATTATCAAAGATAATAGGTAAAATAACGATATTAAGATAAAATTATTATCAAAGATAATAGGTAAAATAACGATACTAAGATAAAACTAGATAACAATAGATGGATACAAAACGTCCCAGCACGCTAAGGCACGCTACGACTACATACATTAAAGATATAGCGTAGTATTCCCCAGCTCACCAAGCCGTTTCGTCATTCATTCCAAAGACACAAGATAGAGTGGCTCCTTAAAGTCGTTACGCAGGAAAAATACTCGTACCACCTAAAAGAGAGCGACCTGTGAGGCAGGCCCGTTTATAAAGACGGTACGAGGGACCGGAAAAAGGCATGTGGGTGCATTCCTGCACCCGGCGTTGATCGATATCAATAAGATATCTATACATTTATATATATATATATATATATATATATATATACGTGGTCCGAGTGTCTGTGAAAAACCCCCGCGCAACCACACGGTGACTAACGGAAATGAAAAGACAATAGAGATACAGGACAGGTAGAAAGAGGGAGGTAGGCATTTTGAAATGTATAAGAGACACTTCCAGGTAGAAGAAAATAGAGAAAGGGTTCGCATTGAGCAAAAGAGACAGAAAAGGTGAATAGAAAAGCACTACTCAACCAGCCAATGTGGTTAGTAGCCCGGAGTGAGGTAAAAATCACTCTTATGTGGTAGACGGGTGTTCCGGGACAAGAACAGGTCTACCGAATGAAAGATAAGGCAGAAACGGAAACAGCAGGATAAGAAAAAGTAGAGTTTTTGGACAAGCATCCGAGAGAAGATAGAGAGTTGTCCCTATTAAACACAGGTCGGTCTGAAGGACCACCTGCTATATTAATCAGACAAGTTAAGATACATCATAAGTTAAGAAATTACTAGATTCTTAATGAAAACGAGTACAATCATTTTCCTAACGAGTGCATCCACTACGATACGAAAATCAGACAAAAGTTGAAACAACAACTTAAAAGTATCACTACAGATACATTCACACAAAAACCCAACCGTTTCAAGGTAATTTTTAAAAACGGTAACGCCCTAAACACACAAAATGCTTAATTATAAGCAGTTAAATACAGACACACTGTTCCAATATGCTAAACACAACCGAGAATTCTTTAAGATATCAATAAAAAGCGATAGCACGTCACCACAAAGTTTAATAAAAAACAACAAAAAAAAATGTTTATATGTTTTGATGACTTAGTAGAAGGGGAAACAAGTAATGATATAGGATAAAATGGGCGACTGTAATAATTCAGAAGAAAAACGCATGCAATAGAATCTCCTAGTTTTTGGCAACTGCGAATATGGACTATTTCTTACAATGGCATAGGCCGCGGCTCCTATGTGAGCCCAAAAAAAAAGCATCCACTCAAAACATCAGCTAAAACCAAACATAAAAATTCAATGAGTTATTGCAACCAAAGTTACGACAATCACCACAAAATTAAACGATGTAAGATAAATGCTGAAAACAAAATAATCTGTTGTAGAAAAGGTGCGAGGATTAATTAAATGAAGCGATATTGTTATACTGGGGAACCTAGACAATAAACAGATATGTAGCTAATGATAAGTTTGAAGGGAAGTCAACAGGTAGCAAAAAGATAGCTAATTTAAGGTTCATAAGCCAAACGTGTAGAAGGTAGGTGCTGTATAAGCAAAGAAATGAGTAAATGAAGTTAACTAATTCATAGTAAGGGCAAAACATTAGGTAAATCGTTAAAGAAATGAAACGTGAAAAGTTTTTGATGTACGCAAAGCTTAAGCGATTTTAAAGATAATTTCATGCCACCTAATGTGGTTTGAATCGATATATGAAGAAATAGCAGTAATTAAAACTCGATTTACTGATAAAGTTGTTGAAGAACAAAAAGATATATCTTACAACGCATATAATTACTAGGGTGACGAGCCCTCCTTTGAGCTTCACCTAGACTAATAAAGAAAAACTTTAACATCATTCTTAAAAAAATGATTCGAAAATTGCTAGAGCGACAAATTTACCCCGAGTCTCGTCTAGACTTATGTAATGCTGAGCGACCAACTCTTCATGAGTCTCGTCTAGACTAACATACTGCTGAGCGACCAATTTCGACGACAAATCTCGCCTAGACCAAATAGATCTTAAAATGCTGCGTTGCAATATTGATATATCTAAAAAAATATGCTATCAAAACAAAATCATACTCGCTACACAAAAGCAATATTCTACGATACATGTATAGAAAAAACAGTATTCCAAATTATTAAAATATTCCTTTTATATCGAGAGAATTTATCAACAACCATCGTAGGGAAAAGGGATAGTAAATGATGTTAAATGCAAAACATTATCATCAAGCTCATTATTGTAATGTTTAAGCAAGCAGATATAACGAAATCAAGTTTACTATAGCGTTTTAGAAGGTAAAAGGTAAAAATTCAGTCAATTGCGTAAGCTATATTTAAAAGCAAAATTTTTTTTAAGAAGGGATTTGTAAGTTATAGTTGATTATTTAGATTGTTAAGGAAACACTTTAGAATTATAGTAAGGTAAGATAGTATATACGTTATCTAAACAACGGTTTTTTAAAAAAGTTAACCCAAAAAACAAGTTAGAATAAACTAAGAAAAATTTCAGAATTAAAATAATTATTTTAACTAAACTTAGTGTCATTTTAAGAGATTTTTTTCTTTTTTTAATCATAATGAATGGTAAATAAAGGCATTTATGGCTAAAAATACTTATAGAAACAATTATGTACTCCAAAAGCACATGTTAAAGTGAGGTTATGTAATTTACTAGACACATTTGAAAGGTATATACACTTTAATTTCATTCTAAATTAGATGAGGTAATTATTTAAGTGAATTTAAAATATAAACACACTTTTTATAAAAGAAAAATGCCAATTAATTAAATTTAGAAATAACATATATGAAGTAAACAAAACACTAATCAAATATGATTGCATAAATGTTCAGATTGACAGATTAGCTGTATTTAATGTCATTTCAATTAAGATAGATGTTGCCAGATTGCAATGTTGCCAGATTATATTTTTTCTATTTAAAAGCCATTAAAAATTTAAAAATTATTTTTTATTATTTTTGAGTAAAAAACCCCAATTTCTATAGGCATTCAAAACTAACACCTTATAAAATAAATAAAAAGTAAAAACAAATTTTTCTTCAAAAGCATTCAAGCGCCACTGATATAGTCTAAAGTATAACCGTTAAAGTCAGAGCCACTACGATAGTTGCCAATACATACTAAAGCGTACATAATATTGCGCAACAAGATATTACGTCATAATTGCGTCTCAAATTGTATCATATACTAAAATGTTTACAGTGATACAAGAGGCGCCTTAAAGAAAAAGATAAAATGTACTCACAAAAAAATGTGGAGCTCTTCACGACTTTGCGGTTATTCTTACGGCAAGAGCCATATTCATTTTCATAGATCTCGGCGTTGTTAAGCGTGGTTCGGGTTAGTCATCGTTGAAACCAGATTAATTCGTCTTCCCTCTTCTTTGTTTGTAGCAGTACGATAGGAATAACCAGGTAAGGAACTATAAGAGATAAAGGGAAACCTACATTATCTGAAAGAGAAAAGACAAAGGCACGACACAGATAAACCTCAGTGTTCAACGTCTGGTTGGCTAATCCTTGTAGTGTCGGAAACCGCACACTTCTTCCTCATTTCACGTCTGCGCATTCTCTTGCGCCGACGCAACTGTCCGAAGTGACGTAAATGCACAAGTTTATTTTTTAAAAACATTGGCGCGAATTCACTCACAAATTAAAAAAGATGCAATGCCAATTTTTGGCATGTAACAAACTTCTGTACCTTAAACAACTTTTTATACTTGAAAAAAAATAATGACACAATGCAATTTAATTTTGGGTTTCCATATATTGTCTTAGCTTGATATTGCATAATTTACAACTGTCTTGTCTTTTGGGTTAATTTTAAATTGGCATGTTCTAAATACCTAGGTAATTTCTTCATGTGGGTAATTTAGAAAGTCTTATTTAACAAATATTGGCAGTGTTAAAGTTATACTTCACAATCAAAGGTCTGATGTAGAAGACAATCTATAACTGTCAGTTGATGCAAAAAAAGTTAGTGCTTTTCTGGTATTGGGACTCAAGTATTATTCCACATATTTCAAAGTTTCAAAAGAAAAAATATATCAAACTATTTGACAACTGTTGATAAAATGAATGTGCTTTTAGGTTGTTTATTATTTTCTGGACATCATTGATTACCTAACGAAAAAGGCTACTGGCTAAATCGAGAAGATTTGAGACTTGAAATTATAAAATTGTTTATTCATTTTGTTCACTATTCCCAAGCTGATGATAGCAAAAACGACATTTTAAAATCCGACATTGATAGACATGATCAATAAAATTTTTTAAAAAATTGTGTTTTTTGATGAACACTTATTTGTAAATGAACTGATTGTATAATATCATTCTCATCATTAAAACAATTTACTATATGTAAAAATACAAGATTTGGATTTATATTATGGGCTTTATGTCAAACCAATGGATGTAGCTATACCTTCTCTATACAGTGGCAAGACAGCACAAGAAAGTTCAAAAACAGGTGATTTTCCATTGAGGAACAAGGTAGTTACAAATATGTTATCTGTTAGAAATTTAAGTTAGAATATGGGCCAAACAAGCAAACAAATAATTGCAAATATTATTTACGCAATGTTTTGGTAAAACTCCCATTTCTTTTATAGAATGTAAAAAACTACAATGTCGGATTCTTAATGAATTATGTTTAGATGTTTGAAATATATATCGTCGATAAGTAAGTCAATATGTGTTTATATATGTTTTTATTAACACAAACATATTAAACATAATCACATGTATTAATACATTAGTTTAGTATATTTTCTAAATAAGTTGTTTTGATATGATTATGAATTGCAAGCATGAAGTTGCTACTATTTTTATTTATACAATCTAAGATATCACCCTAAGTCACTGGAGTTTTAAAGTACTATAGCATTTATGTTAGCACTTTGCTGTATATTCTAGATTTTGTTAGATTGATGGCATTTGTCTCGTCTTCGGTCCAAGACATAGTGGTGTTAAATTCCACATATAAATCGGCAGCTACATTTTCTCTATCTAATTTCAATTGATTTATGTGTTTTAATACTACAATTGTATATGCAACAAATATTCTCATAAATAAAACTTGATATGCAATTTTATGTTTTTTAGTTTTTTAACTGTATTTGTCCGAGCAATGCGTTTTCAATGTATCGTATTGTTCTTTTACATACATAATAAGTCGAGGAATAAGCTTTGTTCTATATTCAATATTTTCTTTCCATTCCAATAATTCTAAAAGACACACAAATAAACAAAAAGTATTTATTATTTACAAGAATATTACATGTTTCATTATTTAGACCAAATTCATCATATCATCATATTTTAAGTGAGCAACAAATGTTTGTCATAACCATTTTTATAAACAATACATTTTCATATTGTACATTCAAACCCATCTTTTTGTTCATCATAATAATTTATTTTATAGGTACTGTGTAAACTATTGCAATCTTTTAAATTTCGGAATGTATTTGATTATCGATTTTGTTACATGTACTGCAGCTGGGATGGAAAAGTGCATTGAACTCTAAAAATCTATACTAATTACCCATAATCAATAGTCTTAACATAAACAAAGCTTTAATAGTAACACTAACAGAATACTAAATAACATTTGTGATAAGCCAATCGTTACATTCCATTGTAGGATCCTATTGGAGAACTTAAGGAATGTCATTTAATGCCCTGTAAATAAACAACAATTAATTTGTTGCTCCCTCTGTCGAATTTTAATAAAAAGACCGCCGAAATCCAGACATACGCATTCAAACGCTGCTGGCTTTTATCCTACTGTCGGTACTGTAGTGTTTATTATACTGCGATTATGTATTCCCTAAATGTAAAACATGTGTTTATTTGTGTTGACACCTATTCCAAATTTAATGTAAATTAATAATTGGTATTCGTCTAGATCATTAATGAATAATAACTAAGCTATCAAGCATGGCGGTGTTAAATTCAAATCCTCCGATAGCGAAGAAGATAAATTTATTGCTCTTCATCTAATAAAGATATTTAAATAGACATTAGACTCCAAAAATGGATAACTATATGAACATTGTATCACAGATGGAGAATGCACAAGTAAGTTATTAATAGCTATTACACACTATGTAGCTTATAAACATAAAATAAAAATATGGAAATTCAAAAAGGATTATGTATTTTTATCTTACATTGTGAAACTTAGAATGTGCATATCTGCTATGTTAGTTTATTAATTTATTTTTAGTTCAAATGCCACGTCAGAATGTTTGTGAGATATACTATAATATAATTGAATTGAATTGAATAGTAATAGTGTTGTATCTTCTATTACCGTTAAGTGTAACATACTTAGTATTTATCTATATTAACTATTCTTAAATCAGATAAGTTTAAAAAGTTTTTGTCTTATACTAGCATCTTTTCCGTGCAACTTAATAACTTTGCTTTATGATGCACTCTACGCTTGATATAAATATTGGCACTACTTCTAATTATTTGAAGCTCATGCAAATCCGCTGTCACACGTTCTTCGCAAATTGGATGTTTGGGGCATAAATAAATGTAAATTAGCAGAAAATTGACATATGGTCATATTTTGCAATTTCCTTATAAGATTACTCGTTTTGCATAATTCTTTTTCGGAAAACAGTCTAACTGATTTTTCTAACAAATTTACAATTTTGTATACAGTTTCAGAAGCATTGTATAAGTTCCCTCGGTTTATGATTTGAGTAAATTTTGTGTAACTTCTATTTTCGGCAGCATAATTATGTTCATTAAAAATGTTGGGCTGATAAATTAAAAATTTCGACACAGGCACTGCAATTGATAGTTTTAATTAATTTGCGAACGATGTGACCCGAAATGTAGTATACGATATTTTCTTGATAGTCTGGAAGTTGGCTCCTATTAATTAGTGATAAAATGTCATCATGGAAATCGTTGTCTATATTATATCTATCATTAATAGTTCATTTTTCGGACCTACATTCAAATGTTGGAGTACAGCATGTGCCATAGTATCCACAATTTGTATTTGCACTTGATTTTATCGAATTTTTAAATAATAATTGCCTTAATGCCCATTTCAATTTGTTTGTGTTGGGATTATTCTTCCAGCCACTTCTGGGTCTTATGCAAGAAAAAAACAATTCAAGATGACGCTGTGGACATTTGAAAGTAAGTAAATACCCAAGAGGATGTTCTTCTAAAGCAAACAGTTCTTTTGCCAAGTTGAGCGTGCTTTTCATATAGATTAAAAAACCAAGTGCAAAAGTTTTCCTTCCATGATTTAAAATTGGAATCGAGTTCACATACAATGACCTAAAATATATAGAACTTTTCTCAAAAATCTCTGTAAAGTATGCAATCGTATGACGTCGTGTTGGTGCTTTGTAACCCTTCCCAAAAGAATTTCTCGAGTTCAATATGTCAAATAATCTATCAATAACCCTCACAAACTTAATGGTTGCTTCGCAGCCACAAAAAATTGGATCTGAAACACTTGGTAGGTATTCTAACGCATCCGCTACACTACTGTTAAGTGCTTGTGCTACTAAACGCACATTCATTATTTTATTTTTGTAATAAACATGTGCCGTTGTAAGCAAATTTGCCAAACGTAATTGTTGCACATCTTGTACCTCTTCCAGCCTTCTCAAATATTCCCAGAAAATATTGTTAAGTACACTTTTGTTGATTGTTAATCATACTTTTGATATTGTAAAATGTGCTTGGGCATGATGGCGTAGCTGGGTGATGTGATGGTAGAGTCTTTAGTAGTGAGAGGTGGTACTTAACTCAGGTCCTAGGGATCTAGAGGGGTCTTTTGGAACCGCGGTGGGGTCTTGTGACAAGACATCCTTGTAAAACGGTTATAGTAATAAAGTGTAATGATAAGATGGAAGTAAACAACAATATTTAATGACAACAAATGAACATATATATATATATATATATATATATATATATATATATATTGTCGTGTATCTCGGGTATTAATCTCTGGAACTCGCTAAAAATCATTCGAGCCCCAACGTTGGGTCGTCATAAGATTTGCCGTGTTTGTCGGGTAAAAGCTTCACCAACAAAAATACATTCGAGATTTTTATTAAATTTTTCAAAATCGTCATAAAATTTAAAAACAAAAAAATAATATTTCTTACCCCGATTCCAGCTTCTTTGGTTGAATTGCTTTCTTCAACTGCTTCCGGCTAGCTCAGATGGACCTCCTCCCGGATACCCAGATTCACCCTCACACTTTCTATCGTTCACGCCCACTCTCAATAAAACCACAAAACAATACAACACACCTACAATATCTATTTTCCACTATTTACAAATAAAACTTCAAAATTATATACATCTCAGTGGTCAAGTTACACCTCAATAAATTCTATTTTGTAAAGTCCAGAATTTTTAACTAGCAATATCGAACACATTGAATGTAACCTGAGCAAATGGGCCCTGAATAATACCTTATCCCTCTTTCTTTATTTATAATTTATTTCAATTAGGAAACTCTGGAATATGGTGAGCTCATGATAACCCAGCCAATCATGATTGATGTATGCTCTACTTGGCATATTCTTATTACAAACACAACAAAAACCCATGTACTCATAACAAAAAAATATTTAAATTCCTGAGGAATGTTAATCAGCTTTATATACACCTTTAGCTTTATAGTTAAATACCACAATAAAAGTCAGTTACACGTATTACTTTCAATACGCCAAATAATGCAAAACACCATCATAGTTCATTCACACCCATCACAATAACCTTCATAGTTTATCAACAACAACAAATTCCAAAGCGTCACCTGGAATCTCCTGAAGATCCCCGCTCCATTGATGATGATGCCATTAAGTTGTTTTCGTGGTACTGCTCTGCTCTGCTGTCCGCCTCCAGATATCAGTAGTTGAACACCCTCTAAGCAATGCTGCAATGCTGTTCATACACGATACATCCAACTCCAAATCCAATTATTACTCTTCTTTTATATTAATTTAGATTAATTCACGTTACATAACGTCATTACACAAGCTTGCCAAAAAAATATAAGTTGCACCTTAATAAAATTGAGACTTGGCACTATCCGCGCACAAATTATGAGGCTCACTGTACTATTTAAAATAATTTTCTATACTTACAAACTCGTGGTAACCTCGGCACGTAGTCTCAAGCGACCAAAATACTAAGGGCCTTTCAATCATTTTCAAAAAGTATTTATACAATTTACACTGCCACCTCTCGACCGCATTTCACCCGAAGTCCTTCATTTACAATAATATTTCTTAAAATTTTGGGTTCAACCGTTTTCTAAATCCTCGAAATTCAGTGCGTCGTTACGAAATTTTTTGAAAAATTAACATTCAATATTCCCGTGTGTGTCTGATGTACAACTAACGATATTGACCAATAGTCTATGCATTGACGTCTTACAAATCCTGCCTATATTAACGCTGTCCCTTGCTTATGCATATCATATGTTTCCTTCTAACCTTGTTTGAGTGGTAGAGAATCGATATTACTGTCCGCGTTTTACAACTCCATGTGGACCAAATAACGTGCTTCAGCAACTGTTGCTTACCAATATTCTTTGAAACTTGTTTGTTATCTATAAAAATAAGGGGAACTTGACATTTACAAAACCTGCAGGTGTTCAATTTTAATGAACGTTTTAAATAACATTTCTACGAGTTGGCTTTCTACGTATTTTATATCCAACGGCTGTTTATGTGTTAGCAACGCGTTTCACCTTGGTATTATTGATTTTTCATGCTCTTATGCATATTATACGTAAATAACCGTTCAATTAAACTCAATTAAATTAATAAATTAATTGCATTGGCTTCTACAATTTATTTTCTTTGCAAACCTAACTAAATTTTATTCATTAATTGTAAATTTTTGTTAATACTTGTTACATAAAAATGAACTAAATGAAATAAATTTTGCACGTAATTTCTGGTTGTTTCCTCTATACAGGGTGTTTCAAATTACTTTGTTTATAGTTAAATTTAACCTTTTAAAACCACTACATATATATATATATATATATATATATATATATATATATATATATATAGATTCAGTATAACAGCAAAACGTAATAACAGTTCAAGCAATAATAATAATAAAGGTTGACTTACGTTATAAAATTTCAGCGGCCATTGTAATTATTAATAATGTCTCAGCAACCATAAAAGATTAAATCACCATTTTGATGGTTGGCTCTGAGCCGACTTGCCCCAGAGCAGTAGATGAACTAGGATCATACTCATACACAGACTGACTGACGCCTCTGGTGCTTCGTCTTTTATAACTGCTTATAACAAGAAATGGGTTTTCTGCCGAAGGTTGTGGCAGGCGATAAAAATGTATGTTTAATGGTGGTAAGCCAAAACTTCCATAAGTTCTAGGACATCTGCAGGAAACCTAATTGTGGTTCTTACAAAGTAAAGGCATGACTAAAAGATTAACTAAACAAAAAGATAAGTGTGGTGGGGTAATTTCAAGAACATGACATTTGATAAGCATGATGCAAGTTTTCCTAGAACAAAGGATGTGCGACCTACTGATTGTGTTACAATGTAACATTTTAAAAGTAATCTAAACAATGGCTTCGCTATATACAAAACATGCCCCGCCAATGAAAAATTTGGCCTTCAAATTTAATAAAAAATAAAGTAAAAGTTGAAAAGAAAATATAAAAGAGTTTGGCAAGGAGGCAATTGTATATAAAAAAGCATTTACATCAAAATAAATCAAATCAATTCAAAGCAAATGGTCACTGCAAAAAGCGAAAGTAAAATTGTAAAAAGATAAAATTGCAAATAGTTAAGTTTAAAAATTTTAAACATGAAAGAATTATATAACTTAAAGGTGCTGTCAATGTTAATACAAGTTAAAGTATTAATCGAAAGTAATTTTAAATTGATTTAAACGTAAAGGAATTAAACATTGTTTAAAAACTTAGTTAAAATAACTAAAAACATACATGTAAAAGTAAAACCTATCAAAATATATACGAAGTAAGAATATATAAATGAGTACAAATACAAAATACTTAAGATAAAATACAATTCAATACAATATACAATATAATATAAAAAATTTAAAAAAGTAAACAAGTGGTAAATCAGAGCGTAAATCAGATAAAAAGTTCATACCAAAAGTCGGTGGTGCTTGATCAGGGCACGCTGGTGACAAGAGGTAGAAACGGCTTGCTAGTGACTAAAGAAATCTCAGGATGATTGCAACTGTTGAATGCAAGCAGTATGTATTGCTTGGAATTGATGAAACGATGTTTGTGTTCACATAAGTTGAGAAAAAATTGATTGTTGGTTGGTGTAGTATATAATTGGTTCCATATTGTTTAGGTGAAAGCAATAATGCGTGATTTTGTTCCAAGATAATAGTTCCAAAACAATGGTTTGAAAACAAGGAAAGACTGTTCAACAATATTGTGTAGTCGTAAGGAAGATGTATCCATATCCATAAGGAATGGGAGTATATGGAAAACGAAAATAAGTTTTTTGAATAGGAAATATGTGCTCTTGTGCTTCTTGTTCTTATAAAAGGTGTGCACTATCTTAGTGGTGGCTCTATAAAGCTAAGAATGATGAAGTAATCATTGGACCATGTGGCTTTGGAAATTTTGGTTATAGACGTAGAAAAATGAAGTCAAGTGTTTGCAACCACTTAATATCATATTCTGTGTCCGATGTTTTGCGTTGTTTCGCATTCATAAGTTCTGGTAAAACAGTGTATAGTCCAAAGTGAACATAGAATGGAACATGTAGATGTATTGGATTATAGTCAGTAGTAAAATATCCAATTAAAATCAGTAATCATTCAAAATCAAAACTGCATCATTTTGGTGGTGATGTTAGGTTAGGGTTTTATGTCTAAGTCAATAATATTAGTAGTCTTTGCCATCGTTTAGCTATTCGCTATTTATTGTGAGTTGCTGCCATTAATATTTAGACTGTGTTGTCGCATTCTCTGATTTGGTTGACGAAGAGTGTGAGATCTTGAAAAAAAAATTGAGGGGATTTAATAAAAAATACAAATTAGTGTTGTAAATAAAATAAAAATAAGAAATAGTAATTTGTAAAGAAATTTCTTAACTGCTAATGTAAACAATAAACTATACATAAAATTTTATAAAGTTTCTTAATCTCTAATCATGGATTCAAATCCTGCTGTCAACGAAAAAGAAAATTGCTTCGCTGTCAGTTGGACAAAAGTATTCAAACATAAAGGAATGTGTGAATAAAAAATTCCATTCAAACTTCTTAAATACATGATGACATATTAGTCGTTTAAAGAAATTTGGTTGGAACAAGCAAAATCATCTGAGGTAATTATTCATAATACCTAGTCATCTGGAGTTAATACTTTCCATGAAAAATAATATACAATAATACATAAATGAAGTCTAAAATCACTTAATTTTGTGCCATATTAAAGTAAAATGTTCATGTGGAATGAAAATTAATTAATTGTAATCCACGTAAAAAGGATTAGGGAGGAAAAGAATTGTCGTTGTTATAATTCCTAGTTACGATAAGATTATTTTTTGTTCTATATTCAGCATCGACGAACTATGGTAATCATTAAAAAAATTGTATTTCCTTGGTAATGTCTTATAGAGAGAAAAATAATTATGACTAGTCGGAGAAAGAGCGGAGTACGTCAATGTCTCGTTATCCTATTGAGTCTTACAAATATTGAATAAAAAATAGCACGCGTTCTGTACGTATGTAAATTAAAATAAAATTCAAGAGGCAAAGCAAAATGTCTGTTTATAAAATCATCAAAAGAAAATCTAAAAGTAATGACTTTAAACAAAAAAATATTTATCCTTAATATAAAAAAATAATTGTCAGTGAATGGTTTATTTAATTAGGTAGGGCTTTGACAAAAGAAAAAGAAGATTCGATATTACTATAATTTCGGCTTAACATGTATTAACCAATGGTTCCAAAACTGTTTAAATCCAAAGAAGTTGGCTCGGTTTCTCCAGCAGTTAAGGTTGCTCAAAATTAGAGTCTGGAAAGGTTAGCTAGGTCTCTCCAGCCATGGTATTCATGACCGTATAAAATAAATATCTTTATAATAAAAAAAAAGGTTTAAACTTTTCAAAATCATGTTAACTGTCTGTAGGGCTGTCTAGATCCATACCAGTAAAACAAGAAATATGAAAAAATAATGTCGAAACGTTTTGTCAAAAAAGATAAAAGTCTTAGTTGGTAGATAATGCGTAATAATTGTATTTAAAATGCTTTAATCCTTGAGTATTGATAACTCTATGAAATTAGTTATAAAAAGATAATTTTCTAAATATGTCCGTAAATGTCCTATTTGGAATAATAGCTGATTCCAATAAATGATAAATTGGCTATGCTTATTAATGGCTAATTTTTACATTAAAGAATTAAACAAATGTATCTCCATTAAAAAAATAAAAATGTTAACTTTAAACTTTTTAACAAGTGGCTTCTGTTCAAGCAGTATCTAATGACAGTCAGAAAGTGGTTTTCCAAATAAATCTGCTGGTTTAGGCTTTTATATTATCGAAACTATATGTTTGAGCTAATTATTGAAATTATCGGAAAAGATGCAAAGTTTGTAAAACCTATGTTTTCGAAATTTGATAGCTTGTAAAATTAAACAGGAAGGATACAACATTTTATTTTATTCTGTTTATGCAGGTATAATCATACTAACATGGCCAATCTAAGAGTTTAGTTTTCAGGTAAAAAAATTCTAGTAGCTATAAGGTAAGAGTGGAAGAAATCGCATAGAGAAAATTGTTCTCATTTTAGTCGTTGATTGTGATTCATTTACAAGATAATTGAACCGTTAATCTTTGTAAATTCTTGTATGTGAATTTTATCTTTGGTGCAAAGAAATTGTGTGTAGCCAAAGTGAGTAAGAAAGCTGGTAAGTTCGCGGATATCTACGTGTTGATAAGATAATGCAGTAAAATTTGTTGCAGTTATAAGAAATTATCATAACTGTGTTTATGGTATTAATTTAAGTAACTATACATGAATAAAGAAGTTTAACACAGCGGATGTATTTCCTTTAGTTATTTATAATTATAAATAATTATAGTCTGAAAATCGTTGCATTGAAGTGTACAAAGTTATATAAAAAGTGCTATTATGTGTTGTTTTTTGAAATAATAATATTCATGTGGAATAAATGAAAACTTTTTGTGTTTATAGTTTGGGTTTTTTAAAGGTTGAAAATAAATTCAATGGTGAGTATTAATGTTTAAGAAAACCATACGTAAAAGCTTTGTTGTGTTAGGTCAGTTTAAGTTGAGTCAGGTTAGGTCTGTTAAAGGATTCTAGTAAATAATTAATGTGTCATTCTTTTAAAAATAACATCTTGCTTCTGCATTCGTGCTTTAAGAAAATAAAACTGATTTTGTGTTCTTTTTAATTATAAATTTGAGAAAATTGTTGTCGGTAATAAAAAAATATTGCTAAAACTAAAAATTTGCCATTTCTGCGTAATGCGAAAATAATTGTCCCTGGGAAGAAAAATTTCGCGGGTCAATAATGGGTGGTCTAATTGGATTAAACTTAAAAATTGGCGTACTTCTCTTCCAAAATTAGTTTAAATATTTTAGTTGTGCCTAAAAGCGTGTAGCATTGTAATTAGTTCAAAAGAGACTTGACAAATCGGTTTATTTCACAACAAAATAAATTTCCATTTGTGTAGTTTAGTCAAAATTTAAAAGTACTGAAGAAATAGCATTTATTTTAGTTAAAGTTTTATGTTATATGGTTAACTGCATCTGTGTAGGTTTAAAATAATAGCCCAAGTGGGCAGAAATTGTCAGCATTATCGTTTGATTCGTTTATTATTGGACTATCTTCTGTCATGTCGAAGTCTGAATTAACGTCAGTAAATGATTGTTCTTTTTGCCATTCTAAATTTACTGGTTTATGTTTGTAATCTGTGATTTGTACTAATACCGAGTTTTGTGCCGATTCTTTTTGAGGAATAGTTGTTCAGATTGTAGTATTTTTTAATAATGTCATTTGCCCTTGTTTATGAGAAAGAATACTTGCCTTTAAAGCATTTTTGTGTTTATATGGGGTTTTTGTAATGGTTAGGTCTCGTTCAGTGACGAAATTTGTATTTGGTACAAAAGAAAAAGCTTTAGGTATTTTCTTACACATAACGTTTATTGGAGTCTCAACATTGCGATATACGGTAATATCTTCTGCTAATTGAACTTTTATGGGTTTTTCATTATCGATTTTTTCATGATATTGATTTCCAAAAAAATTATCTGTGACTAAAGTACTTTTAGGAACTTGTTCAGTTCTTGTGCTTGCAAAACTTATCGTCATATTTTGAAAATTCAAAATGGCTTCATTATCTTCTAAAAATTTCAAGCCTAATATAAGAGATACAGGTAGTTCTCTGGTGACTAAAGTAGGTATTTCGTCCCTCTAAATTAATAGTTATATTGGATTTTCCTAAAACTGGCAGGTTTCTATTGTCTGCTGTTTTAAGTCCTAAATTTGTTTGCGGGTGTAATGAAATATCATTGAAAAACTTTCTCGATGTGATATTGTAGTAAGATCCTGTGTCAAGCAAAACTGAAATTTCCTGATTTTTGTAAAATGCTTTTACTGTATATAATTTGTCTGCGTCAGTATTTAAAAATAAAGGACTATTTTTATATTCATAGTTTATGTACTGGGATTTCCTACCCTTATAATTATTAAATGTATACGTTTCCGTGTTTTTCCGACTTCGGGTGGAGTAAAAAGTATATGTATTATTTCTCGCGTCTCTGCTATATCTAAAATTAGATGAAGGGAATTTATATCGGTTATTTCTATACCTATTTTGTTGATAAGAATGCTTATTTCTGGAGTTGAAATCTACTAAAGAATTATTTTTAAAATTGTAGCTCCCTTGGGTGAGATATTTATTTTTCTTACATGAGGAAGTGTAGTGTCCAGTTTTATGACACGTTGAACATTGTGATTTAAAATTATGTGCTTTATGATTAAAATGAGAATACTGCCGTGGCCTATAATCATGTGAATTTCTTTGTAAATGCGTATATTGGTTCCCTGTGTACCAATTTTTATAAAAAGTGTTGAAGTCGAGCTTATCGAAATTTCTCCGTTGTTTGTCTTTTAGAAAAAAATTAGTCCACTTTGTATTTTGTGAAAAGGTAGATAAATTTGCTTGGTTTAGTAATGAATCATGTAAAGAATTAGACTGGATATCTGACAAGGTATATGCTATACTTCGTAATAAATTTTCAGTAATGTCCCTATTTGAAACTAACAAAATGAAATTATTCTGTAATTCGGGTAAAAGTCCTCGTGCAAAATAATCTGCGAAGTCTGAAATTGAAATAGTAAGTGTCACATCCATAAGTAAATTTTGAAGTGCATAATAATAATTTATAGAAAGTTCTTTTGACATCTGATGTCTTGAGCGAAAACGATTAAAAAGTTGTTGCAGTAATTTAGGTCCTCCATAATATTTCAAAAAAGAGTTCTTTACGTCAGTCCAAGTTTTATTACTATTTTCAGGGTTACTAATAAAGTTTTTAATCCACACTTGTGAACTATCTAATAAAGAACGAGAAAAATAAATTTTATGAGAGTCATCCCAAGAATTTAAATTAGCGCATTCTTCAAAGTTTTTTAAGAATTCAAAACAATCGGTCTTGCCTGGATTAAAGGTTTTGGGATGGATGTAGGTAGGCATGATTGGATTTAATATAGACTGCATTACGTAAGAAAGTGTATGCTTCGCCATTATCAGTTGTGATAAAAATTTGTGGTTTATATGCTCGACGGTGATTTATTTATTTCTCTGGTTATGGTGAAAAATTTGTGTTACAGGAAACTTTGGTAATGATAACTATAGATCAAAAATAAGCGAGGTGAGAAATTTTACTGTCGGTTTCGTATTGTCTGAAATTAAATTACTTATCTATAATTGTGTTTCCTGCTTTCCATTATTTTAATGCAATTGTAATGTTTGATAACAAATTAGAATAAAACTAAAATAGAAATAATAGAGAATGATGTAGCTTTTAGTAACCTTGATAAAGTCAGAATAAGAAATAAGTAATGAATAACTTTAAATATGGGTCCTTGTTGTTGTTTTTCGTTCTCAAACTCAATTAATAGTAAAGTACTTTCTGAATTCGATAAATATTTATACAAACAAAGATTTGAAACGCGTTTTGTTTTAGATACAAGTCAGTTAAATTAAAAAAACATAAAAAAGATAAAATAGAGGAGTCGGCGCTTCCGCCAAATGTTAATCGTTGCGTAATACGGCATTATACGGCATGATGCTAAACACGGCGCCTCCACCAAGTGTTAAGCATGGTGTAATCCGGCGAATGTTAATCACGGCGCCTCAACCAAATGTTAAGTACACTTTTGTTGATTGTTAATCATACTTTTGATACTGTGAAATGTGCTTGGGCGTGATGGCGTAGCTGGGTGATGTGATGGTAGAGTCTTTAGTAGCGAGAGGTGGTACTTAACTCAGGTCCTAGGGACCTAGGGATCTAGAGAGGTCTTTAGGAACCGCGGTGGGGTCTTGGAACAAGAAATTTTTGTAAAACGATTATAGTAATAAGGTGTAATGATAAGATGGAAGTAAACAACAATATTTAATGACAACAAATGAACATATATATATATATATATACAGGGTGAGTTTTTAGTGTGGCAACGGTCGATGACTCCGTTATTATAAAAGCTACGTAAACCAAATTTGGAGGCATATTAGGCATGCCTAAAGTGCACATTTTAAAAATATTTGGAAGCATACAGGGTGTTTCATAATTCCAGGGCATATTAAACTTATATTTTTTTAAATGGAACACCCTATATATTATTACATTTTTGGAAAGCCTATAAAAAGAGCTTTAATTTAATATGAAATTATATCCGTCTATTTCTTATAGTTTTTGAAATATTCAACTGTTTTTAGAAAAAATGACCCTGATTAAATACATTGCCACTCCACTAATACACAACTTATGTTAATTTTCAAGATGCAGAAAATTTTACTATATACCATAGTATATTTGTAAATATCACTCTTTTGAAATTTCTTCACAGTATACAGGGTGTGTCAGGTTTCGCAAAATGTAATTTTTAAAACTTTTTTTAAATAGTACCCTACCAATTTTATTGCTACAATGGATAGTTCATTAAGTGTCCTTTCATTTTTGTTAAGCATTCCCTATATCTAAATCCATTACTTTCTGAGATATTTTTGATTTTCTTCAAATTTTATGAATGTTTTTAATTTACATAACTAAAAATAACTTACTATTAGAGAATATTATAAAACAATTAATACATTTTGATTAACAATCAACTACACTTATCCAATAACAATTTTCACTAAAGATATAACAACCTACAATAATACGCTATCAACAGAATTCTGCCAGATCAACAATATGCATTTTATAGAAAATGTTCAAACACGAAATCAGGCAGGCTTTGAAAAAATAACAATTACAATTAAAATGTCATTTAGGTTTATTAATTGTAGTGTGTTGTCATTTAACAGGATATCTCTCTTGGTATATTCTTGATGCAAGTAGGCAATTTCTTAAACTTTCTCCCAATACCCAAAGTATATCTATTTGTTCGTCCACGGTAAAATTCATTTTGAAAACTCTTTCAAAGATTACATTTAAAACAAAACTGATAATGTGTTAAATGACAACACACTAAAATTAATAAACCTAAATGACATTTTAATTGTAATTGTTATTTTTTCAAAGCCTGCCTGATTTCCTGTTTGAACATTTTCTATAAAATGCATATTGTTGATCTGGCAGAATTCTGTTGATAGCCTATTATTGTAGGTTGTTATATTTTTAGTGAAAATTGTTATTGGATAAGTGTAGTTAATTGTTAATCAAAATGTATCAATTGTTTTATAATATTCTCCAATAGTAAGTTATTTTTAGTTATGTAAATTAAAAACATTCATAAAATTTGAAGAAAATCAAAAATATCTCAGAAAGTAATGGATTTAGATATAGGGAATGCTTAACAAAAATGAAAGTACACTTAATGAACTATCCATTGTAGCAATAAAATTGGTAGGGTACTATTTAAAAAAAGTTTTAAAAATTACATTTTGCGAAACCTGACACACCCTGTATACTGTGAAGAAATTTCAAAAGAGTGATATTTACAAATATACTATGGTATATAGTAAAATTTTCTGCATCTTGAAAATTAACATAAGTTGTGTATTAGTGGAGTGGCAATGTATTTAATCAGGGTCATTTTTTCTAAAAACAGTTGAATATCTCAAAAACTAAAAGAAATAGACAGATATAATTTTATATCAAATTAAAGCTCTTTTTATGGGCTTTCCAAAAATGTAATAATATATAGGGTGTTCCATTAAAAAAAATATAAGTTTAATATGCCCTGGAATTATGAAACACCCTGTATGCTTCCAAATATTTTTAAAATGTGCACTTTAGGCATGCCTAATATGCCTCCAAATTTGGTTTACGTAGCTTTTATAATAACGGAGTTATCGACCGTTGCCACACTAAAAACTCACCCTGTATATATATAATTATATATATATATATATATATATATATATATTCAGTATAACAGCAAAGCGTAATAACAGTTCAACCAATAATAATAATAAAGGTTGACTTACGTTATAGAATTTCAGCTGCCATTGTAATTATTAATAATGTCTCAGCAACCATAAAAGATCAAGTCACCATTTTGATGGTTGGCTCTGAGCCGACTTGCCCCAGAGCAGTGGATGAACTAGGATCATACTCATACACAGACTGACTGACTGACTGACTCCTCTAGTGCTTCGTCTTTTATAACTGCTAATAACAAGAAATGGGTTTTTTGTCGAAGGTTGTGGCAGGCAATAAAAATGAATGTTTAATGGTGGTAAGCCAAAACTTCCCTGAGTTCTAGGACATATGCAGGAAACCTAATTGTGGTTGTTACAAAGTAAAGACATGACTAAAAGATTAATTATACAAAAAGATAAGTGTGGTGAGGTAATTTCAAGAACATGACATTTGATAAGCATGATGCAAGTTTTCCTAGAACAAAGGATGTGCGGCTTACTGATTGTGTTACAATGTAACGTTTTAAAAGTAATCTAAAATAATGACTTTGCTATATACAACAGTATTTCCTTTATCTGATATAAATCCAACCTCAGCAAATGCATTTCTGGCCAATTTTAACATATGGCAACTATAAATTTTAGTTTTCGAAGTAGGGTGCAAGAAAGAACACTCAATACTAGCACTAGATAGATTGCAACCCAACTTATAGTATGTCGATACATTAGTGGCTGTAGCATCATAGGTAATTGACCTGATTACAATTCCGATTTCATACAAATGCCATAAATAAGCTTTCAATAATTGTGTTTGTATTTCAGCATCTATTTTATTTATTAAAAAATAAGCGACAGGACATTTAAAATTGGTCGAAAATCCAACTATTTGAAAAACAAGGCGGCAGATGCTGGCGAATCAAAATCAGTATCAACAGCACCTCCAAAATCGACTTTGCTGATCATCCAGATAATTTGCTTTCCTATTGCCATAGAATAAAAATGAGACTACAGTTTTTAAGTTCCGGTTTCTTTATTGCTTCTTCTTTCTAGAAATCAAACATCTCAGATAAAAATCCAGGTTGACAATCCAATTTACACAACCATCTTCTAATTGTACAAGGGTTTGGTAAATAAAAGTGAGTCCTTACAAAATTATATGCTTTAGGTGAATAGAAATATAATGTACGAGCAAATTGTTTCATTATTGGTGTAAAATGTCGTTGCGATTTGTTGGATAACGCCTGATTACGTTTCTGGTTCATTACAAAATCCAAAGGAAAACCTATGAATAAATGTTACATAAAGACACCTTAACAGAGCAACGTGGGGCATCTACATTCATTTCTAATATATTAGCAGATGGTAAAGCAATATTCCGAATAGCAGCCTATAATTCAAAGCTATACAAAAACGGAATATTTAAATATACCTACAGTTCGGTTTAATAGTCGTCGGTTAGACGGAGCGGACTTCTGCAAGTGCTTTGGAAGAGCAAAAATGGTTGGCACTGCATCCGGTTTTAAAATTTTCTTTGTGCATCCAGGTTTAATTTGGTAGTCTAGTTCCAAAAAATATTCACTACAAAGCCTACTACATTTTACAGTATACCATTTATCTTTTCGTATAGTATTAATCCATAATTGCAAAATTTCAAGACGTTTAAAAGGAAACCTGTAAAATATTATTATTATAATAATTTAACATTTAATACCTATACGTTACTACAACTTACATATGAAATTGGATACTTCTCATAGGATTATACTCATTGGAACACCCAAATGCAACGCAGTGATATACCATTTTCGTATACTAATATAAATCACTTTTAAGAGTTTATAAATTTCATTTTTTTAAAAGAATACAATTTCAACAATATGAGATAAATATAAATTCAAGTAAATACTTAACAACTTTAAGTGGATAAGATAAAAACACGAATGCCCACAACTAGTTGCTTGCTTAAATCCCTCTGCCGTGTATGTTAGAGAGCGACAACAACCCCCCGCAGTATCGTCTATCCTTGTTATTGCACCTGACACACAAACCATAGCTTCATGCAAGCAGCCTGTCCCATCCAGTTATGTCAATATATAGTTCGATGGATGGCACATCTCAATATTAGAACAGCTACTCACAAAATAAAATCTACATACACAAGTAGACATGACATTCTCAGCATAATATTGCAAGGAATTTTTGATGCAAATAAGAAATTCATTGATGTATTCTATTCACATGTCCTTCCAGCGAAGTTTACAATAGTTAAATGTTTTCATTGCCATTCATAGGTGAAGACAAAGAGAAACGTTAATTGACAATGATAATTCTCATTTGCTAGGAAACAGTCCATATGCCCTAAGGGAGTGGATTATAACGTCATACAGAGGTTATGAAAACTTAAATCAGGAACAGGTTTTACGCAATAAGAAATTTTCAGTCACAAAAGTAAAAATTGAGAAGGCATTTGGCCTTTTAAAAGGTTGTTTCAGGCAACTATACAACTCAGAGATTCATAGTGTATTTAAACACTTCAAAATTTATTTTGTCATGTTGTGTACTACATTATATATTTGAATTAGAATATGATTGAAGTCGAAGTAGGCAACAATAATATAAATGACAATAATTATTATTATTCTGATGGTGAAGAGAATTTGTGTAGATTACATGAGAAAGGCTACCTTTGCTACTTGTTGCTGTAGATTAATTCGAATTAAATTATTATATCACTTTAAGATAAAAATGACCATTAGGTTTTAGGTTTAATAAATTGTAATTGTTCATTTAATATTAGTACCTATATGCATTTAAACTGCTACCTTTTCTTTTTATGTCTGTTGGACTAATAGATTGAGGAATACACGGGTTATTTACCTATGCCTATAAAAACAATGTCCAATGCATAAGTTAAAACTATGTTCAAACTCATCAAAAAAAGATAATGATGCATTTACATTTATTTCATTAAAACCATGAACTAAAAACAAAAAATATTTTATCCAGAGTAATAATGATGATTGCACAAATAAGTTTTTTGACTAGTGAGATGTTACTATATAGATGTTCACTAGTTTCTCAAAGAAAGTCCAATTTTTTCCTATACCTTTTATTTAGACCCTCTTCCTTTCGCTCAGCAATTTAAGTTGGTATTTCGGCTATGGATACAGCTCACAGAAGCAAACATGAACCACGGAAAATATGCAAACTAAAACGCGTCATCAACACATGTAGCAAATCAGAGAACCGATCAAGTTGAATGTACATTGCAAGACAGAAATTAATTTTTGTAATATCCAGTGACGCGTAAATTAATAATCGAAACGATGGTTAAAAACGTAAGGATTTGTAATTGGCAGTAATGTATTTTCTGCACGTAATACATAATTAGTTAATTAATATCTATGATGTTTTGTTCATAACTACTAATATGCACCAATATTTCTTTGTCTACCTCAACAGTATGGTGCATTCCCAAATATAATAATTCGATACTAATTCAATAAATCGAAATTCAAACCACCGCCCATCACTATAACTGCGTCCTTGGACATAAATTGAAATTCTATAATCTGTCATTTTGTTTCTTAATTGTTGTCGTTTGAGTTTTGTCCGTATTTATTATACATTTTTATTACTTTCTGCGTTAATTTACTTTCATTCAATAGTTTTTATAAAACTACTGTTTTCCGTATATTTATACAAAGTAGGTTTAAATATTATATGAAAATTATATGCACCAATCAACTTAACGTAAAAATGTATTCTAATTTTGTAAATGTGCTGTATGTAGTATTATTTATATGATTTAAAACTATAGTAGACTAATAATATGTGTTTTTGCAGGTTGCTTTAATATTAGCACAATGGATTCTAAATCCAAAAAGACCGTTCATTCTGTAGTTAGATCTATTATTAAGTCTGTGATTGACTTTTTCGATAAGCAGAAAGCTTCTGGTGTATGAACATTACCATTAGATAAAGCGACTGAATTAGCTGCAGCTACTACTGGGAAATCTGTAACATTCATAAAAAGAATTCGAAAAGAAGCTGCTCTTGCAGAAAATCGTTTACTAAAGTCGCCGTCAAAATCGAAACGAAGTGGGGGCGCTTGGGAAAGAGATTCGTTAGTTGACGACAAAATTGAAAAATTGGAGTTTGTCGTTAACACTGGTTCATCAGATGATGAAACTGAAGAAAATGATAGTGACTAATTAATTTACGTATAAATTGTTCAATTCTGCAAATAAGTATTGTGTAGTGAATATTTGAATAGCTTGGACTTTGTGGTTATGAGCATAGAGGATTACTGAAAATATATAATTTTAAAACTATGACAGTTATTTAACAGTACGGTATATTTTAAGATACAGTTCTTAATAAAGTAATTATTCTGCACTCTCTTGCTTCTTTAGGATTTCTGCAGTTACATGTTTTTAATTTTCATCTTAATTATACATTTCAATACGGCAAGTAATGCAAGGTTCGGTTGCCTAAAGTGTCTAAAGATATATGGGCGTTAGAAATGTTTTATTAAAAAATTTGTCCAAACAGGTACAATGACCGTATTTACATTTATAATTGAAAACAAATTACTTTAGATCTCTCTTCAGGTTAGATTCATTATTCTCAATTAAGTTATTTACGTGCTGTATTGCGGGATCTTTAGGCACTTTAGCAAAGGTCATTTAAATATTGAAATGTTTACTTTTCACTGTGGATGTACTTTAAAACTAGTAGAGCCATCATACCACGCCCCTTCAGGTTTCATGTTTGCTTCTGTGAGCTGTAGTATTATTTTAAATGATTGTGAGCTGCTGTTATCAGAACTGGAGGTAGATGAACTGGTAACCTGTTGTTTTTAAGTTGTCAAATTTTTCCATGTACCCATTTTGACTTCCAGTTTGATGTTGTCATCTAAAGCTGCTATTTTATTTACTCCCTCTTTATGAGGATTTTCTTCTTGTGTTTTTCCTGATTAGGCATTGTGCTTTTTTAATAGTACGGTTCACTTAATTATAGTTTTGTATCTATTCTCTCATTGTATGGAGGTTCTCCATACTGATAAAATAGTTAAAGGATCCTGTGCAACTTTTTCTCACATATCCTTTTTTTTACGGAATTTCTTCAAGGGCCCTATCATAGGCAGATACTGTTTTTATTTGTCGAGTGATAATTTAGTGTTTTTCTCCCCACAGGATTAAATTCTAATAAAGGTTACGTTGAGAGTTGTATATCTGGGACAGTTCAGTATCAATCCTGCAATCTTCATTAGGTTTCTCAGGTCTTGTTGACTTTTACATAGAATAGTGTTGTTATTACTGCTCACAGGTGAAATGATTGGAATTGTTTCATAATTTTCCACATCCAAAGGAAATGCTAAATGTTTCCCAACACCTAGTATTTAAAATTTGTTTTCTTTCATACCTTTACATAATCTGGTATTAATTCAAGAGGTGTTGCTGTTAACAATAATTTTCATTGCATGTGAATGAAGCAATTCTAGAACTTACTAGATAATGATTTATAAGTATCTTCATCTAAGTATAATGAAATAGTTTGATTATGAACTTTTAAATAGAGGGAATGGTGCACATTTATTAGTTTTAATGTGGAATGTCCAAACAAAAAATCGCAGACCAAAATGTATACTGTTACTTGTCAGAATAAAATAAGGTTAGGAGTTGAAAGAAAAAAATGTCAAAGGTGCACGGTGTTGTATGTTCGACCGATAAATGAACTACTTTGACACTGAAAGAAGCTAGTGCAGATACTAAAAATTGGCACTCCACTAATGTGCACCAAAAACTCTCCAAAAATGCTATGAAATTTTCTAAATGGCAGTTACTAAACATAACTTGTTCACCTTGCTAAAAATAACCTTACCACGGTAAACGCTTGTTCTAGGACCTAATTGCTCATATGAAATTCAAATTAGGGTATCAACAAGTGATATGATGATATGCAGTCGTTTACTTAAAAATCTATGGTACAGCCTTAACAATATTGCTTCATTTAATGGTTGCTCTAGACTATGCAAGGTCCTGGTCCATTCCCTTGTGCGTGGTTCTATCGGTTGCGTAATTGGTAAATGCATGGTTTAGGCAAAACCAGGATACAGGTACAAGTCCTGTCCAAGACCTTATATATTCCATCTTTCAATTACTAGCTCGATTTGAAATGATCATTTGGGCTTTGCATAAAAGTCTAAATTATTATTTCATCTTATTCACTGTAATACGATAGTATTTATCAACTTGACAATGTCAGATATGATTGACAAAAAATGCCAAACGTAATTGAAAGTTAGGTTTATGTATAGTTGTGTACACGATTCAAATTTGTAAATTTCCCAATTGTGTCATCGGTGTCGGTGGCGTAATTGGTAAATGCATGTATATCCTCACTCTGAGGAGGCTTAATAAAGCCGAAACCGTAGGTCAGTGGATGTTTCCTCCCCTATGAAGTAATAAGCTAATGTTTTGTTAATGGCTATATAACTACCAGCCCGATTTGTATTCGTCAATAGGCTCTATTATTTTCATAGAGTTTGTTTACAGATACATCTTATTTTATATATTGTTCTACACAATTTCTTATTGCGGACTGCAAATAACCTGTCTTTTATTATTTGATTTGCCTTGGGGCATGAACCCGGGTGTCGCCGCGAGAAGGTTTGTTACGTTTGCAAATAAATTTTGCAGTAACATTCCGCAAATCTCAAATGGCCACGTACTTGTATAGCCATCTATAGGATTTACTATGTAGTTTGGTTCAATTCTGTACTTCCACATTTAGTAGTGTTGGTGTTTTATCACCTGATGGCGGTTTTATTTACTTTTGCCATAGTACAGAGATTGTTTCGAAATTATACCAGTATAATAGCTTCGATTACTTCATAGGGTTCTTGGAGACTATTTCACTCTGAGGAGGCTTAATAAAGCCGAAACCGTGGTCAGTGGATGTTTCCTCCCTATGAAGTAATAAGCTAATGTTTTGTTAATGGCTATATAACTACCAGCCCGATTTGTATTCGTCAATAGGCTCTATTATTTTCATAGAGTTTGTTTACAGATACATCTTATTTTATATATTATTCTACACAATTTCTTATTGCGGACTGCAAATAACCTGTCTTTTATTATTTGATTTGCTTGGGGCATGAACCCGGGTGTCGCCGCGAGAAGGTTTGTTACGTTTGCAAATAAATTTTGCAGTAACATTCCGCAAATCTCAAATGGCCACACGTACTTGTATAGCCATCTATAGGATTTACTATGTAGTTTCGGTTTAATTCTGTACTTCCACATTTAGTAGTGTTGGTGTTTTATCACCTGATGGCGGTTTTATTTACTTTTGCCATAGTACAGAGATTGTTTCGAAATTATACCAGTATAATAGCTTCGATTACTTCATAGGGTTCTTGGAGACTATTTCACTCTGAGGAGGCTTAATAAAGCCGAAACCGTGGTCAGTGGATGTTTCCTCCCTATGAAGTAATAAGCTAATGTTTTGTTAATGGCTATATAACTACCAGCCCGATTTGTATTCGTCAATAGGCTCTATTATTTTCATAGAGTTTGTTTACAGATACATCTTATTTTATATATTATTCTACACAATTTCTTATTGCGGACTGCAAATAACCTGTCTTTTATTATTTGATTTGCCTTGGGGCATGAACCCGGTGTCGCCCGAGAAGGTTTGTTACGTTTGCAAATAAATTTTGCAGTAACATTCCGCAAATTCAAATGGCCACACGTACTTGTATAGCCATCTATAGGATTTACTATGTAGTTTGGTTAATTCTGTACTTCCACACTTTAGTAGTGTTGGTGTTTTATCACCTGATGGCGGTTTTATTTACTTTTGCCATAGTACAGAGATTGTTTCGAAATTATACCAGTATAATAGCTTCGATTACTTCATAGGGTTCTTGGAGACTATTTCACTCTGAGGAGGCTTAATAAAGCCGAAACCGTCGGTCAGTGGATGTTTCCTCCCCTATGAAGTAATAAGCTAATGTTTTGTTAATGGCTATATAACTACCAGCCCGATTTGTATTCGTCAATAGGCTCTATTATTTTCATAGAGTTTGTTTACAGATACATCTTATTTTATATATTATTCTACACAATTTCTTATTGCGGACTGCAAATAACCTGTCTTTTATTATTTGATTTGCATTGGGGCATGAACCCGGGTGTCGCCGCGAGAAGGTTTGTTACGTTTGCAAATAAATTTTGCAGTAACATTCCGCAAATCTCAAATGGCCACACGTACTTGTATAGCCATCTATAGGATTTACTATGTAGTTTCGGTTCAATTCTGTACTTCCACACTTTAGTAGTGTTGGTGTTTTATCACCTGATGGCGGTTTTATTTACTTTTGCCATAGTACAGAGATTGTTAATCATTTGTTGTTGGTAAACAACGGTTCCCAAAATTTTAGACCCTTTAGTTTTTTTTTTTTTTATTTTGAAACTTTTTTTTCTGGGACCGCCAGTTTTTAAAATTTATCAATAAGCTCGTTTTGTATTCTTTGTTCGGTTTTTTTTCTTTAATCATTTGGTTGTTGGTAAACAACGGTTCCCAAAATTTTAGACCCTTTAGTTTTTTTTTTTTTTATTTTGAAACTTTTTTTGGGACCGGCAGTTTTTAAAATTTATCAAAAGCTCGTTTTGTTATTCTTTGTTTCGGTTTTTTTTCTTTAATCATTTGGTTGTTGGTAAACAACGGTTCTAAAATTTTAGACCCTTTAGTTTTTTTTTTTTTTATTTTGAAACTTTTTTTTCTGGGCGAACTGTCGTAAATTTAGTTCATATAAGTTTTGGAGACATTTCATCTAGAGGCTAATAAACCGAAACCTCGTAGTGGATTTTCTCCTTGATAATAGTAATTTTTTTAATGGTTTAATCCACCCGATTTGTTTAATAGCTTTATTTTCAAGATTTGTTTCAATAACTTATTTTATATTATTCTCAATTTTTTGGGACTAAATAACCTGGTTTTATTATTGATTCCTTGGGGCATGAACCGGTTCCCCAGAAGGTTTGTTAGTTTGAATAAATTTTGCATAACTTCCGCAAATTTAAATGGCCAAGTCTTTTACTTATAGGTTTACAGTATTTCGTTCAATTCTTATTCCACACTTTTATTGGGTTTCATACCTGTGCGTTTTATTTATTTTGCCATGCAGAATGTTTCGAAATAACAGTTATACTTGATATTATAGGGTTCTTGGAGACATTTCCTCTAGGGGCTAATAAACCGAAACCTCGTAGTGGATTTCCCCTATGAAGTAATAGTAATGTTTTTTAATGGTTTAATCCACCCGATTTGATTTAATAGCTTTTATTTAAGAGTTGTTTAATAACTATTTAATATTGTTCTCAATGTTTTGGGACTAATAACCTGGGCTTTAATGATTCTGGGGCATGGACGGTTCCCCAGAAGGTTATAGTTTGAATAAATTGGCATAACTTCCGCAATTAATGGCCAAGCTTTATACTTATAGATTTTTTGTATTTCGTTATTTTATTCACACTTTTTTTGGGTTAAAATGGTTTTTATTTGTTTGCCTTGGGGCAGAACCGGGTGTCGCTCAGAAGGTTTGTTACGTTTGCAAATAAATTTTGCAGTAACATTCCGCAAATCTCAATGGCCACACGTACTTGTATAGCCATCTATAGGATTTACTATGTAGTTTCGGTTCAATTCTGTACTTCCACACTTTAGTAGTGTTGGTGTTTTATCACCTGATGGCGGTTTTATTTACTTTTGCCATAGTACAGAGATTGTTTCGAAATTATACCAGTATAATAGCTTCGATTACTTCATAGGGTTCTTGGAGACTATTTCACTCTGAGGAGGCTTAATAAAGCCGAAACCGTCGGTCAGTGGATGTTTCCTCCCTATGAAGTAATAAGCTAATGTTTTGTTAATGGCTATATAACTACCAGCCCGATTTGTATTCGTCAATAGGCTCTATTATTTTCATAGAGTTTGTTTACAGATACATCTTATTTTATATATTTTCTACACAATTTCTTATTGCGGACTGCAAATAACCTGTCTTTTATTATTTGATTTGCATTGGGGCATGAACCCGGGTGTCGCCGCGAGAAGGTTCGTTACGTTTGCAAATAAATTTTGCAGTAACATTCCGCAAATTTCAAATGGCCACACGTACTTGTATAGCCATCTATAGGATTTACTATGTAGTTTCGGTTCAATTCTGTACTTCCACACTTTAGTAGTGTTGGTGTTTTATCACCTGATGGCGGTTTTATTTACTTTTGCCATAGTACAGAGATTGTTTCGAAATTATACCAGTATAATAGCTTCGATTACTTCATAGGGTTCTTGGAGACTATTTCACTCTGAGGAGGCTTAATAAAGCCGAAACCGTCGGTCAGTGGATGTTTCCTCCCCTATGAAGTAATAAGCTAATGTTTTGTTAATGGCTATATAACTACCAGCCCGATTTGTATTCGTCAATAGGCTCTATTATTTTCATAGAGTTTGTTTACAGATACATCTTATTTTATATATTGTTCTACACAATTTCTTATTGCGGACTGCAAATAACCTGTCTTTTATTATTTGATTTGCATTGGGGCATGAACCCGGGTGTCGCCGCGAGAAGGTTTGTTACGTTTGCAAATAAATTTTGCAGTAACATTCCGCAAATCTCAAATGGCCACACGTACCATCTATAGGATTTACTATGTAGTTTCGGTTCAATTCTGTACTTCCACACTTTAGTAGTGTTGGTGTTTTATCACCTGATGGCGGTTTTATTTACTTTTGCCATAGTACAGAGATTGTTTCGAAATTATACCAGTATAATAGCTTCGATTACTTCATAAGGTTCTTGGAGACTATTTCACTCTGAGGAGGCTTAATAAAGCCGAAACCGTCGGTCAGTGGATGTTTCCTCCCCTATGAAGTAATAAGCTAATGTTTTGTTAATGGCTATATAACTACCAGCCCGATTTGTATTCGTCAATAGGCTCTATTATTTTCATAGAGTTTGTTTACAGATACATCTTATTTTATATATTATTCTACACAATTTCTTATTGCGGACTGCAAATAACCTGTCTTTTATTATTTGATTTGCCTTGGGGCATGAACCCGGGTGTCGCCGCGAGAAGGTTTGTTACGTTTGCAAATAAATTTTGCAGTAACATTCCGCAAATCTCAAATGGCCACACGTACTTGTATAGCCATCTATAGGATTTACTATGTAGTTTCGGTTCAATTCTGTACTTCCACACTTTAGTAGTGTTGGTGTTTATCACCTGATGGCGGTTTTATTTACTTTTGCCATAGTACAGAGATTGTTTCGAAATTATACCAGTATAATAGCTTCGATTACTTCATAGGGTTCTTGGAGACTATTTCACTCTGAGGAGGCTTAATAAAGCCGAAACCGTCGGTCAGTGGATGTTTCCTCCTCATGAAGTAATAAGCTAATGTTTTGTTAATGGCTATATAACTACCAGCCCGATTTGTATTCGTCAATAGGCTCTATTATTTTCATAGAGTTTGTTTACAGATACATCTTATTTTATATATTTTCTACACAATTTCTTATTGCGGACTGCAAATAACCTGTCTTTTATTATTTGATTTGCTTGGGGCATGAACCCGGTGTCGCCGCGAGAAGGTTTGTTACGTTTGCAAATAAATTTTGCAGTAACATTCCGCAAATCTCAAATGGCCACACGTACTTGTATAGCCATCTATAGGATTTACTATGTAGTTTCGGTTCAATTCTGTACTTCCACACTTTAGTAGTGTTGGTGTTTCATCACCTGATGGCGGTTTTATTTACTTTTGCCATAGTACAGAGATTGTTTCGAAATTATACCAGTATAATAGCTTCGATTACTTCATAGGGTTCTTGGAGACTATTTCACTCTGAGGAGGCTTAATAAAGCCGAAACCGTCGGTCAGTGGATGTTTCCTCCCTATGAAGTAATAAGCTAATGTTTTGTTAATGGCTATATAACTACCAGCCCGATTTGTATTCGTCAATAGGCTCTATTATTTTCATAGAGTTTGTTTACAGATACATCTTATTTTATATATTGTTCTACACAATTTCTTATTGCGGACTGCAAATAACCTGTCTTTTATTATTTGATTTGCATTGGGGCATGAACCCGGGTGTCGCCGCGAGAAGGTTTGTTACGTTTGCAAATAAATTTTGCAGTAACATTCCGCAAATCTCAAATGGCCACACGTACTTGTATAGCCATCTATAGGATTTACTATGTAGTTTCGGTTCAATTCTGTACTTCCACACTTTAGTAGTGTTGGTGTTTTATCACCTGATGGCGGTTTTATTTACTTTTGCCATAGTACAGAGATTGTTTCGAAATTATACCAGTATAATAGCTTCGATTACTTCATAGGGTTCTTGGAGACTATTTCACTCTGAGGAGGCTTAATAAAGCCGAAACCGTCGGTCAGTGGATGTTTCCTCCCCTATGAAGTAATAAGCTAATGTTTTGTTAATGGCTATATAACTACCAGCCCGATTTGTATTCGTCAATAGGCTCTATTATTTTCATAGAGTTTGTTTACAGATACATCTTATTTTATATATATATATATATATATATATATATATACAGTGTGTCTACTTAAGTTGGTGGCATATGGAAAACTTTTTTATTTTTAGTTTTAGGAAAAAACGTTACTCTTTATAAAAAGTTCTGCTTGTTCTGAAACCTAAAATAAAACATTCACATTTCAAAATTTATTAGTCATATACGAGGTTTATCGATAAATATGAATTTGGCGCAAAAATAAAGTACCTTTATTTTTGACAATTTCGAAAATTGTTATTATGAAATGTTGTTCAGAATCAAAAACCACGTTCAAATATGCAAAATATCCATCGATTATAAAAAAAATTTTTTTTAACTTTTCTAAAATAAAAATTTATTTAAGCTTACGTGTTATTTTATTTAATCTAAAATGCACTAACAAGAACTGTCCATGAAATGTAATTTCTCAGCATTTCGAAAGACTTTCTTTAATAATAACAATAGTTTAATAATAATGTAATAGTTTTTGTTACACATACAGATCTTATTATTCCGTCCCTCAATTAACTACCGCTTCAACATATCCGCCTTCTCTATAAATACAGGTAATCGTTCTGTCTCGAAACTCTATCAACACTCTTCTAATCATAGGCGGCGTTATACTCTGAACAGTTTCTTTAATGGTTCGTTCTAAATGGACAACATCTGTGAATGGCCCTTGGAGGTACACCTCTTTTAAGTAGCCCCACAAAAAACGTCCAGTGGGATCAAAGCTGGAATGTGAGGTGGCCAACGAATTTTCAAAAACTGATGCACAACTCTTCCATTAAAACAATTTTCAAGATATTGCCTTACATCTAACCTGCTATGGCTTAGGGCACCATCCTGCTGGAACCATATCTGTTGACGTTCAAGTAGGGGTAGATCATCAAGAAAATCATCTAGTTCTTTTTGTAGAAATAGTAAATAACGGTCTGCATTAAAAGATTCTCGAAAAAAGAAAGGTAGTTAATTGAGTGACGGAATAATAGGATCCGTATGTGTAACAAAAACTATTACATTATTATTAAACTACTGTTATTATTAAAGAAAGTCTTTCGAAATGCTGAGAAATTACATTTCATGGACGCAATCTATTTGAATAAAAGCTTTCAGGAAGATTAAATAAAGTATAATTGCATATTTAATTATACCAAAGCATTCAAGAGACTGAAATTACACCTACGGTAGACTAAAAACATTGTAATTGAAACAATTCATTGTATCGATTATAAAAGAACAATTTATGCAACTTTGAACAACGCAATAGACGGAACCTTGCAAACTTTATATTTAACAACTAAGGTGACAAGAAAAAGTAACATTGTATTTTATTCAACATTGAACAAAGTAATTGACGGTAAATTGCAAACTTTATATTTAACACCTAAGTTTACGAGACAGGAAGCATCGTAGACACAGTTATCAATTACCATACCCATGGATAAGAGATAATTAAAAAAGACACTTAATTAAATCAGCAAAAATTAAAAATAAGTTTTAACTGGCGCAAACAAAGTAAAATAAGCACCGCGAGAAATTATTCACATCGAAACCTTTCAAGAATCAAACCTACCATAAAATTAACATCCGTGAATTAAAAATAAATGTAATCAAAACAGTATCAAGCGTAAACCTCATAAAATAATTACAGCACCGTACAATTAAATACAATACAATCAACTCAATTCTTTAATTAATCTAAAACGACTCAAGCTAAAAATAACAAGTAACCCCACGCAATCTAAAATGAAAGTTAATAAACCCAAGCAAAGAATAACGATATAAACCGCGAAATAAATCCCAATTTTTACAGAAATTTGAAATTAGTTAAAATCAAAACTAAATATTAATTATTAGAACCCCCCAATGAGTTTAGACATGAAGATGTACCTGGAACCGATTCCAACGTATAATGGAGACCAAGCCCTTCTTGGAAATTTTGTAACGGTTTGCAAAATATTTTTGATAACCTTTTACAAACCCGGAGACAAAGAAAAAAACGTATTACTTCTACGCCTACTTACTAGTAAACTAACCGGGCGGGCACTAACAGTAATAGCCAGCCGAGATGATTTAGAACAGTGAGAAGACTTTAAACGCATATTGATTACATATTTTGGCCATCAACGTAACCTAAAATGCCTAGTACGCGACTTAATAAACCTTAGAATGGAAAATAACCAATCCCCGTACCAGTTTGGATTGAAATGGCAAGATGTAAGAAGTTTAATATTGACGAAATTAAAAATTGAAGAACCCGACCAAAATATCAGACTTAAAAACAAGAATGTATGACGAAATGGCACTAGACACATATTTAAAAGCACTACCAGAACGACTATCGGACAAAATCAGATTCCAACGTCCCCAAAACTTAGAGGAAGCAATGAACATGATAATCGAAGAAGTAAACGTAATGTATTACAGAAACAGATTATACAACCCCAACGCGAATAAAAGTTACTCACCAATAAAAACTATACAAACTGCGAGACAAACAATTCCCCAACAAAAATTCTCATCATTCAATACACAAACAAACAACCGCGAACCAATAATCCACATTTTAATAACGCAAACTTTAATAATCAATATAAACATTTTTCAAAACCAACGTTCAACCCAAATTTTACGAAACCTGCATTTCAACCAAGATTTAACCAAAACGTAAATCAACAAAGACCAGCATTCAGCGCGAGTCCTATTAGAAATTCACCAATGACAAACAATAATAACAATCCTAATAACTATTATAAACCCACACCAATGGATACCTCATCTGGTAACACCAGACCAAATACAAAAATAACACACATCCGACCAAACCCTTATCAAAAACGCACTTTTACATCTGAAGAACTATTTCATCAAAAAGTACAGGAATATGAAAATGACCAGAATAATTACATTCAGCCCAGTATGAACAATCAATCAAACCATATAGAAACTTATGAGCACGACGAATCATACGAAACTTATGAAAAGGACCACGAAGAAAACGCGTGCTCAAATTTTCAGATAGACCAATTCATAAACGATCAAACTTAATAAACTTAAATAATATAAATCACCTAGTACTACCCTATATAGAAATACCCCATGCCGAATTTAAACTATTAATCGATACCGGATCCTCAAAAACACTTATTAGCCCCCGAACCGTAAAGAAACACTATTTAGACTATGTAGAAAGAGAACCATTTAAAATTAAAACAGCCCATCAAACAACCCTACACCAATTCGTAGCTAACATACCCTTACCTAAAACATTTAACGTAAAAATGAAGCATAGATTTTGTATTTTCGAATTCAATGACAAATACGACGGACTAATAGGAATGGACCTTCTAAGAAAATTAGGAGCCAACATTGACACAAAGAACCGTTTATTAAGAACGAGATATGGACGAACCCCAATTAAATTTCAAAATACAGAAGTCAAACAAAAATACAAAATAGAACCTCTAACAGAAAAAAATACAAATCCCAGTAAATTCAAATAACAAATTAGGAATAATAAATCACATAACATTTCAACAAGAAGTAGAGACCTCAACCGCATTAGTACAAATAAAAGATAATTATGGCACAATGACGATTTTAAATTCAAATGACTACCCCGTAGAACTATCATTAACCAACCCAATTAACGTAGAAGAATTAAATTTTAACGAGATAGAAATAGATGAAAATTCCGACGACAATTACCCCTAACATTTACCAATACAGTCAAACATAATATCGAACTAACGGATGACAAGCCAATATTCACAAAAGCATACAGATTACCTCAGGCAAGCCAAGAAGTCGATAGACAGGTAGCAGACTTATTAGACCAAGCTATCATACAACACTCCAACTCACCATGGAGCAGTCCCGTATTAATAGTACCCAAGAAATTAGACGCATCAGGTAAGAGAAAATATAGAATGGTAATAGACTATAGAAAGCTAAATGAAAAAACGGTAGACGACAAATACCCACTACCCAATATAACCGAAATTTTAAATAAATTAGGCGCAAGTGTCAATATTTTTCAAATGGATGAAAAGGATACACCAAACACAGACTTCAGCACACCGAGAGGACATTATGAGTATAAAAGAATGCCATTTGAATTAAAAAACGCACCCGCAACTTTTCAACGAGTTATGGACAATATACTACATGGGATACACAACGAAAAATGTCTTGTATACCTAGACGACATCATAGTTTACACAACATCATTAGTAGAACATATGGAAAGATTAAGAGAAGTATTCGAAAGATTAAGAAAAGCACATTTTAAAGTACAATTAGATAAGAGCGAATTTTTACAAAAAGAAGTAGCATTTTTAGGACATATAATAATACCCCAAAGAGTTATGCCAAACCTCGATAAAACAAATGCAGTACTAAATTACCCCATACCAAAAATGAACAAAGAAATAAAATGATCTTTAGGACTTAGTGGTTACTACCGCAAATTTATTAAAGGTTATGCTCAAATAACCAAGCCCCTGACACATTGTTTAAAAAAAGGAAATAAAATTAAACACACCCCAGAATTTATTAAAACCGTAGATAAAATTAAAAGTATATTAACAAATCACCCTGTATTAGAATACCCAGACTTTACGAAACCATTCATATTAACGACAGACGCATCAAATGTAGCATTAGGCGCAGTATTGAGCCAAGGAAAAGTAGGAAACGATAAACCCATCAGCTATGCATCCAGTACCCTAAATGAAACCAAACAGAAATACAGTATGATAAAGAAAGAATTGTTAGCCATAATTTCGGCAACAAAGTATTTTAGACCATACCTATACGGACGAAAATTTTATGTATACACTGATCATAGACTATGACTATGCAAATTTAAAGAACCTAATTCAAAATTTCAGCGATGAAAAATCCGATTAGAAGAATATGACTACGAGATAATATACAAGAAAGGAATTTATAATAATAACGCAGACGCCTTAAGTAGAATGCAGCTCAACGCACTGGAAACAGAATCAATTATAGGAAACGTAGACGAAACGGAAATCAGAGAAGATCCAGACGAAATGAACACCATACACTCAATACAAAATGAAGAGCCAAAAACCGCGATTAAAATCTTAAACAAAGCCATCGATATGAAACCCAATCAGTTTATAATTATCGAAGCTTTAACCAACCCCAATCCTGTAAAATATACAAAAGTAGATAAGAAGAAGATATACCAAATTCAGATAACCAAAGACCACAATGAAGAACAAATAATTAAAATTCTAAAAGAATTCACCCCGGAGAAAAAACAATTTTACTTTTACTTTAACACCGAAAACTTGTATAGACGATTTTCAGAATTATATGTTAAAACATTTAATAACTCTGGCCTTGAACTTATAAGATGCACAAGAAAATTAATAACCTTAGACAACCCTGACAAAATAAATGATGTAATCCGAAACCAATACGAAGGAAAACCGAACCATCGTGGAATTAATGAAACCCTAAAGCAAATCATGAGACGATATTATGAAAGAATTAACTACAGACTTTATTAATCAATGTGAACTATGCGACAAAGCAAAATACAACAGGAAACCCCCAAAAATACCCTTAATATTAACTAAAACCTAACAAAACCTTTTCAGAAATTTCATGCCGATACTCTAGTAGTAGAAGCATAAAGCTATTTGACAATTGTAGACGCATTCACAAAAATAGGCCAAGCAATACCAATCACCTTTAAAAATAGTATTGCCATAACCCAAGGATTTTTACAGTACTTTACATTTTAAGGAACACCCAAAACAATAACGGTAGCTAACGGCAGTGAATTTAAAAAATGAAACTATCCAAAACACTTTAGAACGCCACAAAATAAGAATTCATTTTATAACTGAAAACCACCCTGAATCAAATGGACTAATTGAAAGACTACATTCGACCCTGTTAGAACAGATCAGATTATTAAGAATAACTTATAAGAAAGAACACATTACTAATTTAATATCATACGCACTAATCGCCTATAATAACACAATCCACTCATCAACCAATTTTACACCATTAGAATTAACTTCAGATTCACGCAACCCCTATGACATACATTATAACAAAGAACTATATCAACAATATGCCAAGGCTCATCAAGAAAAACTAAAAATAACTTATGACAAAGTAATGGATAAATTAGATAACGACAAGGAACGTATTACCACAACCCGTAATAAAAATACCGACGCAAATAAATTCTCAATAGGACAAACCATGTACAAGAAAAATTTCCAAAGCAAACGACATAAAACGGCACCCAAAAATTTAGTCCCTTTTAAAATTAAAAGAATATCGGACAAAAACATGGCTGTAGTAGACAATGGCAAGATAACAAAATATATTCACTTGAAAAACTTAAGACACCCTGTACTTTCAGATGGACAATCATCACCCTTACCGTCAACCTCTACCCAGGTAGAACGGACACCAAAATAATAATTGAAGACATAAAAAACAATTCCGGTATACTACCAATAAAATTAGGCAGTATGCAGAATACCATTGACTATTGGACCTTTGCACAAAAATTCGACTTAACGGAACTAAAACAAGAATTTCAAATAATCAAAAACAATTATTACTGATTAAAACAATCAATGGATACAACAAAATTCGAAAAGGAATACGCAATAGAAATGATGAATTATGACAGCATAATAGAAAGTATTTTGAGAAACATAGAAGATAAGTTTAACCGACTAATACCCACAGAACAAACGGCAAGAGGAAAAAGAGGACTAATCAACGGATTAGGAAACATAATAAAAGTAATCACAGGCAATTTAGATAATCAAAACGCAGAACGTTATGACAACGCAATACAACAATTAATCGAAAATCAAAACGATATAAAAACCATAATTAGCAACCAAATACCATTTACGCAATCAACTATTATAAAATTCAACAAAACGCTAAGAAAATTAGTTAGAAACCAAGATAATAGAGCCAACCGAATACAAACCCTTGAAAATAACATGCAAACTACCATGTTAGGCATGCGAGATTTAATTAGATTCAACACAATATACACTCAAATAATTGTTGTGTATTATTCTATTGAATAAAACACTTGTGGGTTCATTAATAATATATTTATAAAGAAAACAGGTTGTATACAAGTGAGGTACTTATAAATTACTAAAACAGCACACAGAATCGTGCTACAAGAATGCGCCATTACTGGCTTTTTCAAAAGTATAGGCGTACTCTAATGGTTCCTCAAACCAGTGGCGTGTTTACCATAATGCTAAATACTAAAACATGACATTTTCCTCTCACTAACAAAGGAAAGAACACATTTATAATACTATAAATTCAACCGAATAGGCGCCTTAATTGTAGTTTTACTAAAGTGAACCATGACATATGTGAACTTCTTAAGAACAAAATTATGGAACTTCACTCGTCCATTAAAGAGAAACATAATGTGCACCACGAAATTGGAAGATTAGTAAGTGATATCCGCACATTACATGATCGAACCTACAGAGACATTTAAGTAAATGTACTTCATAATGTGGGTACATGTATGACCCCAAAAATATTCAAAAGTAGAAGTACGAGCATGCCAGTATTTACACCTGTAATTAATGAAGTGATAAATACTAATTTAAATGTTCAACATCCACCACCAAAAATGGAAAAGAAACTTGCAATTCCATTAAACAAACAAAACGGCCAATTAGCAAGTAATGCAGGATCTCAAACTACAGCAGCAGAAAAGTCTACCACGTTGCTATTCAATAATTCTATCAATCACAAGAACCTTAATATTGATAAACCGGCAGAACATAAAAGCAGATTAATTCAGAATTCAAGAATACGTCCAGATGTATTAATAATTAAAAGGAAAGGTAAAATGTCATATGCTGAGATACTAAAGAAAGTTAAAATGTACCAGATCTAAAAGAACTTGGATCAAATGTTAGCAATATTTGCAAAACTGCTAACGGTGAACTTATGTCAAAACTACATAAAACAGAGAATTCGAAAACGAAAGAGTTTCAAAACACTTTACTTGATGTATTGGGACCACAAGCGGAGGTTTAAACACGAATTGATCAAATACTGTTGGAAATAGAACTTCGCTCTGGACCTCAGTAGATTCGAAAATTATAAATTTTCAAAAATCGAAAATTTCACAAAATAAAAAAATTTTCAAAAAAAAATTTCTTACCCGGATTCCTGCTTCATCACTTTAATTGATTTCTTCAGCAGCTTCCCTGGCTAACTCAGCTGTGCATCCTGTCGGATACCTAAATTTACTATCATACACTTTACCGTTCACACACACCATTCAATAAAACCACAAAATACACAACAATCATACAATATTTATTTACCATTATTTACAAATAATAATTCAAGATTATGTACATTTCGGTGCTCAAGTTACACCTCAATAAATGCTATCCCTGTAAAGTCCTTGTTTTAAATTGAAATATCAAACACATTTAATGCAACCGGAGTAAATGGGCCCTAAGTAATACCTTATTTATATTTTTTCTAATTATTACACTCTGGAGTATGGTGAGCTCATGATAACCCAGTTTATGAATGTATGCTTCTACTTTGCATACTCTTACTACAAACACAAAAAACCCATGTACTCTTAACAATAAAATTTAAATTCATGAAGAACGTTAATAAGCTTTACGTACACCTTTCGATTTATATTCAAATACCATAATAAAAGTTAGTTATACGTATTCTTTTCAATACGCAAAATAACGAACAAAATTACCATCAAAGTTCACTCTCACACATCACAGATAATTTCCAGTTTATAAAAAAACAGCAAATTCTAATGCGTTACCTGGAAAAACTTGAAGATTCCATCTCTGTTGACGATGTATTGTGTTCCTGAACCCTCGGCCTAGTGGCTATGCGCTGCTTGCCGCCTCCAGCTATTTATAGATGAACACCATCTACGTTGTGCTGCATGCTACTCATTCAAGATCCATTTCAATATCCAAATCCAAGTAAATTACACTTTTTTTTGTTATTGCATAATTTAATTTACGCTACGAGCTTGTTAAAGTATACGTTGTACCTTAGTTAAATACAAATAAACTCGACACTATCCGCCTTTCAAAGTATAAGGCCACAACAATCTAACACTGTACTATTGAATTTATAAATTTTAATACTTACAAGTTCGTTAGTAGATTTTTGGTACGTCGTAAGCGATGCAAATTAAAGAAGTCAAAGAGAAACTTACTAACTCCCCTTTCGTATTTATACGGTTCAAATTTAACCTCTCCAGACCCTCTTAACGCGAAATACTTAATTGAACTTACTCTTTCATCAAATTTTGGTATAACCGTTTTCAAACTCCCCGAAATTTAGCACGTCGTAACGCTATTTTCCGAAAAACCCGCATTCATCTGTCCCGTGCTCGTCTGTTGTAAAACTAACTATTTGAACCGATGATACTTTTCAGTGACGTCTTAAAACCCCGCCTGTATTAACTCTATTCCTCTCTTATGCATATTGGATGTTTCCTTCTACCTTTGCTTGAGTGGTAGCAAATCGATATTACTGTCCGCGTGCTGTCTACTCCACGTGGAGTTGTATACGTGCCTACCGAAGTGAATGCTATTATGCCTTTCATTCTGAAGCATATCATTGATTGTTCATCCCTTCTGCGCTAATAGAAACTGTTGGTTAGCGTTTATGCGAAACAACCGTCGGTTGAACGATATACCTCGAAGCTTGTCTTGTTATCTACAAAAATAAGGGGGAAATGACCTTTCCAAAACGTGCAGGTGTTCAATTAACGATCGTTTTAAAATAACATTTCTAGGAGTTTGCGTTTCAAGGTATTTCATATATTCGACGTCTGTTTGTTTGTTAGTAAAGCGTTTCGCCTTGGAATTATCAATTTTTCATGCTTTGATGCGTTTTCTGACTTTATAACCCTTTGAATTAAACTGAATTAAATTAATTAATAATTTCTATTGGCTTATACAATTTATATTCTTTACGAACCTACGAATTTTTAATCCCTAATTATAAAATTATGGTAATACTTGATACTTTAAATTAAATAAATAAAATAAATTTCGCAGGTAAATTATGGTTGTTTCCTCTATACAGGGTGTTTGAAATTGCATTATTTGTACCCAAGTTTAACCCTTTAAATCCACTATAATATATATATATATATATATATATATATATATATATATTACTCAAATTTAGACCAGGGTAGAAAATTAATTAACGACATCAAACAATTTTAATCACCTTGTATAAAGAAACAAATAGAAATTACGTGCGAAATTTATATTAATTAATTCAATTTTTAAGTAACCGGTATTAAACAAAGTGTACAAATAATAATTGATATTTAATTAGTATTCGCTAAAAATTAAAGGGTAGAAGTCAATGCCATTCATTATTATTTTAATTGGAGTTAATTGAACGATTATTAAGGTATAATATGCATAAACGCTTTTAAAAACCCAATAATACCAAATATGAGACGCGTTGCTAGCATACAAATCTATCAAGAGGGTTAAAATACGTGGAATATCCAAATCGTAGAAGTATTACGATTGAACACCTGCGTATTTTAAAATATCACGTTCTGTTTAATTTGTTTGGATAAGCATGAAAATTCTACGTATATTGGAAACGGACGGATGCTTTAGCACGAAATACAAAACAGCGTTTATTTAAAAGTCGCGTCGCGAGTCCACGTGTAGTTTAGATAACCGATAGTAAAGGATATCGATTTGTACCACTCAGACCAGGGTAGAAAGAGACGGATAAAACAGGTAAAACAGAGACACAGATAATAAAAGGCCGGATTTGAGAAGCGTCACTAGCTTTACGATTGGTTGAAATAAGATGCAGATATGAGAGGTGGAAACAACAATTTCTATATAAAATTAATTAGTTGTTTGCAGAAGCATTGCGCGACGTGTGAAAATTTCTTAGATTTTCAACTGGACGTGTGCAAATTTTGTAGAATCGCTGTGCCGGACTGTCGAATGGGAACATAGAATGCGAAATTCTAAAAATTGTCAGTTGCGGGACAAATTCGACTTGCAAGCAAGCCGTTATATAAACCCGTGCTAAGAGAAGTTGGGCTCTCTTTATTTTTTGATGTTATACGATACTGCAAGCAGAATACGTGCTACGATACAAGTTATTATGCATTAGTGCACTTAGAAAAGATAGATAAGGTAATAAAGTCTAGTTATATTTGCGGGTATTACTGTACCAATTATCTAAATTAGTAGCGATAAATAAATACATTTAAGTATGCAGCTTTGTATAGCGTGAACGAATTATGAATTGCTTTGCTAATTGTCGGGAGTGAGTAATCAAGTGTTATTCGTAAACGTGATTGGATCCACAAAACAAGATTTAGATATACATAGATGAGTTCCTGAGAAGTCCTGAACCAATTTAGAAGAGTGTTGGTGTACAAAAATTTTAAAAGCGTTCAGAATCTAAAGCCGTAAACATAAACCAGCTGGAATGGTGGAATTAGCAAGTCCGATGTGCATTGAAGCCACGAGTGCAGTAACCTTCAGGTAAATTATACAATTTTGTTCGATCTTTGATGTTTTGGTGGGTGTTGGATACCTTTATAATTTGTTTGATAAAAATGGACAGTAGTGAATTTGTATAAACAACAAATTTTTAATTTTAAGGTGAAATTTTCTTGTTTAAGTAGAAAGGAGTATTTAGCAGTTTATGTTTTGATTATGATGAAAATTTGGGTCTGTCTTTGAGCTCAATTAGACTAACCTGTTTAATTAACGTAAAGGGGTGGGAGATGCTCCCTTTTTTTCAGATTTAGGTCTGCACATATTGTTAACTACATTAGTATACATCCTACAAGGACTTTAATTCTGGATGCAAATTAAAATGATGACAAATTTAAACTTGAAATTTTATGATACTGAAATTTATGCTGAAATTTGATTTTGAAATGTTAATGTATTATGAATATTGATGTAAATAGAGTTAAAATTGATGTTTGTGGTAGGAATGTGTTTGTTTTTTTTTATAAATGAGGATGAAAGTTTTAACTAGGCGAGCAGCCGAGGCGGAAAGAGTAAAGAGGTGATTATCAGAAGAGATTCAACAGGGCGAGAATCACAGCAAATCTAGGTGCCCAGTGCGAGAGGCTCGAATATTTTTTTACTCTGGCGAGGCAATTTTGTAGGTTTCACAGCAATATATATATATATATATATATATATATATATATATATATATATATATATATATAGATGAGTATTTTCTTGTGTGTGAGTTTTAATATGAATTGAGTATTCTTGGGAATAAAACAGCGATAGAACTATATTCTCTTTATTCTTTTAGAACTCAAAAATGCGCAAGGATGACACGCAAAATCGTGAAGCGTTCCACATTTTTGAGTTCTAAAAGAATAAAGAGAATATAGTTCTATCGCTGTTTTATTCCCAAGAATACTCAATTCATATATATATATATATATATATATATATATATATATATATATATATCTTTCAATTACTAGCTCGATTTAAAATGATCATTTGGGCTTTACTTAAAAAGTCTAGGTTATTATTTCATCTTATTAATTGCAATACGTTAGTATTTATCAACTTACCTTGTGTAAAAAACTACTTATAATATTTATATATTAATACTTGGCTTATCCATTTCGAATGGACCTGCACCTTGCCGAAGTTCTAAATTACTAGAACAGGTGAAATGGCTTGTGTGTTCTAATGAGCTAAAGAGCCAAACTACAGGTCCAACCAAAGTAGTAGGGTCGTTAGTGAGGAACCAGACTAAGACAGGTCCCCGAAAGAGGGCAGCGGCTCTTTCGGTACTTAGATTGGCAGAGACCATAGGGGTCGGTATGGCAGTCTAGGACACACTACCGCGATGTGGAAGGCAACGGGAAACCACCACATTATCTCCCAAGTACACAACGTACTTAAATTGTAACAAACATGATGGCATTCTCTGGGGTAAAAGATTCCGGAGTTAAAATAGTCCCCCATTCGGATCTCCGGGAGGACTACTTCGGAGGATGCGATCGGAAAGTCAAAAATAAGAGTCGGGAACATTCTGCGAGTCGGAGCGTGGAATGTTAGAAGTATGAAGCAAGTAGGTAAGCTAGAGAACCTAAAAATCGAAATGAATAGGTTATCACTAGACATAGTAGGGATCAGCGAAGTTCGGTGGCCAGAGGCGGGAGATTTTTGGAGTGGCGACTTTAGGGTAATTCATACAGGAGCAGAGGACGGAAATTTTGGTGTGGGGATAGTTATGCGGAAAAAGATAGGATACTGTGTAGAAAATTACTTACAAAAGAACGAAAGAGTACTCATGGTTAGATTAGTATCTAAACCGGTAAACACAGTAATAATACAAGTATACATGCCCACTTCTCGCTACAGTGACGAAGAGGTAGAAGCCATCTACAAAGATATCGAAGACATATTAAGACACGTAAAAGGGCATGAAAATTTAATAATTACGGGGGATTTTAATGCAGTGGTAGGTGAGGGTAGGGAAGGAGCGGTAGTAGGTTTATTTGGTTTAGGCACTAGGAACGACAGAGGAAATAGGCTGGTAGAATTTTGCGACAAAAACAATTTAATCATTACAAACACATTATTTCAACATCATGCTAGAAGACGATATACGTGGAAGATGCCAGGAGATATAGGAAGATATCAAATAGATTACATTCTTGTTAGACAACGGTTTAGGAATCAAGTAAAAGACTGTAGAAGCTACCCAGAGGCAGATATAGATACTGACCACAACATCGTAATTATGAAGGCCGCACTTAAATTTAAAAATCTGAAAAAAAGGAACGGAAAAAGGCACTTGGACTTAGAGAAACTAAAAGATAAAGATATTCAAGTAAGATTCGAAAAAAAGTCAAATGAATTGCTCAAAGATATCGGGAAAATATCTGAAACTAAGGAAGTAGAAACAGAATGGAATAACATTAAATCCAGCCTAGACATGGCGGCCAGAGATATTCTGGGGTATACACAAAAAGAAAATAAGAAACCATGGATAACAAAGGATATCGTGAATTTAATAGAAGAAAGACGAAAATACAAAAATAAATCAGACGAAACAGGAAAACAGAGATACAAAGCCATAAAATGGGAAATTATTCGAAAATGCAGGAAAGCTAAAGAACAATGGATTGATGAAAAGTGCAAAGAAGTACAAACTAAGATGAAAATAGGAAAGACAGACGAAGCATACAAATTAATTAGAATGAATTTTAGGGATATAAAACCATATAGCAAAAATATAAGGGACGCACAAGGAAACGTCATTATAGAAAATGTAGAGAAAGTGAGTAGATGGCAAGAATATATAGGGAATTTATATGCAGGAGAGGAACTAACTGCATTAGAACAGGAATCAGACATTGAAAATGATGACTTGGGATATCCTATACTTCGAGACGAGTTTGAATTAGCATTAAAGGGTCTGAAAAATGGTAAGGCGCCGGGTACAGATAAGGTGCAAGCATAAACTCTAAAAGACGCTGGACAAGCAGTAACAGAACGTCTCTTCCAACTTGTAAGCTATATGTATGAGACAGGCGAGACACCCAAAGATTTCAAACGTAGCATCATAGTAACTATACCAAAAAAGAAAGGCGCGGATAGATGTGAAAATTTTCGAACACTAAGTTTGACAGCGCACGTGTCAGAAATATTAACTAGAATTGTGCAAAGACGAATGGAAAAACGAGCTGAAGAAATACTAGGAGAAGACCAATTTGGGTTTAGGCGAAACAGGGGAACACGGGAGGCTATTTTAGCTCTGAGAGTGATAATGGAGAAAACAATAGAAAAAGGGGAAAGCATGTATATAGGGTTTGTAGATCTGGAAAAAGCATTCGACAATGTAAATTGGAAAAAATGTTTGAAATACTCAAAAGATTGGAATGAGTTATAGGGATAGACGAATAGTACATAGCTTATACAAAGAGCAAACAGCAGTAATAGAATTAGAGCAGGAACGTAGAGAAGTAAACATTAAGAAAGGGGTAAGACAGGGATGTGCCCTATCCCCATTGATTTTTAACTTGTACATAGAAGAGGCAATGAATACTGTCAAATGCAGGAAGACATTTGGAATTACTATGCAGGGACAAAAAATTGATATGCTTAGATTTGCAGATGATATAGCGGTATTAGTGTCTAGCAAGGAAGAGTTAGAAGCGGCTCTCAATGAAATGGAAACGGTTCTAACAGGGAGATACGGTATGAAAATTAACAAAACTAAAACTAAAGTTCTAGTTTGCAAAGGTGGGGAAAATAAATCAAAAACAAGAATACAAGTATTTAACACGAACTTACAAGAGGTTAAGGATTTCTGCTACTAAGGAAGCCAAATAACGCAAGATGGGAAAAGCACAAAAGATATAAAACAAAGATTAGCACAAGGTCGTGCTACATTTAACAAGAAAAAGCAACTATTGTGCTCAAAGACCACAAACATAGAAACAAGGAAAAGATTGCTTAAAACATATGTGTGGATCACAGCACTGTACGGCTGTGAAGCCTGGACAGTAGGAGAAGCGGACAAGAAAAAGGTAGAAGCCTTTGAAATGTGGTGTTACAGGCGTATGATGAAGATATCATGGACAACAAAGTTAAGAACGAAGAGGTACTAAAAATGGTAGGGGAAGAAAGAAATATGTGGAAAACGGTAAAAAATAGGAGAGATAGGATGATAGGCCACATACTACGGCATGAGGGAATAGTGCGGAATGTTTTAGAAGCAGAGATAGGAAAAAAGAGAAGAAGAGGCAGACCTAGATTAGGCTACTGCACACAGATAGTAAAAGATGTAGGCTGTAGAGGTTTCAGGGAGATGTGTAGGCTAGCCCAGAATAGAAATCAATGGAGGTATGCATCCAACCAATCCCAAGATGGATAAACTAATGACGAAAAGATAACTGTGCTTAAACATGATGATTATTATAAGTAACTACAAGAATTGGTTGGGCAATATTCCTGAATAATGTTAAGTGTGTGAAAGGATTTACTGGAAAACCATTATTTCGGCAAATGTCTAAGTGTTGGGGGATCTTGGTAGCCACAGGTTGCTTAACCTCCTTCACTGAATCTCGGTAAAATAGGGTATAAAATTAGAAAACAATAGAAAGGGAACGAGCTGAATACACATACTTCCTGAAAAGAAAAAGAAGAAAACCACCAAAAACGCAAAATCAAAGTAGCTGCTTATATAACCCTACATAAAAATAACTGAGTTGCAAACGAATTCGTGACTTTCAGTAAACAATGGATTCCATTACTAAAAGAAATAACAAATGAAAATCAAATGCCCACAATATCTAGGTAGCATTGCAAGTTTTCCTGGGTGTTCCTTGCAATATTAACATGAAATACAGCCTACATACATGTTTTCTATTTATACATAAAATAACTAATTACATAAAAATAAGCATATTAACAATCCTTGTAAAACAGCATTGGTATCTGACAAGTATAAATCCACAATAAGGTTACCTCAAAACCATATACAATCTCCGTTGAACAGTATTGGTATCTGACAAGTGTAAACCCGCCATAGGGTCGCCTCAGATCCATATACAATCTTCATAGAACAACATTGGTATCTGACAAGTGTAAACCCGCTATAGGGTCGCCTCAGATCCATATACAATCTTCATAGAACAACATTGGTATCTGACAAGTGTAAACCCGCCATAGAGTCGCCTCAGAACCATGTTAAAATCTACCAAAGAGGTAACTTAAATCATAATGAATTTTCCCCCTCAAAATAAATATAAAAAAAACGACTACTTAAGCCTTTCAATAATGCAATCGCACACTTCTTTAATAACCACCCTCTCAATTGTATAAATAGAAACATGTTAAAAAATGTTTTCCAATTCCAAGTTATTGAATTTATATAAAATTCACCAATAAAAATTAATCAGCTGATTTCACGTTAAGCGTATTGGCTACCTAAAGAAAGCCGATCCCAGGTCGCAACACAAATTGAAGGCAATCATTCTGTTAAACTTTAAAAATTTTTGCTTAGTATACTCAAACCAAATATTTCAAACATCAATAAATCAAAGTCACCTTCAATTTATGTCATAAATGCCAAACTTGAAGTTTCTATTATAATTTTGACAACGATCCTAGGTCATGGATCGAAACGTAAATAAAGTTGATTTTAAAAACTATGAGTGGTTTAATTCCCAAAGAAGATTAACCTGAATACACATGCTGTGTGAGAATTTCAGGGAACTATGTAGGCTAGCTCAGAATATAAATAAGTGCAAGTACGTGTCCAACCAGTTTAGAGACGGAAAACCTAATGGCTGCGAAATACCTGCAACTAATGTTGACTGTGCGAAAAGATAAATTGGAAAATATATTAAATCGCCAAATGCTTAAGTGTTGGGAGAACTTGGCAGCCACAGACTGCTTACCTCCCTTCACAACCATTGAAGGTCGGAGAAATAGGGCATATAACTGTAAAACAATAGAAAGTGATCGAACTGCATCTAACAAGAAAGAACATCGCCTATGAGAAAAGACAACAAACAGAATAAGAAGAAAATTGTTGAAAGCACAGCACAGTATGCCTATGAAATACGAGAAGTCTGAAACGCAGACAGAAAAACGGTAGCAGCCTTTTGAAATGATGTGCTTCAGATGTATGAGGACGATAGCATGGACAGCCAAAGATAATAACAAATAAGTTACAGAAATAGTAGGGGAACAAGGATATCGGGGGGAAAAAGCGAAATAGTAGGACGGAATATGTTCTAAGGCATTTTTGGGGAATAGTATGTGATATATTACAAGCAGAGATAGGAAAAAAGAGGTAGATGTAGACCTAGATCAGACAGTTATAGATTCAAACTGTGCATATTTCAGGGAAATCTGTAGGTTAGTTCAGAATAGGGAACAATGATGGTACGCGTCTAACCAGTTCTAGGACTGAAGACCTAATGATGATGACTTGGCTTATAGCCGTGATTTTGAGCGTTGCTTCCTGTCTATATCTGACATAAGTGAAAAACTTGACAATTTCAGATATGATTGACAAAAATGCTAAACGTAATTGAAAGTTAGGTTTATATATGGTACTGTACACGATTTGGATTTGTAAATTTCCCAATTATAGCCATCGGCCTCGGTAGCGTAATTGGTAAACGCACAGTTCCGGCAAAACTGAGATGCGGGTTCAAATCCTGTCCAAGGCCTTATATTTTCCTTTTTTCAATTACTAGCTCGATTTGAAATGATCATTTGGGCTTCACTTAAAAAGTCTAGGTTATTATTTCATCTTATTAATTGCAATACGTTAGTATTTATCAACTTACCTTGTGTAAAAAACTACTTATAATATTTATATATATATATATATATATATATATATATATATATATATATATAATTAATACTAACAGGTTCTTTGGTCTTCTAGTAATAAAACTCTTATTTGTTTTGTACCGAGCTTTTGATTTATTTAAAATCTTCTTCAGAGTGCTGTAAAGTAACTGTGACTGTCATTAACATAAGAATTCTAAAATATTACTTACAAAAACTGGAGTTAAAATACTGTCATGGCTTTGATAATTATCATTAAAACTTAAAATAAATAAATTAAATAAAACATTTGATAAAAGTACAAGAAACAACTATTCACGTCTATCACAATACACGTTACAAATTAAAATAAAATTTGGCTTTTAAAATATAAATTCCATTGAGAACTAAAACATGACGATTACTAAAATAATTAGTACGATAACATTCTTGAAGTACATGGTTGATTATCTGTATTTATCTAATGTTGTTTGATTTCCTATACTTGAGTAAATACATATACACAGCATTCAAATTGTTTGTATCTGTTTTGAAGTTTAGAGCTTTTTCATTGTTTACTATATGAGCCATTTCCAGAAAAAGTCTACTCTTGTATGAATTTTCTTTATCCAACACTTTTACAATATTAAAATACGGATAATGGTTAGTACTATTTGTGTGACACGCTAATGCGCACGAATACTTTTTTATTTTGCAATCGCTCTTATGCTGCACAATTCTTGATCGCAGCCATTGTGATGACTGTTCTATATAAATTTTGTCACATCCTTGACAAGGAATGGAATACACAATATTGTAACGAAGTAGCATAGGAGTTTTATCTTTTGTGTTTGAAAAAAGTTGGCCAACCGTGACTGAATTATATTTTGAAATAACCATGCCATCGTTTTTTAAAATGTTTACTAATTTTGGGGTTAAACCCTTTATCATCGGTAACTTTTTATACGCAACACTATTTGTTGATTGCTGGTTTTTTGGACATTTTTTATTACTGCTCGAACTGAATATCAATTTATTTACGAGAGATTTCAATAACCATTGTTTACCATGGTGTTTGATAGAAGAGTCAAATTTAAACTATGAAATGAAGGATCTGAAATTCTTGTAATTCTGTTTTTTAAACATAACAGCGTGTTTATTTTGTAATTTATACTGTGATCCGAATAATAGTTAATGTACCTACCTGAACTGGTAGGTTTCTGGAACCAGTCCAGTAGGAGCTTGTTGTTGGAGCTTCTTATTATTTTAGTATCCAAAAATGGAATACAGCTGTTATGTTCTATTTCCAATGTAAATTGGATACATTTGTTATATTTGTTAAAGCTGTTTAAAACATCATCAACTTCATTTTTAGGTACGGCACAAATTACATCGTCAACAAATTTTTTAATAAAAGCTGGGGGAGTTGATAAAGTAGGAATGACATTGTCAAACAGAAAATCCATTACTATGGTAGCAATAATAGGACTTAAAGGGGAACCCATAAGAGTACCAAAAATTTGTGCATAAAATCTATTGTTGAATGAAAAATAAGAATTGTGAAAAATGAAATTTAAAGTTTCTGTTAGTAATTCCAAAGAAAAGTTGCAATTTGGTTGAATAATATCCCATTTTTGGTTAATTATTTCTATTACTAAGTTGATGGGGATATTGGTAAATAGAGAAATTACATCGAGAGATATTAAAACAAAATCATCAGATACAAAATAATCCTTTATTTCCTCTGCAAATGTAAAAGAGTCTTTGGTGTTGTAATTGTTAGTGTTACTAAAAGATTTGGTTAAGATATATGCAATAAATTTAGATAATTTGTATGTGGGAGAATTATTTGATGCAATTATGGGTCTTAAGGGGATTCCATTCTTATGAATTTTTGGTAATCCATAAAGTTTTGGTGCTACCGAATTTGTTATACACAATCGTTTTTTGTCATCTTCGTTAATACAGTTTTGTTTATAAAGTCTATTAACTAAGTCATTGTTCTTTTTTTGAGTTGTAAATGTGGGGTCACATTTTAGTAATTTATACACAGTTTTGTCATTCACTAATTCTTCTCCTTTAGTCAAGTAATCTTGTGAGTGTAGTGTGTAGACACTTTCCAGTATACATTGTTTGTTATTGAGGAGCTACTCATAAATGTCAATATTATATGAAGTGCTTAACCAAATTCAACAGAACCAAATACCAAAGGTTAAACCATATGGCTAGATAAGTAAAAATTTTGATGAAGAACTATTCAAGATTATACTGGATGAATGTAAAATATCAGGCTCGGCAAATTTAATAACTGGTCAACTACTAGACACTTTAAAGAAGACTTGCAATGCATCAATGCCCAAAAAGTCACCCTATAAAGGACACAATAACGTTTACTGGTGAAATAATCACATTGCTGAACTTCGTAAAGAATGTCTTCGTTTAGGGAGACAATATCACCGCTCTCAGTGTAAAAGCAACTTCAATAATCTTCAGGAGGAATATAAAATTGCACGAAGAAACTTGACATCTGCCATTAAGTCGAGCAAACAACAATATAGGAATGATCTTTGTAAAGAAATTGATGATTATCCTTAGGAAAGGCCTTATAAAACAGTAATGGAAAATTAAAAAGAAAACATTTTTCACAACCCACATGCCCAATCTTTCGTAAGAAAATAGTAAACACCTTATTCCCAAAGCAATGCGAAGAAAAAGATGGAAATGCAATAACCTGCGATGAAGAATGTATACCACCAGTCACTGAAAGTGAAGTGATAGATGCTTGTAATAAGATGGGAAACAATAAAGCACCAGGACTAGATTGCATCCCCAACACTGTTCTTAGAATAGCTATTCGACCCCAACACTGCTCTTAAAATAGCTATTAAAAGCCGTCCTGATATCTTTGCAGTCGTATATAGTTTTTGTTTAAATGACGGTGTGTTTCCTCAACCACGGAAAGAACAGTTTCTAGTATTATTAATACCCTAAGATAATAAACCTCCTAAAAAACCATCGTCATACCGTTCAATATGTATGCTGGACACAGCTGGAAAAATCTTAGAAAAGATTGTAAAAAACAGATTGGAAATGGCTATAGAAAAGGCAGCCGTTTCAGAAAATCAATATGGTTTTCGAAAATCGCGTTCTACAATTGATGCAATTAACTCGATTCTCAATATTTTTCAGACTAAAATCTCAGGGAAAAGATGGAAAAAAGGATCAAAAAATTACTGTGCAATAATAACAGTGGATGTCAAAAATGCCTTTAACTCTATTAAGTGGAGTTCCATAGAGAAATCTATTGATATAGCATCGGTTCCTACATATATAAGAAGAATTATCGGGGACTACTTTAAGAATAGAATCCTCAGATACGACATTGATGAAGGTGTTGGCTAATTTCTACTTTTTAGTTAATTATGCAGAGGGTGGCTTCAGTTAAGGTGACATAGAGCCAATCAGTGTTACCAAAAAGAATTATATTAGCACGCGGACTAGTCTCGGGGTCTATTCCTGCGGAGGCATGAGATGGGGTCTTTTATTAATTAACTTGTCTTTATACAATTTTAGGGCGCCACTACGTCACAGACATAAACACCAAAAATAATCTTCTTAAGGAAAGACGTAGATAAACCTTAAGAGAATCCACTTATACCTGAGAATAAATACTGAACAACAGTGTTTCTATGTACTTAAACCTTGTAGCTAGAATTTTCAGAAATAAAACTATTACCTTGTTTGCAGATATGTAATAACGTTATTTCAAGCTCTTGTATATACAAAAAAGGTTAGTCAAATAAATTAATCAAACAAATTCATCAAATAAAGTAATTAAATAAATTAATCAAATAAATTACACAAATAGATTAATTAAATAAATCAAAGACAATCAAAATGACCAGACATAAGGTATAAAGGTAGTATCGATGTTGCATTTAAAAAAAAAGCAGTTACTAGTGGGTGAAGCCCATCATAAAATTAATATTTCAAAACATTTTTCTAATGCTTCAAAGCAAAGATCTTTGTTCTCGGCTCACAAGTATAAGTTAAAGATTAGCTTATCATACAACTTGTTTATGCTACATACATGTACTTGTTTAAGTAAACATGCAAGTCCAGGTGTTTACCTGACAAATGTTAAACCAACATGTGCCTTAATTGACCTTATATAAATTTAACAAATAATACTAAATTTAGCCAAACTATTTAACATACTTTAAATAAAGTGATTTTATTTTTTTAAATCAAAACTTCTATTCTTGTATTCAAAACACTAAAACTATTCAGAAATCGTCAAGCCAATTGTTTCACTTATTTTCTGTGGCACATAATTTACATTAATAGAAAAGCTTTTACACATTTGAGTATGAAACTACGCTATAACTTTAAGATCGTTTCTCAGGAAACTTTTATACATTTAAAATTTAGAGATTTATCGGATTTTCTCAAAACAAATCATTTAAAGAATTATCTATATTCCAAGTAAGCTTAATTTTCTTGTTCGTACCAGTGTTTGATATAACAAAGTATAATGTACTCACCAAAAAAAAAACGAGTTCAAACACTTACTACGCCTGCTGATACAGGCACGTACAACACCACCATCATACAAAGGAATACTTCATGTTGAAAATTTATTGACTTCCATCCGTACTAAAGATGAAGTTTATAGCTGGAAATACATGTAGGACTATATACGAGACTATATGCGGAACTGCTTGCTGTAAATTCAAAGGAATGATTACCTACAAAGACGCCATATTGACATGCTTACGAACCGTTTTATTTCGACCTTCTAGCTGCGGATTGTCTGCAATTTATTCAACCTCCTAGTTTACCATACTCCAGGCGACATGCCTCTCCCACGAATCCAACTCTTCTTCTTTCATCTTGGTAGGGACGTTCCTATCACTTTTTAAATTAAGTTGTCCGGACTACATCTGATATAATAATGCTCGATTAAGTACGTCAGACCTCCGCTTCCAGACTTACGCGCATGACAGCACGGGTCGATAAACGGGTCGACTACATTTTCGCGCCTGAATCACGGCAATCCTTCGAACATATAGGAGTTGAATAATTGCCTATGTATTCATAAAACAATTATTGCCTATTTATGAGATGTTACAATATCTACCGATAGTATACGGTATTGGTTTGGTATACCTTAAAGCCAAGCAAGACTGCTTTTGCCTTTTCCTGGGCTTACGTTTAATTAATAGTTCCAGAGAGCATAAGTGGGTAACTATCATGAAACACGTTATCAAGAAAAATAATTAATATGGGGTAACATGGCAGCTTCTGACTTGTTCCGATCTTAATAAGTACTCAGCAGATTTTGAAGAGAATATTTTTGTAAAATCCTTGGTTAATGCGTTTAGCAAAATATCAACGTCGTATCCGGATTTTCCTAAATTTAAAGAAGACCTTTATTCAGTACCAACAAGCAGCTGTAGGTTGATTGCAAGCGATACTGTGCCTCCACTGTTTGGCAGAAGATGGGTAGAATATGGGTTTAGAACTATTGCCGATTTTAGGGAAGGAGATGAATGGATAACACATCTAAGAATGAAAGAACGACTGTATAATGCCCCATGCTCAACAAAAAACGACCTTCTGCAACACTACAAAAGGATCCGATTATTTTTCGATAAATATACGAACAGCGCAAGCTATGGCAGTGAAAACAAAGTGCGTCAGGCTCAATGTCGATATAAACCAAACATCATTGGAAGTGACAAAAGACAACCGAAGAAGGTTACAGAAAAATTTGGTGCTGCTGTTACTCAACTGCAAAAAATCCTTGAGAAGTAGTTGGACAGATGATGAGGTAATTTGGAGTTCGTTCTTCAAACCCCCCACACTTGGACACGAATCAATAATCTCTTGGAGGTTTGTAAAGAATAGATTGACCGATGCAAAGTTCCTACACCGCATAGGTGTAAAAGATACATCAGTCTGTCAATGGTGTGAAAGTGAATGAAATGCCTGGCATATAATGATTACTTGCCAAAAAGCAAAACAACTGTAGCGGTTTGTGACTAACATTGTACAAATTTTGATGAAAAGGAAGGGACTTCTGATCAAGAAACAGTGTTATGGAATCAGCGGCAATACAGCAAAGAATAACCTAGGAAATTACATGATAAACCTAGCTAAAGCTTGCATCTATTGGACAACGATTGATGCGATAAAAAATGTTAATTCTAATATTCCGTTGACCCAATATTACAAGCAACGTTTAAAATCTAGGATAATTAAAGAGTTTGTTTGGCACCACACCAGATGTTCACTGGACAAGTTTTGCAACATATGGTGCGTCCAAAAAAACGATATGCTGGGTGGAGAATGATAAGTTACAGTTTAGTGGCAATTTAATGCAGTAACTTACTGAAATTTACGCAGATTACAAAAGCGAACGTTGGGCCATGGAACCATGTACATAAAATATTAAGTTGGAAACGTTTTGATTTTTGATTTTTTCATTTGATTGTAGTATCCTTCTTGGATACTACAATGTCTATGTGCCTGGTAGAAATCTTCGGAATAAAAATAGTTACTTTGTTTGCCCTACTATAAAATATAACTTTGTTAAACATTCTAGTACATTTAGGCTAAGTAAACTAGCAAATAACAATTCTTATTGGTTTGATTTATTACACTACTATCTTTAATATTTATTCTCAATCAAAACAAATACTAACTATAGAATAATTTGTGCTCATTAGATTTAATAAATATTATGTAAAAAGGGCTTGCCCGTTAGGAAATAAATAAATAAATAAATGTTGTTTTATTGTTATATTAATTTCATTTTAATTTTTCTGTCATTTTATAATTTTTTTGGTGTTATTTCTGTAGCGCTACACTTGTCGTTCTTAACATCCTTTTTTCTTGTAACTACTGCATTTTATAGGTAGCGCTACCTTTATGGCGTTATAACAATTGTAGGTTTTATAAGATGTTATATTAATATCTATTTTTTATACATTTGTACCATATATTATGTAAAAACCTAAAGTTTTAATAAATAATAATAATAATACACACACAAACACACACACACGCATGCACGCACGCACGCACGCACACACACACACACAAATTACATCTATGCACTACACTAGTTCTACACTCGAGGAATATATATTTATTCTAAAAGGTATATGACACTTACAATAGCATCCTCCATTATATTTTAATCTAATAAGTGCTATCTATAGCACTTCAGCCAAGACTACCAAGATGACATGATTTACATACAAAAAATAGTATTAAACTAAAACAATAACTTTAATAGCATATACACTTTTTTATAATCATCTACATCATTTGATAGCAATTTTCCCAAATCCGGACCACACGTCCTTCCTGGTTGCTGTTTTGAGCCCTCCATTGCCAAATTCTTGAGGAGCCACTTATACGTTGATCTATGAGGAGCAGCTACATTAGGTTGGTACTTGTAATTTACCTTATACTTTAAAATTAACTTCAATACTTTTTCCAATACCATAGGTTGTGCAAAATATACGGCATCTACCATCATATCGTCAACCGCTGTTACCAGTGATTTATAGTTGCGTTTTATATTCACTATAGGATATGCCTTGGTACTCAATACAGCTCGGTTAGTTAGCAATTCTTCAAGGAAATATACATCGCTCAAACTATAATTACTCTCTGTTGCATCTAGTACACCACGCACCTGATGACATTTTAACTCTGTTCTGTCGTTGCAAGCGTCAATGAAGTTTGATACAAATTGATCGCATCTACTCTGTTGATTAAACAGCATGTCCATTACATCAATGGATGTATTATTGGTATTATTGGTATTCGGCATTTATCATTTGACAATGTTTAACGTCATCCACCACGTTTATTGCACCCCCCTCACCATGCTATCTAACAACAAAGACACCCGGCCGGCGCTGAGCCCCCCACCGCGACGAGGGCAAATGCCTAAAGAGCCTCATTTATCATTAAGCAAACTATCCACCAACAAAATGGAGCCCTAGCGCTTCGCCCGCATTTTATTCTACACAGTGGACACCTCAAAAGCAAATTTGCATATAAAGGCAATTTTGTTTTCAAACCACCGGCTTATACATATCTTGCTGTGCGGTTTGTCGGCCAAAGCGGTCTAGCATAACTTCGACATTTATCATTTTGAGAAAGTTTAACGTCATCCGCCACGTTTATTGCACCCCCCCTTCACCATACTATCTATCAACAAAGACACCCGGCTGGCGCTGCGCCCCCCGCGGTGACGAGGGCAAAGGCCTAAGGAGCCCGATTACACATTCATCATTAAGCAAACTATCTACCAACAAAGGCACCGGAGCCCCAGTGCATCGCCTGCATTTTATTTTACCTGGCTATACATGGGATTCTATGCTTATTTTTTGTTCTGGAAGCGGCCTAGCATAACTACTAATTAGCATTTTGAAGATGTTTGTTTTGGTTAGTATTATAAGAAACATACCCCTTCATAATGGATAACAGACAGACAGACACAGACAGACAGACAAACAGACAGAATATTTATTGCTACATTGACTTTACAGAAAAACGTTACCATAAAGAGGCTTCCTGGCTTCTTAATATAAGCCTCGATGTAATAGTACAAATGTACAAATACTATTTTCACAACTCATCGTCTGCAGTTAAGCCGGTTCGTGAAACAACTACCCGTTCTCTTAACAGATACTCCTAAAAAATAAACATGATTAAAACGGAGACCCTGAGAGCTTGGTTATGCCGTTTCGTGGTAATGTGAAGGACATAGTTACCGGGTGTAGAATTATTGGATCACGCACATGTTAAATTCTTAATGTTCAAATATTGCCTCCCCAAATTACTTTAGAGAAAAAGTGTAAATATGTTTCTTGTTGAGAAACAAATACCGAATCCAACCATACCACTACCTATTTTTTTTTTACTTTTCGTACAAAGATTAAAATTAAGGAAATTAAGACTACTATTTTAACAAAAATAGAGTATGACTTATATTTGTTGAAACAATGGTAATGTTTTAACCACAAATTTAGACGTATTTTAAGTATAGTTTTGCGTTTTTAGACAATGCATACTAATGCCGAAAATGTATTTCCCTTTCTTAAAACTACTTTAAATACGTTTAAATTTGTAATTGAAGCACTACCATTGTTTCAATAATTCCAAGGTACAACCTGTTTTTCGCTATTTTTGCCCAAATAGTAATTTTAATTTCCTCAATTTAACCCTTGTAGGAAAATAAGTAGTGATATGGTTGGATTCGGTATTTGTTTCTCAACAAGAAACATTAACACTTTCTCCAAAATAATTTGGGGAGCCAATATTTGAACATCAAGAATTTAACATGGAAATTCTTTTGGTGCATGATCCAATTCTACACCCTGTATAGGAACAGTTTAGGCGGCTTAACTCAATTTTGCCCGATTTGAATTTACATTAGGTGTTCTCTAGCAATAGGTAGATATGCTTTGCATGTATATACAACTGATTGCATCAATTTTTTTCATTCTCGCTTTTAAAAAACTAACAAGTCGTTGCTTGAAAAAAATAGAATACCGTTTTCTGCTTGGGACTAGGCACACAAATTTTTAAAACCAGTATTAAAAACATTCCTGATCCTAGAATTAACGTTACTTATAATTAAAAAATAAACTATAAAAATTAAAAAGCCTTGAAAGAATTTTTCTATTGTGTAATTTGAAGTACTTTTACTACAAAATCACACACACCACAAGCGTTTCTTGTTCAACGAAGGTGGATTGAACTTCCGTTGAATTGTATTTTATGCTTGCAATTGCATTTCCTTAGATACCTACGTTTCGTACTGTCTTTATGGAAAGTGTAGAAGCCGATATGCAATCAGATCCAGGCGCATTTAATTTCAGCTGTTCTGTTCCGCCACAAAAAATGAGAGCATCTATAGGGAATATCAAATAACTCGTAGCATATATTTAAATAGATGTATTTCTTCGATAGTTTTGAAGTTGAAGCATTTTCATAAAAAATTTTTAGTTTATATTTCTTGCTGATAACCGAGTTCGCGATTTAGTAATTGTAGTCGACCGCAGTGAATTGAAACTTTTTTCTGCGTTGTCCGCAGCGAATAAAATCGACAATGCATCAATTAAATTTACCAAGAAATCATTTGAAATATTTCAGTTTACTTTCCAGTAAAAACTGAAAAATTGTCTTTTATACATTTAATTCCCAACAAAATAATAAAAATTCAAATTAACATATACAAGTAGATAATTGCGTTTTTACATCAAAAGCAGTTTGTATTTTATTTTTGATAACAACCAAGTTCATTTACATTTAGCACACATGAGTCACGCATTGTCAGAAATTTTTTCATTATCAAGATGCTGCAATATGGCTTACAAACGAGTTGTTTATATATAATTTTTATATTTTGCGCCCCTAATTAAATATAAAAAAAATTGTGGTTTTGCAATTGACAATATTAATTTGGCATTTCGTAATGAATAGCACTTTTAAAAAATTTTAAACATGGTATAATAATTTATAACTGAGGTACGAAGTCATGCAATGTAACAATTTTTTTGACGACTGCAAATCACCAAAAATTTATTAGTTAAATACATCTTTTTGTCTGTTCCATTAAATAAGTAAACATCGTCATTTAAATAAATATTTGTATTGGGATCATGTAGCCCAACCACAATACAGAGATGCTAGTTTGGTTGCTAACAACAGGCGTTAACTATTTGAATAAACATTGCAATGCCAAACAACTTTGATATATTGTGCGCAACGTGTCAACGGTCACTCTGGCTGGGGCACTTGACACGAAGACATCATAGAGAACCAAAAAAAAAAAATTAGCTGTATAATTTACTATATTGTTGCTTTAAACACTATCGAGGATATTCTCCTCACCCGCAGGCTGGTGTTCTCAACAACAATCAAGTGAATTGTGACATTATAACTTAAAACTACCTAATTTATACTAATTCTAAATCTACTGAAGCGGAACCAGTTTAATCTTGCTTTCTCATTGGTTGTTGACCAATAGGGAAAGCAAAGCAGATGACTCTATTGGCCCTTTATCGGTGTTTAAGAGGGGTCCTTTATGTTTAACAATTTTAATTGATTCATAGGCATTTAAGGAGGAAAACGTTGGTACCGCTTTTAACAATTTAACATTTTCTAGTTTAACGGGGTGGCTGGTTTCAAATATATGTTTGGCGACCTGAGACCTTTCATATTTACCATATTTGAAGTGAGCAATGTGTTCTTTAAATCTTGTTGTTATATTCCTCTTGGTCTGACCAATATATTTTTGAAAACACCCTGGCCCTGCACAACTAATTTCATAAATCCCCGACTTTTGCAATTTTTCCACCTTGTCTTTTGGATTACCTAGCAAATCTTTAATTTTATTAAAATTTCGAATCCTGAAATGCCAAAGCTTTACTGTTTACCAAAGATTCACAAAAATAATAAATCGATGAGACCAATAGTTTCAGGTATCAACTCACCGACTTACTATTTATCACGATGGCTGTCAAATGAATTTAAGAATTTAAAGTTTAATAGTTTGTCTGTACAAAACTCTTTAGAGTTCATTAATAAAATTAAAAATATCACATTAGAAGAGAACGAAATCTTAATTTTATTTGATGTCAGTTCATTATTCCCTAGTGTTCCAATACCACGTACTTTAACATATTTAAAGGATGTTCTTATAGATAGTGATATTGATGATGATAAAGTTGAGGACTATATCAAGCTTGTTTCGCATTGCATGTCCCAGAACTGTTTTCAATTCAACAACAAGTTGTACGAACAACATGAAGGCACAGCAATGGGAAATAGCTATCACCTTTCATAGCAAATTTATTTGTCTCGTTTTGAAACCGAGTTAAAAGAAAACTCCAAATACTTCCCAAGAATATGGTTAAGGTACGTGGATGATATTTTGCAGTTTTTGACACTTCTAAATCAAATGTTGATGATTTTCTTAAAGAAATGAATTCAAAATTTCAAAGCATAAAATTTACGTATGAACTAGAGAATAATGGACAATTACCCTTTTAGATACATTAGTAATTAGAAATGGTAATAAATTAGAATTTGACATTTATAGAAAAGAAACCAATGTAAATCGCTTTATTTTGTCTTCCTCTAATCATAGCATACAACATAAGTTGGCTTCATTTAACTTTTTAATTAATAGATTATTGAATTTCCCTTTAAATAAAAACAGATTTAATAAAGAATTTGCTCTTATTAAACAAATAGCGAATTACAATGGTTTCTCTTCTGATATTATAGATAATATTTTTAGAAAGTGTTAAAATAGGATCAACATCCGTAAATCAACGACTTTGCAATCAACCACCTCTAATGATAATGTTAAATATGTTAAACTTCCGTTTCACAAAACCACAAAGGGTCTTGATAAAATATTCAAACAGTGTAATTTCAAAATTGCTTTCACTAATAATAATAAAATTAAAGATTTGCTAGGTAATCCAAAAGACAAGGTGGAAAAATTGCAAAAGTCGGGGATTTATGAAATTAGTTGTGCAGGGCCAGGGTGTTTTCAAAAATATATTGGTCAGACCAAGAGGAATATAACAACAAGATTTAAAGAACACATTGCTCACTTCAAATATAGTAAATATGAAAGGTCTCAGGTCGCCAAACATATATTTGAAACCAACCACCCCGTTAAACTAGAAAATGTTAAATTGTTAAAAGCGGTACCAACGTTTTCCTCCTTAAATGCCTATGAATCAATTAAAATTGTTAAACATAAAGGACCCTCTTAAACACCGATAAAGGGCCAATAGAGTCATCTGCTTTGCTTTCCTATTGGTCAACAACCAATGAGAAAGCAAGATTAAACTGGTTCCGCTTCAGTAGATTTAGAATTAGTATAAATTAGGTAGTTTTAAGTTATAATGTCACAATTCACTTGATTGTTGTTGAGAACACCAGCCTGCGGGTGAGGAGAATATCCTCGATAGTGTTTAAAGCAACAATATAGTAAATTATACAGCTAATTTTTTTTTCCATTGATGATGACCACATAGTGGTCGAAATACGTATCTAGTAATTTAAATATTTTTTGTGGTTAAGGGTTTTTATTTAATTTTATTTAAATCGTGCCACAGTGTTCCTATAGATTATTAAAATAATATATGAGCAAATTAGCAATGCGCCAAATTCCCCTATAATTTCCTTTCTTTAATTAATAATTTACTAACTTCTCTATTAGGTCTTTTAAATGATCTACGCCTCGACCAATGAAAACTCTTATCTCAGGTTAAATTTTGTGAATAAATCAATATCTGCATACAGCGTGAGTTCTAAACTATATACAGATGTGCGTGACACTGCCAGTCAAATGACCTCTAGTTATTTCTACATAAGCAATTTCTAAATGTGACAGTGTAAACAATTACTTGAAAAATACGCACAGTAAAACAGTTTATATTAGTTAATAAATTAAGATTTCAATCGAGTATAACGGGTTGTGTTTAAAATATGACACTGATAAAAACTAATACCTGAATTCCAATGAAACGTCTTGCTGCTGAACAATGAAGCTCCACTGCCTACAGCGACGACTCAAAACAGATGCGGGTTCTTAATACCTGTAGATAAGTACGTTTTAAAATTGTGTATTACAAAATTTACGCTTTTTATTTTATTTTAGGGTCTAGGGTACACCAAAAATCTTTAGATACACTTATACTTATCGCCGTTGGTATTATCAGGAATCTTAGCTCCGTGAAATCAACACCGTGCTCGACACCGAAGGTTCAGCAATCCAAGTGTTTCTTATAGCACCACTTCGAAACTCGTCTGTCTACACAAAAACACTCCCAGAAATAAAAACGGTCAATAGTAAGAGAATTACAAGGACTCTTGCATTTATCACTTTTTAATATCAACAGTTCCTTTATACTTTGAATATAACAGATACAATTTTAACATACGTTGAATTTTATGTTGGAGATTACAATAATCATAAAAGGTATACAATTCGTAAAATATTACAAAAAAGATTACACTTTTAGTTCTATAGTTTGTAAAACTCTTTTTTTCACAGTCTTTGCTTTCAAAATCAGTTTGCTTCTTATTTATCTTATCTCCTTGGAGATCCCTCTCAAAACATTAAACCAGCCTACTCTTTACAATTCTCTTCCAACTACCATTCTATGATCCATCTTTTAATTATCAGATCTTATTGCTCTTGTCAAATTCTAATTTGGAGTAAACTAATACACAAATGTCATTGGCCGAAAATTTATAAATTTTGATTGATATTTTAATATTTTAATTCTAACAACATGTGCTAAATAATTTCTTTTTAGACGAGTTGGATGTCTACAAAGTTGCAAAAAGTGAATTTCAATGATATAATGAACTTACAACTATATACTGAAAAGTAAATAAAATTTCTACATCTTATAACTAACTTAAATCTAATAAAAACATGCTAGTTGACTTTAATTTTTTAGGCTTTACATACATATTCAAATGAAAGTGAAAGTTTAACATCTTATACCTAACTTAAATCTAATAAAAACGTACTAGGTGACTTCAAATTTTAGCTTTACATACATATTCACATGGCAGTGAAGTTTCCTTTTAAATATTGAAACAAAATTTTATGATATACTGTAACGTATTTTTTTTCTTGTTACACCAAGCCTAATAAATTAATAATAAAACAGATAAATTTTAAAGCATTTAATTCGTAAATATTCAGCCAATAAAAATTAAAGTATAATGTTCATAATAACACATAGATTCTAGAAGATATATATTCTGAGGCTTGTTACCAAGCGTTGTCCAGTTAATTATCAGCACTTTTGTTTCAAACATCCAAGAGTGAAGTCGCTTTTTGTAGACTAGAGATAAAAGTCAAGATGGCCCGACTAAAACACGAGGCGTCTAATAGAGTCAAGAAGAAGAACTTGAGTTGAGAACATGGAACGATAATATACATCATTTAAGACAGTTGGTATAGATTAATACAATAAATTAAACTAATATATTTCACTTTAGTGCAATATCTAATGGACATATCTACAACAACAATTTTCAATGTTAAATTATAATAAATTTTCGTCGCAATAATTTAAAGCAGGCAGTTGTGGTTTCGTTCTATCTATTTAACTACGCCGTATAGAAATGGTTTATTCTACAAAGAACCTTGGTACTTCAAACTCACTGATGATTAATACACTGGAAAAATACAACAGCTGACGTCATGATTTTGCACCTGCAATTTATTTGGATACACGTGAGTGTTTGAAACTTTCCGTAACTTTGAAAGTATAGTAAATTATTATGAGATTTCCTACGTTGATTATTAGAGTAACAAAATATAAAGTAGTTTTTAAAGTTAATAACACACCGAATAAATATCTAGTTTGTCAGTTATTTGTACACGCATACAATGTGTTTTAAGATATTTAGAATGACAACTTATGTCAGATAAAAAATAGTATAGATTCTGTTTCCTAATCTAGACGCCAGATGCAGTCTTGATTTAATTTTCACATTTTGCTTAAAACATTCAGGTCATGTAAAAGCTTTTTATTGGTGCTGAAATTCGCGTATATTTTTTGTAGATTACAGTTAAATTTGAGTAGTTGCATTTTATGATCGCTATTTTTCTGATGATCAATCTTTGTTGTAAATGGTCAAGGAAGCGCTTCAATGATTATAGTAAAAATAAAATCATGTGTTATGAACTAATAAATTATGACATGTTTGCTTAAACTAAATTTTATAGAAATGATCAATTTATACATATTTATTTTGAAGGTTAAACTTCACTAAAATTCTTTTATAAAAATTTATGACAAGATAGTAAGCATATATATTGCAGTCACATGTATATAATCAGATTTCTATATATAAATAGAATTCCTTTTGTTTCCTTTGAAAGACGTTTTATTATACAACATTTAAATTAGGAAAGAGAAAACTAGAGCAAATCCCCTTAAGTAAAAAGACAGAGTAATGAAAATGAATCCTTTAGTATTTCACAGATGTTTAAATTCATTTATTCTATTTTTGGCATATGCTTTTGAAGACACAAATAGTGTCCATGTGGTGTTTTTGTTTGTTCACAGGTAAAGCTGAGACAACTGTTTCACATCTGGTGGTTGAGGTTTTGGTAAGTGTGTGATAAAGAGTGAAATTCAAATTTTATGGCTATGATAGTGGTGTTAAGATAAGGTTTCCGCATTCCCTTATACAAACACAGTTAAATTTTGTTGGCACTTGTATTAAAAAATACGGTGGCGCCTATTAAAAATATTTTGGTCGATTATCCACCCATGACCCATGCTCATGATCTACCCAGAGCTAACACTCTACTAGCCGTTTAACCCCTAAGAGTTTTCTTTGTCTAAAGCCGTTTTCCATCTGACATTACCCTGGGCTTGGAGTATAAAGAAGAAAATCTCGACCTAGTGATATCAGATTAAAAATAGAGAGTTTTAGTATATAGCTGATAGTCACGAGGATAAAGGGTAATAAACTTACAAAAAGTTTTAATTACCCCCGTTTTTTATTACACTTACACTGGCGCCCAACGTGGGGCTGGAATTTCATTTAGAGGCTGGAAATTCATTTAGAGGCTCGAAATTCATTTAGAGACTCGAATTTCAGTTAGAGGCTCGAATAATTTCACTTAGAGGCTGGAACATTTAGTAGTTATTTTCATCACACTTATATTCACCGACTGAGGTTTGCTTTGATATTAGTAACGTCTTCTTTTAGTTTCATTTTTGTTAAAGTTTGTTACAGTTTATAGTGGGTTCTTCTTTATATAGTTAGGACATTCGTTTGTTTGAGATTTCATCTTCAAAAATTTTATAATTGAGTTACGTTAGAGGTATTCAGATATTTAATTATGGCAGAAATTTATAGCATCGTACATTTACTTAAAAATGAGTTAGAATATGAATTGAACATTAGAGGCATTGAAAATTCAAGACCAGTTTCAGATAAAAGGAAAATTTTAGCAAGGTTGTTGGCCAAAGAAACAGATAAACCAGGTTGTTTGATAGATCCTTCAAGTTATAAAGTAGATTTCAAAGTAGAGAAAGAAGAGATTGAGTCTAGTATAGAGTCAGTTAAAAATGTTTTGTTAGAATTTATGGATGATCCCGCTGAGTCAATTTTTAAAAGGATAAGGTCAAGATTAGTACATCTTACAGGTAGAATTCAACGGTTAAAGCTCCCTAAAGAAAATTTTGAGGAAATTGTGTTATTTAAAAATGAAAGTTTGGCTACTATTCTTGTTGTGGAAGCAGATCTGCATGAGAAATTAAATAAGGATACGAGTTCAAATCATAAAGATATTAATATAAATCCTATTGCTGCATCTAATGTGCCCATTCCAACGGTTACATATGTCACACAGTCAGTCCCTATTGGATCTTGGTCGATAAAATATTCAGGAAACCCATCTCTCTTATATCAATTTTTAGAAAACATTAGTGACATTGCACAGTCTCGAAAGGTATCTGAAATGGAATTGTTTAATTCTGCAGTTGAATTGTTTACCGGTGATGCCTTAGTATGGTATCGTTGCGTTCGTAGTTCATTAACAGATTGGAGTTCGTTGGTTAGTAGACTAAAGGAAGATTTCTTGCCAGCACATCCTGAAGACGATATTTGGGAAAAAATCAAAAATAGATTACAGAGGAATGGTGAATCAGTTGTATTGTTCATTGCTAATATGGAAAATTTGTTTAACCGATTACCTATTATTCCTGCAGAACACACTAAAGTTAGAATAGTCAAGAAAAATTTATTGCCATATTTCATTCAGCATCTTGCTCTTACAGAGATAGAGGATATTAGTACGTTAGTTAAACTGTGTAAGAAGTTAGAAGAAGCTTCTTTAAGTAAACATAAGTCTATTTCAGTTACACCATATAGTCACAAGCAGCCTATTAATTATTTTAATCCACGTTTTAGAAACAAAACCCCTAGTTCATTTCAGAATGCTTCAAGTCGTGTTTATACCCCTACATCTTCACATTCCCCAGTACAAGTTCTTAATTCTGCTACCCCAATGACAGAAAAGAGTGGAGTAGGTAACTCATTTATTAAGCATAAATTGGTATGTTGGAATTGTTCACGTTATGGACATACTTTCAGTGTCTGTAGATCTTTCAAGAGATTATTTTGTTATGGTTGTGGTCGTAAAGGAGTGACTAGTATCACTTGTCCGTCGTGTCCAACTCAACGAGTAAAGGAACAGAAGTTGAATAACGATTCCCTGGGTTTAGACAAGAGGCTACAGATATGTTGTGTGCTCGAGAAGGTCTATGTTGTAAAGAGGAGTGGTCGCGATGGCTTCAGGTAGTTAGAAATTTTGCAGGAGTAGAGTTCCACCTAAAGCTAATGCATTGTTTGAGAAAAAGCCTTATGATAATCGCCCATATGTGATGGTAAAGTTATTCGACATGGATATTACGAGTTTATTTGATTTTGGATGTATTACATCGATAGTAGGTTCATCTTTTAGTCTTATTAGTTATGTTTGTTGGTCGATTAATGGTACACTAGTTTTTACTGTTGAAATATAGTTTTGAAGATTGCTCTTGTGCATGAGCACGTTTTGGTTTAGTTTGATTGGTTTTGAGTAGCAATTTTATGGTCGCGTTACAACGTAGTATGTTGAGTTAAGTTAGATCTGTGCGAGACTTGTTGTGGTTCATCGTGTAGCGTTATGTTAGTCTAGACGAAACTCCGGAAGGGTTGGTCGCTCAGCGTTATGTCAGTCTATGCGAGGGTCGTGGTAAGTTTGTCGCTTTAGCAGTTTTGGCATCGTCACTTGAGATTATTTGAAGTCGGTTATGATGTGATTCGTTTTGCTTATTTAGTTTGTCAGTCTAGATGAGACTCAGAGAAGAGTTTGTCATTCTAGCAATTTTGTTTATAAGTCTAGGTGAGGCTCATAGAGGAGCTTGTCATACTAGCAAATTTATGCGTTGTGAAGCACTTTAGTTTATATCGACAGTTTGATTATGGGTAGAGTAAGCGTGTACCAGAACATTTATTAATAGTTATCATGAAGTAAAGTAGAAAATAATTTCGTATTCAAATTCCCCTTTTCATTTATCCGTATCTTCAAATTTAAGTCTAAGAAAATGTTTAGTATCGATAATTCAGCGACAGATGAAGGTGAAAATGAAGATGATAAAAATGTTTCTGATCCTTAAGTACTTCTAATTATAGTTGATGTCAGTAGTAATTCCTTTTGGTCCATGTTTTAAACTCTTAAGTAAGACAAGATTAAAGTTAGTGAAATTTTTGGTTTGTTTAAAGTAATTTTTGTTTTAGTAGTAATAGAGCTTAATATGTTTGTTGATTTAGATGTTGCATGTGTTAAATGATAATTTTGATGACGACAAGGATGTGTTAAATGACGACAAGGATGTGTTAAATGACGACAAGGATGTGTTAAATGATAATTTTGATGACGACAAGGATATGTTTATGGATTTTGAATGATGATATGTTTTTTTGAGGTGTTTGAGAGTGCAGCATATGCTTAGAGATGTTGCAGGTATATAGAGAAGAATATGTATTCGGTGAAGAGGTGCGTATTCAGTTATGAGGTACATGATGGAGATTATAGAGAGTGTTTAGTAAAGTGTTGAGTATAGTTATATAGTTAGAGTGTGATAGAGTATTAAGCATTAAAGGAATGCTTGAGTTTTGGTTTAGTAGTTTGAGACTAGGCCTGATGTGCTTATTCTTTATTGAGAGTGTACATGAGCTAAGAGAGTTCATGAAGAGTTTTTTGTGAGTTGCTGGTGGATGTCTCCCAGTAGGCTCAACGTATGATTTATTAGTGGTTTTGGAGTTCTTTGGTGATGAATCACTGATGTTGTAGAATTTTGAGAGATTTAGTTGAGTCTGTAGCATAGTAGTCGTACAGATAATGTTGTGAGGTGCTCACTCAAAGATCAAAGGTATCTTGTTGATGAATAAGTATTGTTAATACTTTGTCTGTTTCTCGAGTGTTGGAGATTTGTTTCGTGAATGGACTTCGTAAATAACAGCTTTTGGTACTTGTTAAATTCATCGATTAGTTTAAATGTAATTAGCACTTGGAAAGTTATGTACATAAATCCTTAAGACAGATATAGTAAATTAGAGAAGAGTATTCGTTGTACAGATTTTTGTTTAATAGTAATTTTGTTATACATTCGATTTTGTTTATTACAGTTCTAATTTATAGAAAATATTTTTCGCTTCAGGTAAAATTTTTTACTTTGATATGGTTGTTGCGTTTGTAACTATAGATGACATGCATCCACTGAGTGTTAGATTCCCTAAATATTCGTAAATGATTGACGTAAATACTGATTATGACTTCCCGAATTTGTCCCTTTATAGGCGTGGAGTACGCGCAGTTACTAATCACTCAATCCCATGCATTAATATTCCCCCATATCAATTAGTGAATGATTCTGTTTTTTTGTTAAACTCATCGTTAGTTATAGTTAAAGTTTGTGCTGTTTTGTTGTGAGTTGTAAGAGGTTTATACAGTTAATAAGAGTAATTTTGAAGTTTCAGTCGAAAATTTTTTAGAAAAATTCTTCCATACCTCGAATTTTTCTCTTGGGAAGAGGCTGTGTAACGTATTTTTTTTCTTGTTACACCAAGCCTAATAAATTAATAATAAAACAGATAAATTTTAAAGCATTTAATTCGTAAATATTCAGCCAATAAAATTAAAGTATAATGTTCATAATAACACATAGATTCTAGAAGATATATATTCTGAGGCTTGTTACCAAGCGTTGTCCAGTTAATTATCAGCACTTTTGTTTCAAACATCCAAGAGTGAAGTCGCTTTTGTAGACTAGAGATAAAAGTCAAGATGGCCCGACTAAAACACGAGGCGTCTAATAGAGTCAAGAAGAAGAACTTGAGTTGAGAACATGGAACGATAATATACATCATTTAAGACAGTTGGTATAGATTAATACAATAAATTAAACTAATATATTTCACTTTAGTGCAATATCTAATGGACATATCTACAACAACAATTTTCAATGTTAAATTATAATAAATTTTCGTCGCAATAATTTAAAGCAGGCAGTTGTGGTTTCGTTCTATCTATTTAACTACGCCGTATAGAAATGGTTTATTCTACAAAGAACCTTGGTACTTCAAACTCACTGATGATTAATACACTGGAAAAATACAACAGCTGACGTCATGATTTTGCACCTGCAATTTATTTGGATACACGTGAGTGTTTGAAACTTTCCGTAACTTTGAAAGTATAGTAAATTATTATGAGATTTCCTACGTTGATTATTAGAGTAACAAAAATATAAAGTAGTTTTTTAAAGTTAATAACACACCGAATAAATATCTAGTTTGTCAGTTATTTGTACACGCATACAATGTGTTTTAAGATATTTAGAATGACAACTTATGTCAGATAAAAAAATAGTATAGATTCTGTTTCTAATCTAGACGCCAGATGCAGTCTTGATTTAATTTTCACATTTTGCTTAAAACATTCAGGTCATGTAAAAGCTTTTTATTGGTGCTGAAATTCGCGTATATTTTTTGTAGATTACAGTTAAATTTGAGTAGTTGCATTTTATGATCGCTATTTTCTGATGATCAATCTTTGTTGTAAATGGTCAAGGAAGCGCTTCAATGATTATAGTAAAATAAAATCATGTGTTATGAACTAATAAATTATGACATGTTTGCTTAAACTAAATTTTATAGAAATGATCAATTTATACATATTTATTTTGAAGGTTAAACTTCACTAAAATTCTTTTTATAAAAAAATTTATGACAAGATAGTAAGCATATATATTGCAGTCACATGTATATAATCAGATTTCTATATATAAATAGAATTCCTTTTGTTTCCTTTGAAAGACGTTTTATTATACAACATTTAAATTAGGAAAGAGAAAACTAGAGCAAATCCCCCCTTAAGTAAAAAGACAGAGTAATGAAAATGAATCCCTTTAGTATTTCACAGATGTTTAAATTCATTTATTCTATTTTTGGCATATGCTTTTGAAGACACAAATAGTGTCCATGTGGTGTTTTTGTTTGTTCACAGGTAAAGCTGAGACAACTGTTTCACATCTGGTGGTTGAGGTTTTGGTAAGTGTGTGATAAAGAGTGAAATTCAAATTTTATGGCTATGATAGTGGTGTTAAGATAAGGTTTCCGCATTCCCCTTATACAAACACAGTTAAATTTTGTTGGCACTTGTATTAAAAAATACGGTGGCGCCTATTAAAAATATTTTTGGTCGATTATCCACCCATGACCCATGCTCATGATCTACCCAGAGCTAACACTCTACTAGCCGTTTAACCCCTAAGAGTTTTCTTTGTCTAAAGCCGTTTTCCATCTGACATTACCCTGGGCTTGGAGTATAAAGAAGAAAATCTCGACCTAGTGATATCAGATTAAAAATAGAGAGTTTTAGTATATAGCTGATAGTCACGAGGATAAAGGGTAATAAACTTACAAAAAGTTTTAATTACCCCCGTTTTTTATTACACTTACAATACGAGCAACAGCAGTTCACTTCATTGGAATATACTTTTCAAATTTACTTTACGAAATCAACAACACCCAATTTGAAATCTTAAAACTTCAATTTTGAAATATTATTTTACATATCTTTAACAAGTAACTGCCCTCACCATCTCCATTAATCATTTTATGAACTAGAAGTCTATATCTGAGCGGTACTTCAGTGCGTTAAGGTTCAAATATCATAGATATCACAATATATATATATATATATATATATATATATATATATATATATTATAAATTACAATAAAGAAAAATACATTGTGTTCTTCTTTCGTTTGTTTTCATTTCACATTACTCGGAAAATTCTATATTGATAGTGATTTCTATAGAACCTTTACTGATTATGAAGACATCTTTGTTTGGACCAATACTATCGTTTAACTTCTTGATTCCATCGGCTTGGAGATATTCAAAGTACCGTAGCACTAAAATACATTTAAATTCCTCTGTTTCTATCATTACTCAATCACCAAATTTTGTTTTTATTGATTTCGCTGTCAAAACCTTATACTTTTGGTTCACTATAAAATTTTTACAATGTGTGAATGGTTTGAGGTAGGTACTTTTGTTAAAATGACCAAAATTCATACTTATGATGCTTAAATTACATTTCTTATCTTAATGATGAACAAATTAAAGCTTCATATTTATATTGATAACAAATTTTGCATATTCGATCAGAAATGAATACTCTTGGCGAAGCACTTTTCCCTTTTCCTCTTTTTATTCAACCTTGCCTGTGTACTGCTAAGCGGCTACCAAAATTATGCAACTGTATTTGAACCAGCAGCTTGCTTTTAGTCAATTGACCGACATTGGGTCCATAGTCGCATTGACATTGGGGCCAAAGTATTACACTCTTTTAGTTTAATGACCTACTTTAGGTCCATAATCACGTTGTTTTTAGTTGATTGACCTACATTGGGTCCATAATCACATTGACTTTGGGACCAATTTAATCTACTTACCTACTTTGGGCCCAGAGACACATTGACTTTGGGATCATTTGACTGTCAATTTCTTGATGAAACTTATTTTGTTGTGTTATGTAATGCCTTAATAAACGCTGGTTCACAATTTAATTATCCTTTTTATTATATAAACATAAACAGTGACAGGAATGTTCTTATTCTAGTTTTTCAACTTGACATTATATTATTTTAGCAACCATCAAAAAGTCACTACCTACTATATAATTAAGTGGACTGTAGTTTCCCTCATTAAACATTATTAAACATTAAGTATACTAACAAGAACGCTAGTAGCTTGGCTTGGCGTAGTCAGGTACACAAGTTAATAAGAAATTAAAATTAGGATGAAAATAAGCCAATGACAGTCAAACATGCTGTCCAAACAAATTATTCCTCAACATTCCCTCCTTGAGGCTTCGTCCTCAACAGTGGAAGTTTTATTTTGAACAGGCAATGGGGAAAGTTTTGTAATTGGTCGGATAAACTCTCCCTTATTTGTTTTTATTGTAACTACCCGTACCTTATTGTCTCGTCCAGATTTAATATTTGTTACTCTGGCAAGGCACCATTCTAAAGGAGGCAGATTGTCCTCTTTCACTAATACTAAGTTGCCAACCTTTAGATTGGGTTCCATTAACCTCCATTTTGGACGGTGTTGCAATTGATTTAAGTAGTCTGTAGACCATTTTTTCCAAAATATCTGCCTTAATTTTGAACAATGCAACACATATTTTTATTAGTTCAGAAGGAGCATTTTTCAAAGGAAATATTTTATTTAAAAGAAAATAAGAAATTATCTAAAAGGAGTTCAATTCTAACATTAAATCCGTTTTTAGATTCCAAAGGTCTACTAAGGGTTGGCGGGCGATTGGGAAATGCAATGTTACCTTTTAATGCACAACATCCAATCATTCTTCCAGCAGCTAATCATGTTACTGATTTGTTAATTGAACATGAACATAAATACTTAGGCCATGCAGGCCCTCGTGCAGTGCTATACAGTTTACGCCAGCGAGTGTGGCCTATTCGTGCTTTGAGACGCATTATAACACAATATTAATATTATAAAAGCTTTTCAGTGTAAAAATCAATAATTTAAGCAAGGAACATTTATTAAACGTAGCATAAGCTAAAGCATTCACGGAACTTTACGATGTTTAGTATTTGAAAACAAGTTACAATGGTCAAGAACTTCATGTAACAGACGTGTAATAAATAAACAATTCCTATAAAAGCTGGTATACGTTGAGAAAGTAGTTCTAGATAAAATGTGTTAACTGAAAACACAAGGCTAAAAGTAACGGTCGACTAGTTGAAAACAGATCGATAAAATTAGGCGACAGACGATATTTGATATGTAACAAAGACAGATGGAAGATATCAGGTGGTTAAGTGACAATGACTTTCAAACGTTTGTAAGACGAGTATATTTTAAAAGCCAGTAAGCGGGACGAAGATGCAACATGTTTGCAGAAGGTATCAATTTTTCAAGACGCACATAAAGGAAGGAAGAAACAACTGTGAACAATATAGTAATAGAGGGACTATAATAAAGACAGCAGACATGGGGCAGACAAAGATACCAGAACTGTAGAAATAACGTAGACAATTTGGGTAGGATATTAAGACAAAGCTAGGAGACGTTATTATGAAAGCAGAAGTGCAATAGTAGTATGTACGCGTACACGAAAGGCGTGATTGAAGTTGTTTGGGGGTAACAGGAGAGTCGAGATTTCAAAAAAAATTAGAACGGTTGGCAAGGTTACAGAGTTTTTCGCGGTAATGCAGTGTTTGTGTTGAAAATTTCCAAGTTTTAAAAAACTGTTGTATTTTTGTGCACGTTTGTTTGTGGAATTGAGTGGTCGTTGACAAGTTTCGAAGAATGTTTAACAAAAATACGTGCAACTTAAGAGGGGTTGCGCTTATAAAAGCGTTGTTGGAGGCGGCGTTCTCTCTCTCTTAGTTTTCAATTCTTCGGAAGATCATCTTAGCTTCAAACCACGCAACTAGTGCAGTCCGAAATTAAATTTACAAGTGTTTTTAATGCATAAGTATGTGCAAGTTAGTATAAACGGAGTGAACCAAAATTAAATTTACAAGTGTTTTTAATGCATAAGTATGTGCAAGTTAGTATAAACGGGGTGAACCATATTAAATCAATTTATTAATTGAAGCAGGATGACTTGTAAGTAGAAAATTATTTGCAACTTGAATGAGTAGTGCTTGGTGCACATTGCGTGTAAGAAGAATTTAAGTATGGATCTGTAGCGGCAGTCCCAAGGGGTTGTTGATGGTTTGGATGACCAGCGGGTTCAAGATTTAATTGCTGTTCCCAATGGAAGGCAGCAATGTAGAGTGATCCTGGTACGTGCAGTCAAAAGAGGAAATTATCTTCAGATGTGGTGATCTGGATGAAGAATACTCTCCAAGTAATAAATTTTTTTGAACCTGTTGTGCTGGTGCTTATTTGTTTAAACTATTAGTAATTTTGAGTTTTATTTGGTTACAAATTTATGAACCGAAATTAATTTTATTTACCTATGTAAAGGACATTTTTTAAATCTGAGGGTGTAAATGCTTGTATATAATAATTATGAATATTTCACAGATGTAAGAGGTAAACGAGTCTTTTGTATAATTTATCAGTGCTAAAATTTTGCACCCAAATATAAAAAGGTGTATACTGAGCTCACCATAGACCAGGGGAAAGTAAATTAAGGTTCCGGGATAGGCCCATCTACTTTACCATAATACAATGAAATGTAGACGAGCAGAAAATCGTGGGTATATTAAGTCGATGATTTTTACTATCGAGTAGGAGGATGAAATGTTTAATTTGGATAAAATTTGTAATTACTGAGATTGTGTGAGTCTATTATTTATTTGTCAGAATAAACGAGTTGTACGTTTTTTTTTTGTCAAATTATTTTTTTATTTTTTAATTAATTAGAAAGGTTGTAGAGCAAATGAGTAGCTGTGGTGAGTATCCCTGAAGAAGCAGTGAGCAGAGCTAACTGTGAGGTGTCATTTTGGAAAACATCTTCAGAGGGTACTCAACTAAAACATTTCATGATTCAAAGCTTGAACTCAAAATTTATTTAGGTGGTAATTAATGGAGTTTTTTTATAGAACGGTAATTTTATAACAGTAAGTAATATCGACCTCAAATAGGGGCACGATTGAAGTAAATCACCAAGGTTCCCGAAAGTTCAGAGCAATTGTATGTTGACCCAACGGCGGGGCTCAAAAGGGCAGTGCACAGCAATTTTATGGCGACCCAAACGTGAGGGATGTAGGCGTCTACCGGTTCTTCCTGCTGAAATAACTAGAGTTAGATTGACAAGAAAAAATTTACTTCCTGAATACATCACTCATTTAGCTTTATCTGAAATACATGATATGCAGACTTTAACTAAGTTATGTAAGAAATTAGAGGAGGCTTCGGTATCAAATACCAAGTTAATTTGTGATTCACCTAATGATTTTCAAAAGAGAATTGATAGTAATAAATCGTTACCCTCAATTAATTCCTCTAATGCGATTCAAAAATTTTCAGTACCGTCACGTACTTTCAAAAATAAATATTTTTCGCCACAGGTTCAAGTTTTAAATAATCAGTTTTCTAGTTCCAATAATCAATAAATATCGAAGGTTACAGAAGTGAAAAAATATGTTTGTTGGAATTGTTCACGTTATGGACACACATTCAGCATTTGTAGATCCTTTAAGAGATTATTTTGTTACGGTTGTGGTTATAAAGGAGTAATTAGACCGAACTGTCCAAGGTGTTCAAAAAACTTATAAAAAAGCAGAAGTGTAATAGCCGGCTTTCTGTTATTTCTTTAAACGCTATCTCTGAGAAAAATAAATATAAGTTGTTTAATGATGATGGTTGGTCCAAATGGTTAGAAAAATTTAAAACATTTTACTTATCATCTCACAAATGTAGAACGGATACGTTATTTAACAAGAAAATGTGCTATAATCGTCCATATATTACAGTTCAGTTATTTGATAAACAAATTTGTGGTTTGTTGGACTCTGGTTGTAATACTACAGTGGTAGGCTCTTTAGCACTTCCTATTCTTAGAGAATTAAAATTAAAAATTTTTCATTCTGATCGTCAAAGTGTGTCAACTGCTGATGGTTCAGTTAAGTTAGTTAAAGGTTCAGTAGATTTACTCATTCAAATTGGAAAACATTGTCGAGCACTCAATCCTTTAGTAATACCATCCCTTCCCCAATATTTCATCTTTGGAAGTGATTTTTCAAAATTATTTGGTTTAGTAGCAAATTTTAAGGATGATACCTGGTATGTTCATGGCAATTCGGAAAATAAAGTTTTGAATATTAGTAGTTCAACGACGGATATCGAGCAGGCAAATAAATTATTTAAATTAAACTATCTTTCAGACAGTCGAAGGCAACAGGCGGAAGCCGTTATTAATTCTTTTAATGAAATTAGCCGTGAAGATAAACTTGGACGCACAAATAAAATTCACATGAAAATAAATACTGGCAGTGCCGCTCCCATTCGAAAAAAAGCGTATGCATTGTCCCCCTATATGAACAAAATATTAAATGAAGAGCTTGATGATATGTTGCGGTTAGGCGTAGTTGAACCCTGACAAAGTCCATGGACATCCCCAGTACTTTTGGCGAAAAAGAAAAATAATACTGAATATAGATTTTGCTTTGACCGACGTGCATTAAATGACGTAACTGTTCACGCCAGTTATCCGCTTCCAAACGTAAACAGAATATTAAATATGTTAAGAGGCGCAAATTACATCTCTAGTTTGGACTTGCGAAAATCGTTTTGGCAAATACCTCTGTCTGGAGAGGCCAAAGACAAGACAGCTTTTAGTATAATTGGCCGAGGTTAATATAGATTCGTTGTAGTACCTTTTGGGCTTAGGAATTCTGCACTAACACAACAACGCTTGGTCTATGCAATTTTTGGTCCACGTTTCGAACCGTTCGTGTTCTGTTATCTTGACGATATGATACTATGTTCACCAACGTTTGAGAAACACGTGAATCTATTACATGAGGTTAAAGAAAGACTTATGGACGTAAATCTAACTATCATTCTAGAAAAGTGTCATTTCTTTGAGAGAACGTTAAAATTTTTAGAGTATATAGTAGGCTCAAAGTCTCTTCGGACAGATCCCGAAAAGGTCTCGTCAATGATCAATTTCCCGCGCCCAACCAACACGACAGAATTAAAAAGATTTATTGGTATGTGCAGTTGGTATAAGCGGTTTATAAAAGATTTTTCATCTCTAATCTCACCTATCAATAATTTGATTAAACAGAAGAAAAAAGGACAAGCTATTACATGGAATCCAGAAGCCGAGTTTTCCTTTGTTTAGATTAAGCAAACATTAGTATCTGCACCTTTACTGGCCCAGCCAGATTATTCACTTCCTTTTATAGTTGAATGTGATGCTAGCGATACAGGTTTAGAAGCTGTTTTAATTCAAATGGTTGACGATGTTGAGCATGTCATCTCATATGCCAGCAGATCACTGACTCGCACTGAACGCAATTACTCAGTGACAGAGAAGGAATGTTTAGCGGTAATTTTTGCTATTGAGAGGTTTCGTCCTTGGGTTAAAGGAACACGTTTTACTGTGGTCATGGACCACTATTCGTTGTTATGATTGAGCAAGTTATAAAATCCAACCGGAAAACTCGCTAGATGTGTGATGCGTCTTCGGCAGCACTCGTTTGAACTTGTTCACCGTAAAAGAAAATTTAATATAGTTCCTGATTGTCTTGGTCATGCAATTAGTATCAAAGATCCACCTCCTGAAATAATGCAAGTTGAATTAAAAGATATTGATCCATGGTATGTGTCGTTAAGAGATACGATTTTATCGACTCCAGATAATTATCCCCAATGGAAAGTAGAGCATGGGTTTGTTTATAAATTTTTTCCATCTAATTTACCCATTTTTTCAAACAATGTCCAAAGGAAAAATGTCATTCGTTCTTGTCATGAAATCCCAGTTTCTGGTCATTTTGGCTATTTTAAGACTCTATCTGGTGTTAAATTGGAATTTTATTGGCCGAAAATGAACATTGATGTAATGAAATTTTGTAAAAATTGTTTGACTTGTGGAGCGCAAAAAGCATCAAACGCTGCTCCCCTAGGATTAATGGGTGCAGAAAAGGACGTCAAATTTTCTTTTCAAATTATTGCAGTTGACCTCATGGGGCCGTTTCCCCGATCTAAATTAGGTCATAAATGGTTGTTAGTCGTAGGAGATTGGTTCTCGAGGTTTACGTACTGTGCTCGCTGCATAACGCTAAGGTGACAGCCATACAAAATTTTTTAGAAAATAAAGTCTTCTTAGTTTAGAAAGTCCCACAATTTATTATCTGTGACAATGGGCCTAATTTATCAGGAAATATTTTCAAAAACTTGTGTACAGAGTACGAAATACAGAAAATCTAGTATAACACTGTGTACTCGTCGCAGTGCAATTTCATCGAGAGAATTAATCGAACTATAGGTACTGCAATGCGTACGTATATAAATAATCATGACGAATGGCATGTTGAATTACAAAAATACAGTATGCGATTAACTCAGCTAAACATGAAGCCACAGGCTATATGCCTAACTTTTTAGTTTTTGGGCGTCATGTTCCCGTTAATAGAAAATTTTATGATAGCGGTCTAGAGCCACTAGAGGATGTTGAAATCATCCCTGAAGACAGGCCTTTATATGTTAAGAACCGTAGTGGTCTGTTTAAAATCTTTAAGAATGTACGTGCTAAATTACATTTAGCATATTAGCGATATAGTAATCGCTACAATTTAAGAAGAAGAAATATATCTTTTTCAGTTGGTGATAAGGTGTGGAGAACTAATAGGGTACTTTCTGCGAAGTTAGCACCGAAATTTGTGCTAAGTATAGTTCGTAAAAAAATTTCGAACTTAGCGTATGAACTGGAAAACGAAGACGGTTCTAGAACTGGTCGTTGGCACATAAAGGATTTGAAGTCATTTCAAGCACTAGATTCTCCTGTCATTGATCCAAGAAATCAAGTTGTCAATAATTTATTTTGTAGATAAAGTTATATAAGTAGAATCTTAAGAAAAATCTTGTTGATATTTTATAAAATGAAAAGTGTTGCATATGGTGAATGAATTTGGTATAGCGGGATCGATGTTTAGTGAGTTGTTTTATTTTCGATTTAAATTTCAATTAGCTCGTCAAAATAGAATTTTTTTTTCCTCATGGGTACGCGTTTTGTATCTGTTTGAGAAACAACCCCCCTTCCGTTATTAGTATGTTGTAGTAACACTACACGTCTGATAACGGCCAAAGATTATTTATGCTGTTAAAGCATGATAATCGAATAGACAAAAATTTCTTTTTGTCCAAGTTATAGTATTCGAAATTTATTGTAGTATATTTATGAAATGTACAATATATAGTTGTAGTGAAATTTAAAAAAATTTCCTTGTTGATTTCACGAAGGCTGTTAATATTGAATACTTAACCCCTGTGAGTAATATGTTACTAATGCTATTGCTATTTATTTGTGCAGAAAGGCACAAAATATTTTCTAGTGTTGTATAATGAAGAGTTATACAATTTGATGTTTTTTATAAAAAATTTTTTGGAGTACTAGACAATTAGATTATGACTTTTCCCGATTTTGACATCCCAACTTTGACTTCCCGATTATGTTCCCAGTTTTTGGACGTGTTGTACGCGAGGGTACAAGCGCACTCACAATTCGATTTTGATTCATGTTAAAACATCCTAAGTGGTTTAGAGTTATTTGAGTTAGGAATTTTCTCATATGTTTAAGTTTATATATAGTCTTAGATTTAGTTTGTACTCGCGTAGTGTTGTAGAAAAAAAAAAATTTTTGGTCACGTTTACGATTTTGTTGTTACCTCAAGTTTTTTTCTTTTGGACGGAGGCTGTGTAACGTTCTGTTTTTCCTTTCTAGCCGAAACACAAATTCTGTTTTGTGTTACAAAATTTTAATTTTCTTTTTATAAATTAATACGAATCGTATATCTAGAACTTATGCTTAATTAAAAGAAAGTTATCGCAATTTTGCAACACCCTATTTATTGTTCTTTCGTTCAATTTATCTAGTAAATAAATTCATTTTAATAATGGTTATACAAAGCAGCTAATATGTAACGTATAAAGATCTACAGTAATGGAATTTGTGGTTTAAGCTGTTCTCAGGAGTGGAATCCCTTTTCTTCGTGGATTCCACCCTGTTGATTTTATGGTTCCGAAATTCGAGGCGTCGCCGCAACAAAGTAGACAACAAGTTTTGCCGTGTTAGTTCAGTTTTGAAGGCCCTCATATGGTTCGAGCTTGTCTGTTTAATGGTTTGTAGCAACTTGAACTTTACATTCAAAGTTGATAAGTCGTTTTCTTTTGTTATGGAAACCATCTGTGTGGAGTACAACGCTTCGTGATTAAGCCGTAACCTTGATAGTTTGAACTCATGAAAACTAACATCTTAAAGAAAATATTTAAAAGTAATTTAGAATTTTGAATTTTATACTAAATTAAATTTTTGCTCTATCAAATTGTTTATCTAAACGAACCGTTCATGAACTTAGATTATGAATAATAACTAAACGATTTGACAACTAAAATTTGCTTATTCATGATGATTATTTATTATACAGCTAAGCACTTTCTTATGCTTGATAATTTCTAACAAAGCTTAAGTACTAATTAAAAGACCCTATTACAAAGGTAACTTTATAAAAATGTACGTCGTTTAATCAGTACTGACAAAATGACAGAAAGTTAATAATTTTGTTAATGATATTTATAATGCCTATTTACTATAGTGGCTTTCATATAATCAAGACTATTAATAGGATTTGATAAAATTAACTAAGCACTCACAAAATTTATTGTAAATGCCTGTTAATGTGAAATAGAATTATTTTTAGTTAATATATGAATTAATATCCAAAGACTCCAATTTTTTATAAATTTAGAAATTGTTAATCCCACTTAAAGAAACACTTAAGAAGTTGTATTTATTCTACCTAATATATATTTTAGATTCTATAAATTTTATATAAACCAAGAGTGTCTAAATTTAATAAGTAGAGTGTCCATGCACCAATGGTCACCAGCAAAATTCTATAAGAGCACAGAACAAGTCTGATTTATTAATTTTATTATTTTGACATGCAAACTGCTGTCTCCAATGTAATTTTATGTGCATTATTTTATTTCAGGATAAACGTTTGCACCATCTATGAATACAAAATCTTGTATTCCAATAAAAGAAAATATTCGTTGAGGTTCCTGTATTTTTCTTGGTGATACTCCTTGTTTCTATACTTTGCATAAGTACAGTGGCGCTCGACCCATCCGTATTTATTTAACGACGCCCCTGATAGTCTCTAAAAACCGCTGAAGATAGAGTTCAGAGTTAGTATGAAAGTCTACAAAAGTCAGTTTGTATTAATACGGATAAATCAACATCTTCTGCATGACTTTTGTTAGAAATATGTTCGACTAGGTGTGTCCTAAGTCTAACATAATAAGAACTAAAAGTAGAAAGCTTGCAAAGTGATGGCATAATTTTAAAGAGGTTAAGTGGCAAAAGAAATTTGGATAAATTAAAGTAGAGGAAATCGTTCTAGTTAAATCCATTTTATGAAAATTCTAGAAGGTACATAGGACTATGTGTAGAGAGAAAAATTGAAAATTCGGAAGTACTACCGTATGGTTGGTCTGAGTCAAATTTAGCAGGATATAAAGTTAAACAGATAAGTTTAGAGGCGTTTGAACAATTTTCTGTTCAGGATGTGAAGGATAAGTTAAATGTCCGTGAAATAAGGACACACATAGTGATAGAAATGGAAAAAACTGTCAGAGTTAAGGTTGTAAAATATGTACAAAGAATAATATTTAGGATTAAAAAGAGAGTTAGGCTCAAATAGTAAATCAGTGTAAATAAAATAATAGTGATAGGTTTACATAATAGAGAATAATAATAGGCGTACATACAAATTAGTAAAGTAAGTTTAGGGTATTTAAATAAAAAGAAAACTCAAAAATTTGTAATTATTTTTACTATTAAAATAAGGGAATAACATCGTGTAAATGCGTGGCTAATTGTAAATACATAATGTTATAAATCAAGCTTGAGGTTACAGTAATAACTTATAAAAAAATCTATTATTTTAAATAAGTAATTTAAAGCTTAATCAACGTATAATAATGTAGGGTTAATTTAATTTTAGTTTTATTTAGGAATGACGTAGCATAATATTTATTGTAATATAGGGCGATAAGGATTAAAAACAATAAGATAAATATACCATTTTTAATTTTTATTTAGTATAGCATACGAAAACATAAAGGCTTTGCATATTCATTAGAAATAGAATTATTATTTTCAAGGGTAAAACAAGAAAACGTTTCAAAGCATAAGGCGGAAATATTTCAAGACAACACGTACGATAAACAAGCTTTAATATGTTACATGAAGGGAGTAGACCGTTGGGAGTTAGCATAGTCAATATACAACAAGGACCGAACTGAAAACACATAAGTAGGACGAAGAAGCAATATGTTTGTTAAGATATCAATTTTTAGTTATAAAGGTAGTCTTGAAGGGAAGCTAGAAACAACTCTCATGGTGGAACAAGGACAGAGCAGAAACGTATAAACACGAGTGAGAAACAGAGATTTAATTATGGATATAGTATAGGAGGGAAACGACAAACAAACTTATTTTAGAGGGGGAAACAAAATCAATAATTTCTAGGAATATTATAAGCAGGCGCGCATCGATTGAAAGCAAGAGAAATGAACTGAGCGAGATGATTAGACGATGCAGGTAAACATGCGACAAGTTTGTATTAGGTAGGGCAAATATTCGGCTAGTGGAAGCATAGGTGTGAAATGGGGCTATATGAACAAGGGAGATAAAAGATGTTTGTTTGAGTTTGAAGGCGTGAAAGTAATGGGAATCGATTGACAGTTGAGGCTAGTTTCGCAAAATTAGAGTGGCAGTTGGTGGTTGTAAATGTTCTACCAAGTATTTTAGCGTGTTTGGTTATCTTATTTCAAGCTAAACGAAGAGTCGTTAGAGCTTTTTGCGAGAATATCGAATCGGTTAAGCAAACAATTTTAAGAAATAAAGAACGGTTGCTGCTTTTACACGAAATACTTCTTGTACGTTAACATTTCCACGTGCGAATTGGAAAACAGGGGAGGTGTAGCAATGGCTATATAAACCACTTTCAAAGGGGGTGGCGTCCTCTTAATTCTTCGTCAGTCCTTCGCGCTTCATCAAATTACTTTTAGTTAGTGAATTTATGTAAAATTGCTCATAAGTTAGTATGATGCCAAGTAAAGTAAAATGAAAGGCGAATAAAGCATTCTATATGAAGAGTAAATTTTGTATGTAAGCACAAACGATTAATTATTGTGGCTTTGGAATGCACAAAACTTAGTAAAATTTGGAAGTATTTAATGGTAAAAGCGGCGATTTTTGGTTAATTTATTTGGGAATATAAAGAGTAAATTTTGGAAATTGAATACTCATGGTTGTATTACAGATGAAGAGATTTTGGGGTAGCAGCAGGCATAGAAGGATGGTGATTCAACTGGGAAGCTGTTTTATGAGCTAGTGCCATACTGGACGACATCATCTTCAAGGGCTGGTTGGTGGATAATGGTTGGAAGATAGTTACCAGGTATGCAATTGTATAAAAACATTGTGTGGTGAATATTTTCTATGGTTTTTTGTTGATTTTTTTTTTAGTGCCTTTAAGTGTTTCGTATTTGATATTTAATTTAATATTTAATGAGTTTTATTATGAGCTCATGATAAGACAAAGGGGTTAAAGTAAGGTATGAGGAATGCCCTCTTCCTTTCATTATATATTTGTTTAAACAAGGTTATCGAATTAAATTACTTTTAAACGGTATATATATATATATATATATATATATATATATATATATATATATGTAATTTGTAGGTTAGAATTAGTTAGATAGATCATGGGACAATTTAAAGTAGACTGCTGTGGATAAATATTATTTATTAGAAAGTTAAATAGGTGTCTTAAAAATCTAGGTGTAATGATTAATTAATTTAAAGTAGGAACTTAAAGTTAATTTTACTCCAATTTCAGCTTTGCCGTTATTTGCAAGGAATTTTCATAATATATTAGGGAGCAGAAACAATTAATGTTAAGTATCATAAAGGTCAATTCATTAGTGTACAGTGTAAGAATGCAGCTTTAATTATAGTGGAGTCAGCGTATAATAGTTAAAAAGTTTTTTAATTTTATTTTAGCGTAAAATCGATAATTTTAAGGGCATAATTTTAGTGAAGTACGAATGGAAGGGAGACACACAGTCTAAGATCTAGAGAGGGTACATATGTGAGAGGGATTCGTAAACAAAGCATGAGAGGAAAAATTTTCGGATGTAACATAGGTTCGTGTCACATGTGGGGCGTGAATCTAATAAGAATTGACTTCAGTTGAGGCTAGTTTCAGGAAAGTAAAACAGCCGTTGGACCGTTGGTAGTTATTTTCGCGGTAATTTGTTGTGTTCAAATGTCAAGATTCTGGGATTTTCAAAACCGTTGATTTTTGCTTACAAAATTGCAAAGAATTATTGAAGGCCAAGTTGGGATTTTTAGAATTTTGTTTCGGTTCAGATTTTGGGTTTTGAGAGGTGTTGCAACGGCTAGGAGGTTACCAAAAAAGCTGGTTCATATGGGGTGGTAAATTGTAAGAAAAGGAAATCATAGGGGGTACTTTTGCGTCTATATAGACACCAGGAGGTGATAACAGGCTCTTCTTTCTTTGCTTGTCATCGACTTAATACAAATAGTAGTCAATATCATTCAGTGTTTTAAGAAGTTGTTATTTATAATTATACACAAGTTGGTATGCGGTAGTACTTGCCATTTAGAAAATCTGGAAGTATGTATAGAAATAAAAGCGAAGCTTAACAAAGTCATGTCAGTACTGACTACAGTTTACTTTGGTTATTGGGCTTGCAAGGCGTCTTAAGATGGATTAGCGATTGGTAATGCATCGAGTAGTGACTTGCTGATGGTGTATGGAACAGTAGAGGAGTTTGAGAAGTTTGGATGCATTATCGATGGTTAGTTGGAGAGATTTGGATAGCTGCATGCTGACAGGAATGGTGTGACTCAACCTGAGAACGGTTCCATAATTTATAGTTATTGTCGAGGGCAACATCATCAATGGTTGGATTGCAGATACATGTGATGTGATGTTTTCCAAGTAACTGATTTTTATAAAAACATTGTTGTTGAACTTATTTGATGTGTTGTGAAGTTTTGTGCTTTTTGAGTGCATTTATTGAATTTTATGAACTTGAGACTTTATTGAACTTTATAATTAAATGAAAATACGTTTATGTAAAGATGAATATTTAAAATAATTGTATAAAGGTTGTTTATGTACAAAGTAAAGGGGACTTTTTGTTGTTGTTGTGCTATAATTTTGCAGACATGTTTAAAAAGGTTTTACTGTGAGCTCATATTAAGGCAGCGGTTAAAGTCAGGTATTAGGTTAGTCCGCTTACTTTAAATAGGGTATTTATTATATAATGAGAAAATTTTGATCTAACAACATTTTTGAAAATGAATTGTTTCCTAATCGAGGATTTCTAATTTTATGTCTGTAAACCAATATAATTGAAAAGGTTTTGGAAGTTGTAATTTTTTCTGTGTAAATAGAATGTAATGAATTTTGGTAGTTGCATTTTGTTGGATAGGATTGTAGAGAAGTATTTTTTGGATTGCAGCAAAGTTGCTGTTAGGTGAAGTTTGATTCTCAGCAGTACAGGTAAGCTTCCTAGGTAATTTCACAAGATTTAAAGGGTACAGCCAAGGAACAGCAGAGGAGGAACAGTAGAGCAAAATGACGCCCAATTTGTGGGGCACGATTCATCCAGGAACTGTATAACAAAATGTCTACCCAATGGTGGTGCTCGAGTCAACAGACCCTAGTTTTCAAGAGAAACCTCGCAACAATATATATATATATATATATATATATATATATATATATATTTCAATGTATTATATTTATCTTGACTTGCCTAAAGTTTAACTAATACAATTTTTTTCTTTAGGCGTTTATATTTGGATTTAGTTTTCATTAGATTCAAATTTTACTGTGCATAATTTTCATTTGAATAATCCGCTGACATCCATATTTTTGCAGTAAACTGTACTAACATAGTACTAACCATTATACCAGTTACCATTATTTTTGACGCCACTTTTCCGCCAGGCGTGAAGTGGACGAATAACTTTAACTACTTATATCTATTGTTGGAGTAGTGCACTGACATTCATATTTGGGCATTAGAAAGCACTAACGAAGCACTAACCATTACACTGGTTACAATCATTCCTGCTGACACTTTTCACCAAGTGTGAATTTAGCGGAATAACTATAACTGCGTGTAATTATTTTTTGGAAAGTCTGTTGGCATTCATAGTTGAGCACTAGAAAACGCAAACAAAGTACTAACCATTAAACAGGCCACAATTATTCCCGCCGACACTTCCGCCAGACGTGAAGATGGGGGAATAACTTTAAGTACATATAAGTATTTTTTGAGTAGTCCGTTGACATTCATATTTGGGCACTAAAAAACACTAACAAAGCACTAACTACTACGTCGATTAAAATTACTCCTGATGACACTTTTCAGCCAGGTGTCAAGTTGGCGGAATAACTTTAACTGCAAATAATTATTTTTTGAGTAGTCCACTGGCATTCATATTTGGGCACTAAAAAGCACTAACAAAGCACTAAACATTACACATGCTACAATTATTCCTGCTGACACTTTTCCGCCAGGCGTGAAGTTGGCACAATAACTTTAACTGCATATAACTATTTTTTGAGTAGTCCGCTGGCATTCATATTGGGCACTAAAAAGCACTAACGAAGCACTAACCATTACACCTGCTACAATTATTCCTGCCAACACTTTTCCGCCAAGCGTGAAGTTGACGGGATCACTTTAACTGCATATAACTATTTTTGGAGTAGTCCGCTAGCATTCATATTTAGGCACTAAAAAGAACTAACGAAGCATTAACCATTACACCGGCTACAATCATTCCTGCCGACACTTTTCCGCCAGGCGTAAAGTTGGGGCAATAACTTTAACTGCATATAACTATTTTTGGAGTAGTACGCTGGCATTCATATTTGGGCATTAAAAAGCACTAACAAATCACTAACCATTACACCGGCTACAATCATTCCTGCGGGCACTTTTCCGCCACGCGTGATGTTGTCGGAATAACTTTAACTGCTTATAACTATTGTTTGAATAGTCCACTGACCTATATTTGGGCACAAAAAAGCACCAACGAAAAACTAACAATTACATCAATTAAAATTATTCCTGCCGACATTATTCCGTGCCTCAAATTTAGTGTAACTAAATCACAAAATATGAGGTGTGGCTATTAAATAACGAGACTGACGCTGCTACAGAAGAAGTGCACATGCACTAAACGCCAGCGACTGACAGCTGTTTATTGTGAAGCCTTCTCTGTTAATGCAGCGCCTCTCGCTTCTTTAAACAAATTAGTGTAACCTTAGCCTTTGTTCGCATTAAAGTTGTTTTTTGTTTCGCCGGAAAAATGTTAAGTGTAACACTAGAGTATCGAATTGTTGTGAAATTCCACATAAAACTTGGAAAAACCGATACTGAAACTTATAATTTATTGAAAGAAGTGTATGGGAATGAATGTTTATCACCTGCGCGTATTTTTGAGTGGTTTAAGCGTTTTCAAGACGGTCAAGAAGACGGTCAAGTTGATTTACGCCCGGGTCGCCCTTCCATATCAAAAACGGATGACAATATCGAAAAAATCGGTAATCTGATTCGATCTGACCGTTGGTTAAGTATATTTATTTATTTATTTTTATTTATTTATTTGTTCCAACGTTTCAGTAGTCTGCTACCTGAAATTTAAGCAGACCTGGCTTCCCCACAGAAAGTAACCATCATGTGTTATGTGTGTATGTGTGAGGGATGGTTGTGTGTATGTGTGTTGTGTGTGATGTTGGTCCGTGTTACGTTCCCCCTCTAGGAGCAGGACCATCGGCAGCCGGATATCCCAGTCAAGAAAGAACGCACAACGGACATTGCCTTGTCAGTCCGGACCATCGGCAGCCAAAAATCCAGATGTTGAAAGGCAAGGGAAGTGTGTGTTTAGGTGTGTGTGTGTGTGTGTTTGTGTGTATGTATGTATGTGTGTGTGTGTGTGTGTGTGTGTGTTTGTGTGTGTGTGTGTGTGTTATTATTATTATTATTATCTTTATTAAAACAATATGTGTACATAAGGCACTAAATAAAATCCTACAATTTACATTCCTAACTCAATTCATAAAATGGAATTTTATAACATCTTTTCTACGTAGTAGCCAAAAGATGAAATAAGTATTAAAATTAAAGGTAAGCATGTACATGTATTCTAAATAGTAATTATGTGTAAGTTCTAATAACATTACTGTTCTGAAATAAGGTCGCATAGTTTTAGATTTTCTTGTTTCACTTCACAAAGAACTTCATCGATGGCCCATTTAGTTGTAAAGTCCTCCAGTTTGCCCTTGCCCAAATGCCACGAAAAATTACTAACAATCACGGATTGTACCTTTTGCAGAAACAAGTTTTTTAAAAAAGGAACTTCACCCCCATACTTCATGTGTTTTATGAATGAAGCGTATATTGTCCATTTCGTCAGATTAAGCAGGAAATTTGCTAGGTTGCTCTGATATGATTTTCCAGGGTGTCCAATATATATTTGTTTCGTTGTGAATATTTTAACTTTTAGGAGCCTTTTTATTAGGCCGGTACTGCAGTTCCACAATGCTTTTGTGTGTTGGCAGTCAATGATTATATGCCATGAAGTTGCTTTGATGTTGTCACAATAGATACAGGATTCCGAATTTTTCAAACCCGTTTTAAATAGGAATACTGGGTCGGCTAGTCGTCCTTTAGCAAGTCTCCACGAAATTTCTGACATATATCCTGGTGTTAAAGTATTAAAATATGATTGCCATAGTACATTTTCGTTTAACCAGTAATCTTTTAATTTTTCACCTATTTCCATAGAATTGTTCTTTGTTATAAGTTTTTCTTAAAGCTTGCATCGTGTGTTTTTTGTTATTTCTAAATTGAAATTTTTATCTGTGAATGTGACTTTAAGATTGTTGTTGCTGCTATTTCTATTAAGTTCGGCATCTCTATAATGTAAATGGAAAAAAGCTTTTATTCTTTTAAAATGTATCACTATTTCCGTTTGTATAATGGGTTGGTATTTGCTGGCCATCTGTTTTATTGATTTTTCTGACATCCAAGTACCATTCACAATGAGATCTGCCACCGTTTTTATATTTAACTTGACCCACAATTGATTAAAGAGTGGAGGAACACATTTTCTTATCAAGTTGGAATCGGTTGTTGGTACTTGAATCATTTCTTGAAAGTTGGAAGGAAAAAGCTCTATTCTTATATCAGAGTACTTAATAGCGTTAATTGTTGATTGAATGAACACGGGAGTATTAGAATTCATAACACTATCATCGTTTATGAAGAAGCATTGCCACGAGAGCTTATACTTATTAGAAATTTTTAAAAGATGTTCCATAACTATTTGCCAATTTTGTTTTTCTTTAGAGGTTAGGAATCGTGTAGCATGACACACTCTGAAGTTCTTGACCTTAGAAAGAATATCAACTAGACCTAGACCGCCTTGTTTTATTGGCAAACACAATTGTTTTTGAGTGGTCCAGTGTTTACTGCCTTTCCATATAAAATTAACTAATCTTCTTTTCGAGATGGTGTTGACTGAGTGGTAAAATTTGTAAGGTGTGCCACAATTTAGATGCAATAAATTGGTTAGTAATGGATTTTCGTCCTCTTATGGAAGTGGCAGGTATTCTTTGTGACCATTTATTAATGGACCGAGAAATTTTTTCTAAGAGACAACTATGTGCATAATTTATGTCGTTTAGAATATTATTGGAGAATCTTATTCCTAATATGTTAATGTTATCTGAAGTCCAAGTAATGTTTAAGGGATTATCTTTCCGAAATTTCCATCTACCCGTCCAAAATCCTTTTGATTTATCGTGATTTAGATCAGAACCTGATTCTTTTGCGTAAACAGCATACACTTTCTCAACTTTCTCAAAATCATTATCGTTTGAAATGAAAATAGATACATCATCTGCATATGCGGCAACCGTTAATTTCTTATTGTAATCACTAGGCAAAGGGAACCGATAAGTAAACGTCTGCAAGAATTAATAAAAGGTTCTATCATAATTGAATATAAAGGACCGGACAGAGGACATCCCTGTCTTATTCCACGTGAAAAACCAATTTTTCTTGTTAAATAAGGTCCCACTCTAACATGACTTTGTGCGTCAGAGTATAGCATTTTGATAGCATTGATAAACATCGTTCCAAAATTCATTAATTCTAAAATATAAAACAAATAGTCGTGATGTATTTTGTCAAACGCAGATCTCTGATCTAAGTTAAGTATTGCGAGTGGAAGGTCTTCCATATTTGCTTGGCATATTACATCACGATATAAGTGCAAACAATCATATATTGTTCTCTTTGGTACAGAGTATCTTTGATCCGAGGCAACTATTGAATCGATGACATTAGAAATTCTTGACGATAAGGCTTTAGCAAAAATCTTATAATCCGTTGTTAATAGTGAAATAGGACGCCAATTTTCAATTTTGAGCAAGTCTCCCTTTTTTGGCAGAAGACAGATTACAGCATTTGTTGTCGATTTTGGCAGTGTTCCATAACTGAATGCTGCACTAAAAACCTGAAAGTAGGCATTACCTAATACGTACCAAAAGCGTTTATAAAATTCTATTGTTAGGCCGTCAATTCCAGGTGATTTGTTTTTGTTGAGTGAAGTTAGAGCATCTGTAAATTCTTCATGAGTAAGATGTCCATTGAGGGCAGTTTTGTCTGATTCTGATAGTTTTTTTAAATCTTTATAAATTTCTGCTTTCGGGTTCACGAATGCTGTGGGACGTTTTTCATAGATAGGTGAAAAATGTTCAACAACTACCGAGCATAACTCAACTGGTTTTGTAATAATTACGCCGTTAGTGTCTACTAGCGTGCTTAATGGGTGAAAGCTTCTTGAATTAATACTACTGATTGTCGGTCGGTCATTATTTATCAATTGTTGGTATTTAAGCGTATTAAAACGTTTTTCGCTGATTCGGCAGTAGGCGTTTTTCGTATCTTTTAATAGTTATGAAATAGGCCTCAGATTTTCAGTTGAATTTGTATTAGTGCTTAACACTTGTATGGAATACTGTAAACTCTTGAGTTGAATATATTTTGTCTGTCTATTCTGCCGGGAATATAATATAGTTGTTGCTTTTATATTTTGTTTTAACCTTTCCCACCACTCAGCTATTGTTCTGTCATTTGGTTTACACGATATTTCATTAACTAGAAACGTGTGCATAATATTAATATATTGTTGATCCTCTAAAAGCATGTTGTCTAATTTCCAATACGGATAAGGCACCTTTTTATTCTTAAAAAGGTTGACCGTAATTGTTACCGCCAGATGGTCTGAAAATGATACCTGGAGAATAGTAGAAGTAACACTTTGAAGCACATTTTCACTACAATAGAATCGGTCGATTCTTGACGCTGATTTTGTCTGTGATATAAATGTATAACCACCTTTTTGTGAGTTGAAATGTCGCCAGCAATCTGTTAAGTATGCTGAATTGATGGCCGTCTTTAAAGTTTTTACATATGCTGCCTGCCGTTCTGTTGATTTGTACCTGTCTAGAAGTGGGTCAAATGTGCAATTAAAATCTCCACCTATTATAATATTTTCAAAATTATTAGTATGTTGTTGAAGTTTATTTCTTAAGGATTGCGTTACCTCTTCGACAATCTCGATATCATGTGGTACATAAATGGTTAATATATGGAACCGTTTCTTATTAATTTCTAGAACTATCAGTTGTAGGTAAGAATCGTATAATATCTCATGTGAGACTAATTTGACCTGCGGATTGTTTTTAATTGCAATCAGCGTTCCAGAATAGTTTGCAGTTTGTGGATTTACAAAATATTTATAATTTCTTATAGTGGCTGCTGATGAAATTTCTGTAATATTAGACTCTTGGAGTAAAAGAATATCGGGAGAGTTGTTATCCAAAAACGTTTCCATCTGTATCCATTTGTAGTCTCCTTTTATGCTTTTTGAGTTAAGAGTAGTTATTTTGAATGAATTTTGTAATGACATTTGGAGTTGACAGATATTAAAATTATAAATATAAATACTTTAGTTGTTTGGTTTAAGTATTTCAATCGCTAGTAGTACTGCTTGTGGATAGTTTTCGAGATCTAGGACTTGGTTGAGTTATCAAAGGTTCACACTGTGACTCAGGCAATACAGTATTGCTGTCTTTTTTATAAAATTTATTTAGGGCTGTGATTAAGCGTTTTAGCCGTTCTTTTAGCAATCTTTGGGTAACAAACGGTAATGTAACTTTTACCAACGAAATGACCTCTAAAATATCACTGGAATATTTTTCAACAACTGCTAGTGGTTCACTATTGCCTTTAACATCCTTTAAGAACTGTATGTAATCAATGTAGGTTAAGATTTGATCGGGTGATTCTTCCCATAATTGTTCAATACCATCGAAGCATTGGCACTTTTTCGATTTTTCTTCGTTTAATCTCTTTGTTTGATTTTGAAGAGCGTTTTGGTTCTAAGAAGAGATCATGATCTTGAAGCTCTTGCGATTCAGTACAATGTTCGACTGCATTAAGTTCTGCTTCGTAAGAACAGTCTTGAGGTTCTGTAAGGGTGTCAGAAGCTATTGTGGAGGGATGATTCCTTTTGTTATTGTTACCTGCCGATTGAGATATATCTACAATTTCCATTGCATTACTTGCAGCGTCTTCTGCTGAAGTGCATTTCGAAGCGATGTGTCCATATTGTTTGCAATTAAAGCACCGCAATTTTTCATCGCTTATGAATATACGATATTCCTCGGATTCATACACGACAGTAATTGAAGACGGTATAGGTTCTGTTTCATCTAATGCTACGAATACCTGTCTACGAAAACTATAAACGTGTTTGTATTCGTCAAGGCCTATTCCAGCTCCGACGAACGAAATTGGTGATACAACTTTAAGGTTGTTTGATCGTAAACTCTCTTCAAGGACATAGTGAGGAATACACGGGGATACGTTTGACAGTAATAAACGTTTTGCTGGCAATAGTAATTTTCTTGCAGGTATAAAAACGTTATTAATTTCTACTCCACCTTCAGCATCTATGAACTGATTTACTATATCCTTATTTCTTAAATATATGCATATTCGGTTATTTGACATTCGTGATGCAAACAAAATATTTCTAGGTTCGATTTTAATACCCGTTGCTAAGACATAATCCTTAACTTGAAGCCCTTCCACTACTGGATATATTATTGCCTGATCCTTTTTAGGAAACGAAGAGGATTTAACTATATTCGAAAACGAAACTGTTTTAGATTCGACGGCTGCAACGGTACTGTTTGTTTTATTAACAACTGTTGACGTTTCTTTGGTGAAGCCGTCCCTGTAGTCAGAAACGACTTCGTTACTTGCAGAGGAATTCTGCATACTGATGCCTATTCAATACCGAATATACATCAATTAGGCATTTTTAAAGTAAAATGCTATGTAGAAGTTTGGCATAGAACCAAAGTCCAAAATGTCAAACTGACAGATAGATTAATTATATCTGTCAATTAACATTAAATGTTCAAAATCACTTACTTTTTTAACTATAATCAATTATTGATGCAGCAAATAGTCTCACCTTTAAGTGTACAGCGAAAAAAGAACGTCCTTTATACACTGAGCAGAAACACAAACGCAAAACACTGTATTTTACCGCATTTAAACACTACTAAAGTGGAGCACCGAAAAACACGTACTTTCACAACGAGTGTGTGTGTGTGTGTGTGTGTGTGTGTGTGTGTGTGTGTGAAGTGTGTTTGAAATGTTAATTTGTGTTTATGTTTGCCCAGGTTACTAAAAGGTTGGATTGAATTAGTATAATTTTGTACATGTTTGAATTTATACTATTACATAAATAAAAAATAAGATTCTTTCAGAGGAAAGGATTTGTTTGCTGTATTGTTTGCCTCGGGTATGTGAAAGTTCTTAAAATTTAGCGTTTGTTAAAAAGAAAAGAAATTCCCTATTCTACTACTTAAAATTAACTTATACTATCACTTAAAATTAACTTATACTACTACTGTGGGTTATTATTTGTGAGAGACAGGGCTGCTAATATGTAGAAGCATGCAAATTCTACATATTAGGGGGTTGGATCGTTTCAAAGTCGGGTTAATGGTTTAATCTTGTTGCTTCTGGTCGTCAAGAGCAGAGCTCTTGGAATTCCAGGAGATCGGTCTGCGGTCTCCGGGGCAGAGCCTCGGTCCAAGGAGAGGTGGTACTTTTATGTCTCTGTCCGGGTAGTTTTGTTTGTGTCTTTTATCCGTCAAGATAACGTTGGTGGATGAGTGCCGTGGTTTTTTGTGTGAGTGCATTTAAGTGTGGAAAGAGGTTTTCATTCTAAATCATCTGGTGTAGGGTCTTGTTTAATAATGTTTGTCTATGTGCGTAGAGGTACGGTTGTAAGTCATTACACTCGAATACTATATGTTCCGATGTTCCTATTTCCCCGCGCGTGCATATGTTGTTGTCAACTAAGTTCATGCGTTCTCTGTATGTTAGATAGGGTCCGTGGCCAGTAAGGTAATGAATAAATCCCCGACTGGGCACCAGGTATTTGGCTTTTAGGCGGTCTTTAATATTTGGGATCATTGCGTATACCCTTCTACCGGTTGTGCTTTGATCCCATCTTGTCTGCCATTCTGCAAGTATGTAGTTCTTTATTTCCGTCTTTGTCGTGGGCAGTTGGTTTGTATTTAAGATGCGTTGTAGTTGTTGGTTCTCATCGTGTGTAAGATTGTATATTGCAGCTCGCTGTTTCACTACTAGGTCCAAGGGCATAGTTCCCACCAGTACATGAAGTGCATCATGTGCGGTAGTCCCATAAGCCCCCGTCAGTCGCAGTAAAACACTTCGTTGTGTACTGTTAATTTTTTGTCTAGGTTTGATTGTGTTAAGGCGATGTCCCCACATGCTCGCGGCGTATGATACTATAGCACCGAGCACACTGTTGAGATATAGCCTTACGCAATTAAGTGGTATCTTATAAGTCCTTTGGGCTAGCGTTGCAATGTTCTGCATTGCAGAAGTTGCACTTGCACAGATGGTGTTTATATGTGCAGAGTAATTCTGTTTTTCGTCTAATGTTAAGCCCAGATATTTTGTGTTTTGTGTTCTACTTATATTTATACCATCTAGTTTGATGGTGGGGTCCCTTGCCAGGGTTCCCTTCATCACAAGGTATGTGGTTTTTTGTGGTGTTATTGTCATTTTGTTGGTTTTGCACCAATTTTGTGTATGGGTAAGGGCGATGTTAGCTTTACGTTCGATTTCCCTTCTGGAATTGCCTTCAACCACCAGCAAGATGTCGTCGGCGTATGCAATCGTCGACAACACTTCGTCAACAGTGTCCAGCTTTTCCAGGAGTTCATCCATTACAATATTCCAAAATAGGGGCCCGCATATGGACCCCTGCGGGCAACCTTTATTTACATGTTCGGCAATGCTCTCCGTGCCTGTCCCTGCAGTAGCTCCTGAAAGAGTGGTATAGTTGTGATGGACAGTTTATGGTCGTAAGTCTTGTAAAGAGTGAAGGCCACCTAAGGTTATTAAATGCGCCTTCTATGTCCACTAATATTAATAGGACATATTTTTTGTGTGATTGCTTGATGGTTTGTATTGCTTGGTTTATGGCGTCCTCGGTTGAATTGGTTTTTGTAAAGCCGTATTGTCTTGGATGTACTCCTGTGATTTGTCTGTGGTCCTGCATTCGTTTACATAATAGTTTTTCATACTTTTTTCCTAGCGTGTTCAAAAAACATATAGGTCGGTAAGAGCCCAGGTGTTTGGGGTCTTTACATTTCCCTTTAGGGATAATCACGACATTCGCCTGTTTCCAGATGTTCGGAAAAACAGCTTGTCGTATGCATTCATTGTACAGTGCTGTTAGCATCGATGTTAACTTATCTTGTAGCACTATGCCAATCTCCGCAAGAATTCCGTCCGGTCCGGGTGCTTTCCTGCTCTTCGATTGGCATAGTGCGTATCTCACTTCGTCTTCTGTGAAAGGATCTAAGTTGTCGTCTTGTCTGTTCCATGGTCGTTACCTATGTGGTTTTTGTCGATTACTCCTTGTCGTCTGAGTCGTTGTTCGTTAGTGTCGTCTTGAACGTTGTCATCAGGCAAAAGTGTTTGTAATAGCAGTGTCGCAGTTTCACACCAGTCTTTTGTGTATGTACCGTCTTGTTTTATTAAAGTTGAATAAGTCATCGGTGGTTTGATTTTACCCTGAGTGATTTTATAGGGTATTCCCCAGGCGTCAGTTTGTAAGTGTCTTTCCACGAATAATTCCCATGATTTCCTTTTCATGTCAGTCAGTTCTTTTTGGTATATGTCTTTTAATTGTCGATAATTTGTTAGGTGGTATGCTCTCTCGGCAGGTGTTAGGAAGTTTTGGTAGCTTTTTCTCGCTCGCTGTGTTTCCTTTTTTAGGTTTTGTAAGCGTCTTGTCCATTGACCTGTCTTTGTGTGTCGTGTTTTCCGTTGTTTTGGGAGCACTTGCTCCATTGTGCGTCTAATTGTGTTGGTGAGTAGTTTTGTATACTCGTGAACGTTTTCATCTGATGTTATATCTTGTGGGGGTACAAATGTGTCCCTCAGTTTGTTCCAATTTGCATTTCGTATTTTGTATCGTACATTGGTGAAGTTTTATGGTGTGTCAAATGGCCTGGTTGTCATGTCAATGTTGAACGTGATTAGGTTGTGGTCACTAACGGTTTGGTGTTCTAATACCTGCCAGTCTTGTATGTAGTTGTACGCCAGCCCATTTGTCAGTGTAACGTCTATGTTTGTTCCTGTTCCTGCATGGGTGTTGTATGTGGATGGGTTATTAGGAAGGTTGATTACTTCGAGTTGTAGTTCGTTAATAAAGTTTTCGACTTGTTCTCCGTGTTCGTCCGTGACGGAACTGTGCCACATAGGAGATTTTCCATTTACGTCTGCCATAATAACTATTGGTTTGTTATTGTAAGTGTGTAATATGTTGCGTATGTTGTTTATGTACGGCTGGAGATCCAGTCTGTACGGGAAGTAGCTTGTTACCAAGATCCATTTTCCAATCCGACCGTTTGAGACCTCCAGACATGTGCAGTGTTCTCCGCTGTATCGTTGGATTGTCGTGATTGTCAATGTGGGATCAAAAATAACCACTGCCGTTTGTGGGTTTCTACCTGTATGTATTTGTCTTGCACTGACTGGCATGCTTGGAATCTTCCCATGCACCAGATAAGGTTCCTGTATAAAAAGTGCATGTAATCGTAAGGTTTCAGCTAGTTGTCTAAGCTCTTTCATTACAGTTGCACAGTGCATGGCATTTATTTGACCAATTCTGATCTTTCCGTCGTCCATTAGGGGTAATAGGTGTTTATGCTGCATTCTGGTTGTTGCTTGTGTTTGTGTGAAAATGTTGTGTGTGAGTGTAGGTTCGTATTCCTTTTGTGGGTGGGTTACTATTTTGTCTGTGTGCATGTTCTCTTGTATTGTTTGTTGAAGATGTTGTCAATACGTGATTGCCCTTGCTTTGTTCCTTTGAATTTGTGAGGGTTGTTTGTGTTTAGTTTGGTTAGGTTTACTGTCCATAGTCGGTTTTTGTATGAGTCTGTCCATTAACATTTTGTGGGTTGGGCAATCTTTAGGGTTAGAAGCGCACTTTTTGTTACGTTTTAAGCATGGTATGCAAACCGAGTGTTGTCCGTGCTTGGGGCAGTGTGCCCTTTTGTGCTTGGAGTCTTCTTCCCCACAGTGTCCACATGTATTGATGGTGCGTGTGCAATGTTTCATAACGTGTCCTAGATCGAGACATCGTAGGCATTTGGGTACTACTAAAAAGTTTTTCACTGTAACACAGCGATATTCGATATAGAGTTTCCCTAGATTTATTAATATAATCCTCACTTTGCCACTTACTGTCGCAACATGATGCTAAGTCGGTTTGTTTTTCGGTCCTGTTTTGAAACTAAGTTGAAAGTCTCTATTAAAATCCTCTCAGTTAATTAGGTGTTCAAGGTTTTGAGTATAAATTAAATCTGTCACGTCTTGATCTTTCAGGTACGTTGGTATGTCGTATATAATAACTAAGGGTTTTTTCTTGCGTGGTTTTTCGCAATTTATAGTTTGTTTTATGGTTGCATGGTTTAAAATTTTGTTGTGCCTCGGTTTCGTTATCAGTATCTATAATTACTGCTTTGTTGGTTGTTTGGATGTTTTTAATTTTAATTTTATCTTTCAGTGGATTTAATGTTTTTGAAAAAATTTCTTGAATTTGTCTAGGTGTTTCACCACGTTTTGACGTTATGAACACTGTTGTATTTTGGTTTGAGATCGCATTTAGAAATTGCGTCTTGTTTTGGAGCTTTCGGTTTTTGTGCTACAGCACTGGCGTATGTCTGTGTTGGTATTGCCGTCACGTTTGCGTACGCGTTTGAAGACATGGTTGGATTAAGCATTGATTGTTGTTTCAGAGAGCTGTTTTCTACTTTAGTTTCGATGATCTTGTCTTGTAGTGTGTTGTTTTGTTGTTTTATGAATTTATGTTCGCCAGTTACTTCGGCTTGTAGATATATTAATTTTATTATTTTATCTCTGAGGGTTTTATGGGCCCCTACCCTTAGGCGGTTACGTGGGTCTAGTTCATGGTCAATAAAGTTAAGAAGGTCCGTCCCTAGGTTATCTAGGTGCTCTAAGATAGACTGTTTTATATCTTCCGGGTTGTTGTGGCTGGGGCGTCCTATCAATCTTTTGTTCCGTGGTATTTCGGTCGTTGGTGGGTGGGCAGAGGGTGTTAGTACGACGCTTATTTGACTCGAGGTGGTATGTAGTGAAGGATGTGAGTTTAAGTCAAGATCTGGTGTTGTTTTACCCCCCAAGTGAAACCTTGGGGGAATGTTGTGTAGACATTTTGTACTCTAGCTGTCTGATGTGATTTTACCTATCATTAAGTTATTTAAATTTAATTAACAAACAAATGAAATGACAAAAGTCCGTAATATGCAGTAAAAACGTTATACTAAAATCTAATATGCTGCTTGTTGAAAAATGTTGTAGTAATACAATCGATGGTATCAGAACACTACCGGGTTTAAAATAGAACGTAAACTTTTCCTGTTTAGAATATGTTGTGGTATACGGAAACAAATATGGTGTAATAAATAGATAAACAGTAATCAATTAGTAATAATAAAACAGAATGTTCAATGTGAGGGCCTTAATCTCTATGCAATTACTAAGAAATAAAACTGTGTCACTTACATTAGACTAAGTTCAAGTTTAAATGTTATTCATACTACATTACGACATTCAATGGAATGTGCTTGGTGTTAGTTCCTTGTAAACAATTATTGTTATAAATAATTGTGAGTGTGGCAGCTAATACGAAGGTTATTGATAGTTTAAAGTGGAACGTAAACTTTTCCTGTTTAGAATTTATTGCAGTATGCGAAAACGTCCTTGTGTAATTTGGACAACTATGGTAACCAGAAAATCACCTAAAATTCTGTCTGATTTAACTGGAAAATTAATTTAGCACTTAACACCGGTGAAAAGCTTACTAATAAATGCACCGTAACTAAAAGTGCGTTGGTTCGTACTTGAACCACTTAACCCGGGCTCACTTCACAAAATAGCCTCCCAAAACAGTTTAAGACAGTTTAAAATTCACAACAAAAGCTCCCCCCAAAACATACCTTTATTTATAGTGCACGTTGAATATTCAGTAATTAATTTGTAACGTGCATTTTTGTAGCTTAACATTTTACGCTGTACCCAATTCAGGACTTTCTAGTTGCCGCTTGAAGTGAGCGGACGTGTTTTTGCCGAGCTCCCGCTTCAGCAATAACAGTAAGTTTTTATCTAGGGTTTTATTATTTATTGTTGAATTATTTTATTTAAAGCTTTGCTTTTTATTGTTTTATTTTTATAATTGTGTGCCATCAAATTTTAAATACAGGGCAGTAAAATAAAAATTTTAAAACAGAATTTAAACTAAATAAAAACTAAATAAATCGCGTTCTCTTTGTAATTTAAACCAAATCCGCGTTTTAAAATAAAATAAATAAATTTAGGGTTAATAAAACAAAGGTCTACTAAACTAATTTTCAAAAATAATTTCGAAATAACTTAAAAAGGCATTTTTAATAATAAATTTAAAATAAAAACCGCGTAAATCGAGTAAAAAACCGGGTAAAACAACCAAAAAGTGTGTGAATTTTTTATAGTGCGCGTATAATCAAATAATAACCAAAAAACAAAAATCTAAGCCTTTTTAAATCAAATAAATATCTCAAAAACTGTAAATTTTAAAACAATTTTAATATAAATTTTCCGTAATTTAAGTACACGCGTACTTAAAAGTTCCTTTAATATCGATTTTTAGTGTAATTAAGCGGTGTAACAGTTACAAGTTGTGCTAGTTACCAACCGATTAAGTGAAAGGTCGTTTCCGGTAACCGCATTCCGATTGCACTCGACCTTATTTTCTGAATTACACGTTTAAAAATAAAGTGTTGTTGTTTATAAATTAGATATTTTAATATTTTGAAGTAATTAGTTTATTTAAATTTGATTTGACGGTTTAAAAAATTTAAAATAAATAAATAGGGTTCTTCGCGGTACATTTTGAATCGAATTGCGTTAGGGAATTTATTTGATTCTAGTTGTTATTTTGACGCTTAGTGCTTGTTGTATTTTTGTTAAAAATTTAATATTTAATTGGGCGGTTCGAAGTTTAAATAAATACAAGGTTGCTTACGGTTCACCTTTAAACAAAACATTTTTATTGAACCAACGTTTTGCGTTCTTCTAGCGTCGTTCTTTTAGCGTCGTAACGGTCAAGTGGTTTTTGAGCTGCGTTCTAGGTGTCATTTTTTGTCGTTTGTTTTGTCAGCATGGTGGTCCACCGCGACGAGGATCCGTTGCCCAGGAAGAAGAGGGGAGATCGGTCGGTGGCTGAGGGCGCTGTTGGGGGGAAACAGCTGAAGGTAGTGTTAAAGGATGTAATGTTAGGGATTCAGAGGAGGTACAGGAGGTAGAGGAGCCTGTGTCTGCGGCGGTCGTGTCGGGGGAGTCGGGGCCCCCTGGGGTGGCTGCGGCGCCTGAATCGCCCTCAACTTCGGGAGCCCAGCGAAAGATGTCGACTAGCAGCGACGTTAGCGTTGCTGCTAGCGACCTCGATGAGCTGGACCTCCTGAGATTGAGAATGAGGAAGGCGCACTCGGTCATCTCCGGGAGGGTGCCGACGACCTCCGCCACTATCGTCGTGGAAGACAGAAAGAGGATTCGTTACGCCGTGGATGATTTCCTCGACGCGGCGAATCAACTTATAGGTATGGTTAGGGCGCTGCGGCTTGTGGCTAGTGATTCTGGGAGAGCTGATGTTGTCGGGGGAAGTCCAGCGGTGGTTACTTCTGTTTTAGGGCAGCAGTGTTCCAGGAGCCAGGAGGTGCCGATGCCGCGGAAGGCGTCGTATGCTGCAGCTGCGACACCCACTTTTGCAGTTAGGGTCGACGCCAGGCCAGGGGAGAAAGAGGACGTCATGTCGACCCTGAAGAAAAAGGTCGATCCCGCTCGTGATGGGTTTGTCGTGGTCGGAGCTCGTAGGACTCGCAGGGGCGGAGTAGTAGTAGAGTGCGCAGGCAGAAAAGATGCGAAGAAATTGCAGTCGAAGGTCGGCGGTCACTGCAAAGAGCTCGTGGCGAAGACCATCGAGAAGAAGCGCCCACGGGTCGTTCTTCCGGGGGTCGAAGCGGGGATGAAAGCAGAAGAACTAGTGCGGTTGATCGCGTGCCAGAAACCCCGCTTCAGCGATTTGAAGATCGAAGACCACCTGAGGGAGAAATTTAGATTTGGCGGAAAGGGCCCTAGGGATCCCTTCGTCAATGTAGTCTTCGAAGTGACCCCCACACTTCGAGGGCGTTTATTAGCTGATGCTATAAACCTCAGGTGGCGAAGAGTCTGGGCCCGGGACCACTTCTCGATGACCCAGTGCTACAGGTGCTACGAGTACGGCCATAGATCGATGGAGTGCAGGGAGAAGGTACAGTGGTGCGGTAACTGTGTTGACGTCGGACACGAGTTTAAGAATTGCCGGAGGGCAGTCCCCTGCTGTGTGGTTTGCGCTAGGGCAAACGACAGAACTGGCGGTGGCGCGAAGGTCGATACGCGCCACGACGCCAAGTCGAGTAGATGCCCCACGATGCTGAGATTGAAAAACGCAATCACACGGAACATCGATTATGGACCGTGAAGAAAAAGAAAGATTTAAAAGAAGCAAGAAGATTAAATTCGCGCAATTAAATCTCGGGAAAGGAAAAGGGGCTACAAATAACTTCGTAAAGTTATTCAGCGAAAATAATATCGACATCGGGCTTATACAGGAACCGCACCTGTATAGCCACAAAATAACAGGTTTTGGGAAGGGGGTTACCGTTTTAAACGCAAACAGTGAAAGACCGCGTAGCGGGATAATAATAAATTGTAGCAATTTTATTTTCTACCTAGATATGTTCGTATAATTAATCCCTTTATTTAATAATAAATAATATAATGCATAATAATGCTATTCAATCCATTGATTAAATATTACCTATTGCCCAATAAAGTATTAGCATTCAGTTCAAATTAAAATTTAATTTCCACGGTGACAAAATAAAAGCTTCTATTAAGTATCATTCCTAGAGCTCCATCTATTAAGAAATTGCGAAGTAACGTTGTTACCGGGCAGCAACTCGCTTGACGACACTTCTAACACAGCTGTGGTGAAAGCAGGTCGAATTGTTCTTAGAAACAATGGTTTTTTGCTGTTTTTCGTGTTGGAAGCACGTGCGGATTAAGTTCTGTTAGGAGAATGTCATCTCCGAGAGGCATTTTTGAGAGTCCATTTGTGGAACAGCTCGCAGATGACGAAAGATTTTTTGGTTGAAAGGCCGTGGTAACAGTAAGTAAAAATCTGATTCTGTAACGATATTAAATAAAAATTTTCAGTGCAATTTATTTATATATGGTATTCAATTTAAATTACAAGCAAATTTATTTATATATAATATGAAATTTTATAAATGATAGTATTCAAGTTAAATTATCGAGCATCATTTGATGGTTTTCGTGGTTTAATGTACAGATAAAGCAACTTTAAATTAACATGCAGATTGGTAATCAGGAGACTGGTTTACGTTATTTTTGATTAAAAGCAAGAAGAAATATGGTTTTTACGCTTTGTTCTTGGTGTGGTCCTGGCGGAATTTAATTACTCAAAATGGATGCCGAGTAATGTGATTTTCAGTATGCAGTACAATTATTTGTTCGAAATTGGAGATTTCCGTATTTCAATGCTGACGTAAGATTCCTTTATGGTATTTTTCAGACAGACGGAGTTCTGGTATGTAGAAAAATTGTTTTCGTATGTTAGTTGAACTATGGACGTAGTAACGAGATAAATTTTGTTTAATCAAGTTGTGTAAACTTCTAAATAGGTCAAGGACAGACCACAATTATATTTTTCAATATTAAGCAATAGGAATCTGTAACTTTTACTTACCTCATTCTTTTATTAATTCAATGAAACAACAGAAGATGTCATTACGTGTTAGAGAAAGTGAATTCTTATATTTATGAGAACTTAAAATTAAATTTCTATGTTTGATATTTCATTCATACTTATTTGGAATTATCCATTGTAAGGTTAAGGTAGATCTACCTAATTAACATTTTTGTTATCAATAAGCAACAATTTAGAAAGCAACTTTATGCTTTGTCAATTTGTTAAATAAAACCACATTTAATGTGATTGGTACTGATTTTATCCAGTGCCTTTGTAAATAATTTTTCACAAATTAAATTAATCATGATATAAAGAAAGAAAGATATTTTGTATAAAAACACATAATTGAATACTAGAGGAATAGATTTTTATTTTCGAACAAAAGACTATTCTTTTTATTTAGGATGAATGAAAGATGATTCCAATTGAATTTAAAAATTTTTGAGTATGAATGCACAAACAGTGCTTTTCTTTGTTTAATCTGTTCACAGGTGTTGCAGAGGATTACTAAGGTCAAGGTCGAGCATAAGGTAAGGAACTTTAGGGATTATGTGGTCTTTAATAAAAAAATATAGCGGTTATAGCATAAAGATTTCCGCATTAGCCTTGTACAAGGGACTTGAGAAGGTCTTCTCTGTATAGAAAAATACGGTGGCGCCTTATTCTTTGTATTTGTGGTCGCAATTCAACCCCGACCCACAGCTCATGTTCCACCCAGAGCATATAGTTCGACTAGCCGCTTTGCCTTTGAGATTTCCACAACTTTGAGCCATTTTCCATCAGAACTTGCCGTGGGCTCTCTTCGCTTATTGGAAATTCTCGTTAAACAAAATCCCATAATAACTTAAAAGGCTATAAAATAACGGGACGTGCGCCGGAATAATCCTAAACAATCTGTCGAATGAGTTCATAACCACCGCAGAAATAAAAACGGGATTGCATACGTTTTACGTGATAAGCACTTACCTTCCGCCAATCGATTCCCGGCGGGAGAATCCTCAAACAGAGGATTTAATAAATCAAATTGAAGGAAATCTTCGTAAAATCGGTAGAAATAGAAATTTAATTATCGCGGGAGACTTTAATGCTAAGTCGCCATTATGGGGCAGCCCTATCGAAGATGATAGAGGCTCGCAGGTTGCTGATCTTTTTACGGGATGGGACCTTAGTGTGATAAACACTAATGATTCACCTACGTTTGAGACGCATAGAGGCAGCAGTTTTATAGATATTACTGCAGTCTCGCACGAAATGTTAGAAACGATTTGTAATTGGAAACTAAGGTCGGACGAGGAAACGCTCTCTGACCATAAATTAATAACATGGGACGTTGAGACCAAAACAAGCGCAAACGAGCAGCTAACTATATTTCCGCGGTTCTGTAATAAAAAAGCAAATTGGGAGCGGTTTAAAGAAAAATTTGGCTAAAGTATCCCTGCGCTCGAAAATGAGCTATTTAACTGCCGAGAGGCAGACGAAGTAGAAACACTCGCGAAACAATTGAACGACGCGGTGGTCGACGCGTCGTCGTATTCCATGCCGCAAAAGAAAACATTTAAAGACAGCGTACCCTGGTGGACCCGGGAACTAACCACCAAGCGGGCAGAAACGCGTAACCTAAGGCGCCGCTATCAACGCGCCTCGGGAGAAATAAGAGAACAACGAAGAATAGAATATAATCAAAGTTACCGCGAATATAAAATATTAATAGAAGAAACGCGAACGAATAAATTTAAAGAATTTTGCACGCAAAACTCACAGAAGGAACCCTGGGGAACCGCATACCGCGTAATTAGAGGAAAACAACAAAAAATCGCGCTCAGTAATATAAAGAAAACAAATGGCGAATACACGGAAGGTTTTAAAACCACAGCGGAATATTTACTAGAGAAATTTTTCCCATCGGATAATCCCGAGGGAATGAAGGGTCGCACGATTTAGTACGTCGGGAAGCTGCAGAAGCGCAAGGAACAGGTGCCGATAAGGCAATCCTAGTTCACGAAGTCGTCAGGGCTCTTAGGAGGATGAACCCTAAGAAGGCACCGGGGCATGATGGAATCACCTCAGACGCAGCTCTGCAGGCGTGCCTGTTAGCCCCGTGTGTCTTTGTTGGGTTGTTTAATCTTTATTTAGAAAGGGGCGTTTTTCCGCGTTGCTGGAAAATCCAGAATGTGAAATTTATACCCAAACCTAAAAAGACGGATACGTCAGATCCGGGCAGCTATCGCCCAATTAGCTTGCTACCGGTGCTGGGGAAAGTTTTAGATCGCGTTATGACTACGCGTGTTGAGCACCTAGTGCGAGACAGCGGCGGTTTTAATAACCGACGGTTTGGTTTCGTGGAGGGCAAGTCGACTATCGACGCGTTAGAGTTCGTTGTCGGGAAAATTAAGCAGGCAAGAGATGCTAAAGAGTACTGTGTCGTTGTTGCTTTGGACATTTCAGGAGCATTTGATGCTGCCTGGTGGCCATTAATCGTTTGCGAGTTAGATCGTAGGGGTTGTCCGCGAAACTTGATGTCTTTGGTCAAGAGCTATTTCTCGAGGCGATTGGCACAGGTCGAAATTCCGGGTGAAGTTCTGTCGCGTGAGATGAAAAGGGGATGCCCGCAAGGATAATGTTCTGGTCCCACATTTTGGAAGTTGCTGTATGAGAGCATCTTTAGGGTCAAGTTGCCCGCAGGATGCTCAATCGTTGGGTTTGAAGATGACACGCTTTTAATTGTAAGATCGAGATTGCTAATGGATATGCGCACAAAACCGAACGAGGCGCTTAATAAATTACACGAATGGTCGCAGGCGGTAAAATTAAAATTTAACACGGCGAAGTCAGAGGCGCTTTATTTCGGCACGAAACCAGGACAGAGACCTCCTAGGTTAGAACTAGGAGGGGAGAAAATCCCGTTTAAAGATTGTATTACCTACCTCGGCGTCAAGATCGACAATAAATTAAATTGGAAAGCGCACGTACAATACGTAAAAAGTAAGGGCGGCGAAATATCAAATAAAATGATGGCGGCGGCTAAAATAAAGTGGGGTTTCAGGGGCGAATCGCTGAGGATGGTTTATACAGGAGAAATTGAGCCGGCAATACTGTACGCAGCTTCTATATGGGCAGAAGGTTGTAAAGTCCGGGAGATGCGTCAATTAACGAGCGTACAACGCATAACCGCGGTAAAAGCGGCGAAGGCGTACAGAACCACCTCCACGGAGGCTGTCCTGGTGATCAGTAGGACTCTCCCTATCGAATATGTCGTTAGGGAGATTAGAGATAGGCGATTAATAAATATAGGAAAAGGGCGCGAAATTATCGAAGATCTTAATCTTGGTAATAGGGAAATTGCAAGAAAGATCGTTGTATCTGAGTTGGGGCACCCGGCTGATATTAGAGGAATCGAGTTTGTCGAAGGTGATGAGGACGCGATGGGTATCAGAATTTATACGGACGGTTCACGTATGGACGATGGGCAAGCAGGCGCGGCGTTTGTCGTGTATAAGCAGGAAAGGGAGGTGTTTCGGTTTCAAACCAAACTCGCGAACTGGTGGACTATCTTCCAGTGCGAATTGGTAGCCATACGAGAGGCTATCGATTACGTAATAAACCATACGGGCAGAGACGAGTATTATATAATCAGTGATAGTAAATCGGCGCTGACGGCTTTAACAAACATGAACACCTCGACAGACCTCCAAGCGGACGTATGGAGGATAGCGCGTACGGCGCTCGAGTTTCGACGTTTAAAGTTCTGTTGGGTCAGGTCGCACAATGGTAACGTAGGAAACGATAGGGCTGATGAATTAGCTAAAGAAGCCGCGACGGGAGACTTTCGAATATCACATTCGTCAATACCGAAGTCTTTGATTAAAAGAAAGCTGGGCGAAAAATCAATTCGACAATGGGAAGAGAGGTGGAACAACGCTGTCACGGGCAGGTTGACCCACAAATTCATACCGAGCATAGAAGCTAGAGGTAGGATCGAGGTTAAGCTCGATCACAAAATGGTGCAGTTGATAACAGGGCACGGCGCCCTGAAGGCGTATTTACAAAGGTTCGGGCTAACCAACAGCGACCGCTGCGAATGCGGTGAGGGCGCGGAAAGCGCAGAGCACGTGCTCTTCGACTGCCCGCTTGAGGCGGGAAATCGAGGGTTGGCTGATAGCAAACTAGCTATCCCAGGTCTGGCATGGCCAAAGAGCCTAGAGGAAGTCGGGGAAGTGGTTAACCAGAAGGCGTTCTGGACAGCCTTAAAAGAATTCGCGGGAAGGGTCGCGAGATTAGACAATGACAACCGCGTCTAAAATTCGGTGGGGTTGGTGGGAGGATTGAAAAATTTTAGATTGACTTGGCGTGAGTAAGGATACGAGCATGGATATACCAAAACCTGATATTAAAAAAAAAAAAAACATGATAATTATACCCAAAACGTCCAATATGCACGAGAAACCCCCACACCATTAATACAATCACTGCCTATCTTCATATTTTGTGCGGAAAATCGGGAAATCGGGAATAAATAATAACAAATAAACAATAACAAATAAATCAGAAACCCTCATTAAATTAAATCGATAAATAAATAAAGATAATAAAATAGAGTGAAACCGCGCATCCCCCAGGACTTGAAAGTGAAGTGATAGTGATTGTGATCCCCCAAGAACATTTAGTGCATACCCACCAGGACTTTAGCAGTGCACCCCATCTTCCCCTTAGAAGTAAGTTACAGTTAGACGTAAGCAGACGACCAGATCTTCGGATCCTGGAGAATTTTATTATCGAGGTAAGATCTAAATTGTGGCGGCTGTACTCGCACAAGCATTGGTTTACATTAATTAGTAGTTTTTCAAATAATTTAACAAGCACGTTTTGTGTGTAATGGCGCTAGCCGACATAATGCTTGGGCGAGTGCACCTGATAAATAGGGTGATGCTTTTGCTTTTTTGTGCACTGCTATATGCTTAACGTTTATTAGACATTTATTTATATAATTATATTTATTTATATTTTATATTTACACTTTATATTTATTTATTTATTTATTAGCATGTATTGTAGTATTTTGTGGCATATTTGTTTTGTTTGACGTTCTGTCGGCATTTTGGTTGCAGTATATATTTGGGAAGAAAGAGTATAGAATTGTGAAGATTGTAATCATTATATAAATCAGTTAGGGAATGATAGGGAAAGCTAGGTATGGTTTTAAATTAGTTAGCTAGATTTGGATAGTTTTAAGACGACCCTTCAGGTCGCACTGGTAAGCAGAGCCGGCGTCTGCTATCCGGTATTACGGATCCCTCCACCTCTCATTTTTGCTTGTGTCTTGTTGATCGGGTACACTCCAGAGTCAGCGCTAGGGATACCATTATTTACAACCCTGTTTTTAGATTTTGTTTTTAGTCTTTGTTTCAGATTTTTAGGTTTGTTAGATTGTTAGAGTTTGTTAGGTTTGTTAAATTTAAGTTTGTTAAGTTTTTATGTAGAATTTTATTTAGAGTGGATTAATCATGAAGTTAGAATTAATTAGAAGCACGATTACATTTCGCGTTTAAACCCAATGTAGTACCTTCGGGTGGAGCATTGGGGACGTGGCCGCAAGTATAGCGGCCCTTATTCAAATTATAATGTACCCAATTCGATAGGCGGCTCCGTGGCGTAGTGGTATGTGTGTGACTACTACGCCCTAGGTCCCGGGTTCGAATCCCGACACGGTCCGCTTGAAAAATGTTAGGCGAGCATTTTTCGCAAAAATACACCCTCGTTCGGATGAGAGGTAAAATGGAGGTCCTGTGTGTGAGTGTTGTCACGCACGTTAAAGATCCCTACCTTGCTCGAAACAGCAAGGATTCGGCAAAATTCAAAATTTTTCAGGTAAAAAAAACTCGCTTCCTGGCCAATGTAGTACCTTCGGGTGGAGCATTGGAAAATCACATGTAATGTATCCACTTCGTAAATACATTTCTGTAACTACTATTTCTATGTTTGATATTTATTAACTCGTTTGCAAATAATCTCTTTATATTATATTACGCGATTATCGACTTTCACTCTCCACAATTCGATAGTGTGGTTAGGTGATCGAGATTGAAACACATCCTTAGGCGAATGCGTCCTATTATAATGAGTGGATATTATTGATTTTCTAGTTATCGATAGGAGGTCGTTAAAGCAAACACCTGTGAAAACAGGCTGATTCTTGCACGGTCCTTTGAAACGTGAGGTGTGTTACGAACTATCTTGGCATACCACGCCGTTGATATTTTATCTTTCTGTACTAAATGTTTCGAAAAATGAAAGAAATAAGTGCTCTTTCACTTAAAAAGTACGAGTGTAGTTTTGTGAGCCTGTGCTACATTCAATGTAGTTTCAGATAAGTACCTGTTTGATTTTTATGTCTTACGTATTGTAGAAGTTGTACTTTGAACCTTTAAATGCCTACAGACTGAATTCGTAGATCTAAAATAGTCCTACTATTTGTGAACTTTTAATTTGTACTCCTTAGTGAAATGGTACGCATCGATCATACTACTTCACTTTCTACATAAATAGCACAGTCGGAATTTCTAAAGAAAATAATAACCTGTTGAACTAAGCAACGCCGTCACGTGCACTTGTGGCTAATTTTAACTTTCGTATACTAACTGTACTGATATTTTTTCTTAAGTTAACAATCTTTAACTCCAAACTTGTATTTTCTTTAACTGAGAGAATTTGTAAGAAGTTTAATAATTTAAGCCATACTAAATTCGTGAAAATTATAAATGAAGTATAAATTTATATTAGCTAGGTGTTTTGCTTCTGACCCTCAGTCAGACAAGTTATAATTATTCTTTTTGCTGTAAGCGGTACATACGATAGTACTATCGAGTTCCGTCCCATTCGGCCGATTAATGTTTTTCTTTTGGGCCATTTCATATTATCAGATATTGAACTTGCTCTTTGAATTACTGAACAATATTATTAACTCTATTATATTATAAAGGCGTAATTTCTGGAAACATTGTGAAAATAATGATAATTGGGAATTTGATAATTGTTACTGATGTATTACAAAAGTCAATGTGTTTTGGTTGAACATTCTAGATTATTTATTAAAGTGAAATTACTATATCTTACTCTTTTATTTGGGGTTGTGAACTCCAGGTATAATTATGATTATTTTCTTTATTTTACAGAAACAACAAAAGAAAGATGAAAGTAAAATTTCTACACAAAATTCTTTGAGAAATTCCCACAGGTATTATGCAGACTAGCGTTCTGTATGAATTTCTTTTTCTTACTGATTTCTATATTTAAATATAATATATAATTATTTTCTTTGAGCAGACTAGTGTTCTGCTATTTGATAAATATCTATCTTTATTTTATGTATGTGCTAATACTGTGTTTTATATTTCAGCTAGGTAAATTGTTGCGGGTATCCTTATTTTTCTTGCTACCCCCCCCCCCCCACTCTCCGACTCTCACTAGCCGTGGCACTCCCACTCCTCACCTTGATTTATGACAACCTAATGTTTTACTTTGTCATAAAATTTCTGGCGTTCAAATTGGACGTTCACTTAAAAATACCCGTGGCAACTTACAAAAGTCCTTCGCGTGGTAAAATTGATGCTCTTTGTTACTTGTTTGTGATTTGCACTTCATAACTAAACTTATTTTAAGAAACTTAAATAATAAAATTGTTAAATTACGGACTACATCGTTTGCACGTCTGTTCACGGCGACGTTCACTAATCAGTATAATAAGTAATTGTGCGATTGCTGAAACTGTAGGAATCGATAAAGAATTCGTACGGCAAATTTTACATAACAATTTTAACATGCAAAAAGTGTGTGCCAAAATGGTGTTTAAAATTCTCACGTTTGAATAACAAGAAGCTCGCAAAAATGTTTCTACTGACATTTTGAATGCCACTGAAAATGACCCAGACTTATTGGAAAGAATAATAACATGTGACAAATCGTGGTATTTTACTAATGATCCTGAAACGAAGCCGCAAATCCATGCATTGGAAGAGCACATCTTAACCAAGAGCCAAAAAAGCTCAAAGAGCAAATCAAAATTCAAATCAATAATAATTGTTTTTTTCGATATTCATGGGATTAAGTACCTTCACTGGGTTCCTGAAGGTCAAACTATTAATTAACATTACTACCTTCACGTTCTTGCTGAACTCCCTGAAAAATAATGGAAAAACGACCCGAAGTGTGGAAGAACAAGCCATAGGTTCTCCACCAAAACAATGCGCCGGCTCATTCCGCATTGTCTCTCAAGAGGTTTCTATTTGAAGCTGTGAAAAAGAAAGCGACATGCGTCCTGAAGGAGCTGACAGAAGAAGACTTCTATCGCTGTTTCAAACAATGGAAGAATCGCATGGAGCGTTGTAAGGACAGAGGAGGGGGTGTATATAGTGATAATAAGTAGATATGTATGAAATCAAAATAAAATCTTTTATAGCGTCAGTCTCGTTATTTAATAACCATACCTCATATATAGTTAATTGTAAATATGAAGCAAGATCCGATAAATTTACAATTAGATGAAGTGACAAAAAAAATAAAACCGAAAAAATAGTTTTCTTCATATATACAACTATTTTATGTGCACTTAAGTGAATTCCTCTGAGATGACACCGAGACTCAAGTGTTATTGACTATGCCAAAGAAACGGTAGAAAACGAAGGACATTTTAGAGCAATATTGCAATCAAAGTTGCGATCTGAAGATCAATCCCTAAAAATGGATCTAGAAAGTATGTCAAAGAATGCAACATATTTGAGTGCAAAAACACAAAATGAAATAATTTATACATGCGGCAAACTTTTCAAACAGAAAATAGTTAAGAAAGTTAATAAAGCAAAATATTTTTATGTTCTGACTGATGAATCGACTTAAGTTTCAGGCATTGAATTAAAACATGTGATTGAAACAGAGATTGAGAACTAAAACAGCTGTATCAAACTAGATGGGTGGAAAGACATGACTATTTTAACATATTTGCAATTACAAAAGGTAGATATTAGTTCTTTGAACTAAATACAAGACTGGTGTGATGAGGATGCTTTTCTGGATGCATATGAGCTTACGAAAGCAGGGTTAACTATAGAATTTCAGATAACTATTCAAATACTTGCAAAAATTTTTTCCATTAGTTTTCCATTATGCAAAATTTTACAAACAATTAATATGGACTTAGAAAGCACTGTTGCTCTTGCAAAAAATGTTAGAAATATTTTAAGTAACATTCAAGAAAATGCTGAAAGTGAATTTAAGCAGATGTTTAGTCAGGCTATATATCTGTGAAAAACCTATAATATTGAAATTAAAGTTCCTCGAACTACTTCGAAGCAAATGCAAAGAGAAAATGTATCATTTTCTTCGCCTGAAAAGTATTACCAACGGACGATTTTTATACCCATTTTAGACTCCTTTATATTACATCTTAAAGATCGTCAATTGGCTCATGAAAATATTTTAACAAGTTTTGATGTAATAATACCAATAGGAAATGAATGAACATATGTAACTGACCAAGAAAAATTACAAAAATTTTATACATTTTATGGACATTATTTGGATGCTCATAGTTTTAATATTATATTAGGGGAAGTAAAACTCTGGAAAAGCATATTGAATGAAAACAGTTAGTGCCCAAAAAAATGCTATAGCTGTACTTCTATACTTAAAAGAAAAAACACCTAGAACTATTCCTGAATGTTGTCACACTCTTAAAAATATTAATTACAATTCCAGTGACAACGGATTCAATTTTAAGAAGATTGAAAACGTACCTTCGGAATACCACAGGAGGGGATACACTAAATGGGCTAGTTCTTCTAAATATCAAGAAAAATTTCTGTTGACATTGATGACATCATTGAAGAACTGGCTAAATCAAAAAACCACACCCAGATTTTATTTTGTACACTTTTTATTTTAACTTGTGTTTCGTTTTTGTTTGTGGCTTAATAAACCATTGTCTTGTTGCACCCACCCTGTATATATTAAATGCTATTGTTTGTCGCAATTAAATGTTCAAATTAATTACTAGGTGCCAAACAATATAGTAAAGTAATAAATTCAAGTTTACGTATTTTGGATGTCATGCTCTGTAACCAACCATGTAATGTGACCAAGAGTGATGTTACCTTAGTTCCGGAAGATAGCTATCATCTGCCTTTGAAAATTAATTTTCGGCATCAATCGTCCAGTAGACATAAAAATTCTCAATGTTTGGCTTATAATTTCAAAAAGGCAGATTTTGAAAAATGTATTATTTATTTTCAGAAGTGAACTGGGATCCAATTTTCAAGGCTACAAGTGTAGAGGAATGTGTTGAATCATTTTGCACTATTATTGACCATATCTTCAGTCAGGCAGTACCTCAAACTAAAACTGCTTTTAAGACATATCCTCCATGGTATAACTCTAATATTATTTATAATCTTGAATTGAAAGGAGCTGATCGCTTACATTAATAAAAAGGGAACACTTCCAGGATCCCAACATCTTTAGTTTATAAAGGAGTTACATACAGTGATGATAAAAGTATTGTTAATGCTTTTACACATCACTTCTCCCGTGTATATGAAGATAAAGTATCACCTTTTGATGGAGATGATCATTTTGATCGCAATATCTCTGTTTTTTTGTAGATCAAAATCTAAATCTAAAAAATATGCTCTAGAAGCTATTGGTAAACTCAAAACCAAAACTTCTATGGAAGACGGCAATTTTCCAAAATATATATTAAAGGGTTGTAAAGATTTTTTCACGAGACCGTTACAGTATACATTTAATTTGTCATTATCAACCCACTGCTTTCCAATCAAGTGGAAAATAGGTAAATAGGTATAAGGTGTGTTCGATATTTAAAAATAAAAATGAAATTGAAAACTACTGTCCAGTCATTATTCTATCATGCTTTTCTAAGGTATTTGAAATTATTTTATACGATGCATATATACAGCTATTATGCCTTTGATATCAGTCAAGCAGCATGGGTTTATGCCTACTCGTTCTGCCGTAACGAATCTTACAATCTTTTGTACATATATTTTGAATGCCTTCGATATTCTCGCGAGGTCGATGCTTTCTACTTACATTTTTCTAAGTTATTTGACACAGTTTCTCATTCTGCGCTACTCCATAAATTAGAGTTCCAATTCAATTTTCCTAATTGTCTAGTGCAATTTCTAAAGTCATATCTTGTCTCAAGGAATTTAAATGTTGTTAACAATAACATAAGGTCAAATTTATACATTGCAACAGCAGGTGTTCTGCAATGAATTAATTTAGGTTCACTTCTCTTTTTAATATTAATTAATGATATAATTGATACAATCTCATCTGAGATTTTATTGTTTGTAGACGACAATAAACTCTATAAACAAATTACATCAGCGGTGAATTGCAACATGCTGCAAAATGATCTGAATAGTTTACTAAGCTGGTCAATAAGAAATAAATTTCTTTTTAACTATGATAAATGCTTTCATATCAAATTTTCACGTAAGATTAACAATACAAATTTTGAGTACTGTATGTATGATAAACCAATATTGCCCATATTCAAAATAATAGATTTAGAAGTTACATTGGATGGTTAAACTCAATTTTCAAGCACATATTCTGCAAATTATCAAGAAGTCATATATTACAACAGGCTTCATCATAAGGATTTGTAAGGAATTTAGAGATCCTAATACACTCATAATACATTTTATTAGTTTTGTTAGGTCAAACTTGGAGTATTGTTCGCCAATTTGGTCCCCTAGCTACATCAGCAATATTGTTATAATAGAAAGTATTCAGAAAAGATTTCTGAAATATGTACTATTCAAGCAGGAAGGAAAGTATCCCGTTTCTAATTACTTAATAATTTTAATAGTATCAGCCTCTGTAAAAGAAGACTCAAAGATAAAATTTTATTTTTATATAAACATGGAAATGCAGATATTGACTATCCTGATCTGTTAGGTACAACCTCGTTAAAGGTGTTATCAGGAATGTCAATGAGAACTGCTCACATCTTCATGTATGATTGTCCTTGAACCAACTATATAATGCATTCAACATTAGTTCGTTCCGCCAAAATATTTAATTAATTTTGTGCTGATTTAGATTTGTTTAATTCCACTACATCTGAGATTAGAAAATATTTATTAAATAAAATATCAAATGACTATTATAATACCATACGATAAAAAATAATCGCATCAAATTATAATGTGGGACTGTAGTATAACCTCTCTGCAATGGCTTTGTGCTGATGAGTAAATAAATGAATAAATAAATAAAGTGTGTACGAGTGATTGCAAAAAAATAGTAGTTTCTGCCCCATCGAGCAAAATTTCCCCCAATAAATTTCTGGGCATGCCACCGTATGTATGTCCTTAAATAGTTGATATCTCATAAGAGTAAATTCTGGGACATTTGTTTATAAGAAGTGTTTTGTTTATTTTGTGTTAAAGAGCACATAACTAAAATCTTGCCGAGCAACTTTCAAATACTTGTTACGTGCAAATCGAATTTGCACTTAAACATTGTTTTAGTTAGTTTTCTTGATGTGCGGAAGTTCCCGCCATAATTTTAAATACGCAAGAAGCGGGAACAATTTAAATAGACTGGGCGGGGCTTCCGGTACGTCACAATAGTGCAATTGGCAAGTGTGAATTATCCCTATAGGGGTATAGCAATGCTACAAAAGAGTAGGGAGTTTCGCGGTTCTCGCACGGAAACGTGGCTTTTTTACGCCGAACTTTGAAGTGAACAGTCGTGCGGGGTGTCGTGTTATCTTATTATGTAGATTTCCTTATCTTGATTATCTTTCCTTAATTACCTATTCCTGTCTTCCACTGCATATAGGAACGGAGATGACCCTGGAGCATCCCATGACCCCGAGATAATTTGGAGGTCCAACTCTACCAGCAGCAGCGATGCCGAGGCTACCGCAGCGTGATTTCCTGCCGGTTAGCGGATCCTTCACGTGAGTAGACTCTCTAATTTTTATTGTTTTAATTTTATGTAACTTCGCTTAATTATGGCGCAATATAAATTATCAGTGACGTCATGGTGTATCTTATGAACTTTGGTAATTGTATTACCGGCTTTTAAGAGCCATCTATCGGCATTTCAATGTACCAGAATCTAAGTGTTACATTTTGTTAACTGCATTACCGACCAGATAAAACTTTAAACGAAGTGTAGCAGATGGCGCCTTCAACCTGTTCAGGCTATGAACTTCAGGGTTTCTTCTTTGTTTTAGGTTATGTTAATTTCAGTTACAACCATGCAATATTTTAACAGATGTTATTGAAACAGTTTTTCACTTAAGGAAACGTATTTTTATTCATGTAAGTATTTACCTTACCTTATGTCTTTAAATACAGTATTATAGAATTACCTATTAAAATATCTTTAGTTGCTTTCCTTAACTTTGAAAGGCCGTTTTTTGAAACTTAAATACATTGTTCTTTATGTTACATTCTAAAATTGCATTATGGTTTATCCTTTACATGAAAATTTTGTGTTTAAAAAACACTTGAGTGAAATAAATTGCTAGTATACCTTTTAAGAAGTGTTTGACTATACGTTGTTGCCTTATAGGTTAAATAACATATCCTCTGCGTCCATTTTCCATTTTGGAAGGCTTCTTTGTCATTATCTATAAAATATGTATTTAACTGAACATTGATTTCGTTTCCATATACCTTAAATGTGTTTCTTTGGTGTTATCGGTGACGTTCTAACAAGTTCTTACCTCTAAATATCGTATCGTATTACCTTAAAGTAACTGTAACGTGTTTTTACCTTCTAATCTGCGTCAAAATCGCATATTTTTATATCGTGTCTTGAATATTGTATTCATAATGAACGTATCACATCTAAAATCCCTCGAATTAATCTACGAGCTGGAATGTAGAAGTATCATAGCTGCGAGCAATCAGAATGATAGGCGATCTCAACTTAGGGCTGTTTTGTCACAGGAAACCAAAGGCGTTGCTATCTTAAAGAACCCTGTTGGCGATTGGCCACTCAACGTATCAGAAATTAAATTAACTTTAGATGATATATCGGGTATAATAAACAAAACAGATCCTGCGGCTACTAATATCGAATTAGGAGATTGACTTCAAGAATAACCCACGTCAAACACCGTATCGAATCATTATCTTTATATAACGATGACCAAGCGACTCAAGCTAAACAAAGTTTGTTGTCCGAGGTGTTATTGCTTGAAGGAATTCTTTTAGAAAGACTTAATCCTAACGCAGACGTAGATATATCGTTACCTTTTTCAAATCTTGCGCTTGTCGAACCTAAACCATTAGGAAAACCTATACCTGTATACAAATGGGGTCTCACCTTTGAAGGGTTTGATTCGAAGGTTTCTTTATCATCCTTTCTTGACCGGATTAACGATTTTAAAATTTCTCGCGGGTGTACCGACCAGGACCTATTTATCTCAGCTGGTGATTTGTTCGCAGGCTCAGCATTAATATGGTATAGAAACATACGACACCAAATTTCTACCTGGAATGAGTTAGTTGCCTGTTTAAAACGAGATGTTCCTACCTTATGGCTACATTAACGATCTTTGGAACGAAATCGAAACCGAACTCAAGGTCCCGACGAAAATGTTGTGTCTTTTATTACCTCATTAGAAGCTTTATATAGCAGACTCGACAAAAACCTTCCGAATCCGAAATTATCAATCAATTACTTAGAAATTTGAACCCTATTTCTCAGAACGTTTGGCATTACAGACCATATCTTCGCTAGCTCATTTTAAAGACCTATGTCGCTCTCTTCAAGAAGTGAGGTCAAGGATTGACAAATATCGACCACCACCGAGAAATTATCTGGTCTCCTAGAACCTGATCTAGCTTGCCAAGTTCGACCTTCCCGTAAACTATCTACCCTTAACGTTCCTCCTACCATAACTAATAACGCACTTACCTGTTGGAACTGCAAGCGAAGTGGACATAGCTATACTGTCTGCACATACCCTAAAAATATTTTTGTTATGGTTGTGGTCGCTCAAATATCTACAAATCTAACTGCACCAACTGTAATCCTAACGTATCGGGAAACTCCGTCGAGATATTTCAAATCAGGGTGTGAATATCTCAAGAAACCAAAATCGCCCTCAACACCAATCATTCAACGGACACAGACGCCAATAAATTTAAATTATAAAACCACTTCTAACGTTGTACCGTCATTAAATTTATCTAATAATAATACCGCTACTATTAATGTACAAAATGCCTTACCTTTATTAGAGGAATTATGTTATACTACTCCAGCCGAGTGGTCTAAGTGGTTACAAACCGTCAATTCCTTTTATCATAAAAGACTGCTACCGTTTCACAACTTGTTAAAAACCCTTCGATAACCGTCCACACTTATCTATCTCAATTGGTTCCTTAAATGTAATTGCTTTACTGGATACAGGTTCTTCATGTTCTCTTATAAATAACGAAGGTTTACATCAATTATCTCAACAAAATATCAAAATTCAAATTATTCCCGAAAAACTTCCATAAATTTAGCTGACGATAATCAAATACATGTAACCGGTTCCCTTAAGTTAAAAATTCGTGTAGAGTCTCTTGAACGTGATGTTTTATTTTTGATTGTCCCTGCATTAGCGTATCCTTTTCTACTGGGCGTTGATTTCTGTAAACTTTTAATCTGTCACTTTACTTTCAGGATTTTTCATGGCAAACCTCTATTAAAACGAACTCCTGTGCATCTACAGGAATATCTAACAAAATCTCTCTTACTGACTCCCAAGATGTAACTCTTAACGCTACAATCGACAAATTTCGCAAACTTAATACCTCTGAACTTGGTTGTGTTACAACGGCAACACACGTTATCTCCACAGGTGATGCCCTTCCCTTTAAGCAACGTCAATATCCCTTATCGCCTGCCTTACAAAAGCATTTACATGCGGAAATAGACAAAATGTTAGTATCTGGTGTTATCTCTCCTTCAAATTCACCGTGGACCTCTCCCGTATTGCTAGTTCGGAAAAAGAATGACGAATGGCGTGTTTGTTTTGATGGCAGGAAGCTAAATTCTGTTACTGTTCCAGACGCTTACCCTCTACCCAGAACTGACTCAATTTTGAGCAGGCTTCGTAACGCAAAATTTATCTCATCTATCGACCTAAGACAAGCTTTTTATCAGATACCTCTTGACTTATCTTCTCGTCAAAAACTGCTTTTGTGTCCCAGGCCGAGGTCTTTTCGAATATAATTTTTGCCATTTGGTCTCTGTAACGCTCCACAAACTTTACAACGTACTATGGATCAAACGTTAGGTCCTATCTTACATCAAGAACGTGCCTTTGTATTTTTAGATGATATCTTAGTTATCTCAAGTTCTTTCGATGAACATATCGCCACATTAGATGAAGTTGCAGAACGTTTAAATGCAGCAGGTTTTAAGATAAACTGGGAAAAGTCTCAATTTTGTCGTTCATCCCTTACATTTCTTGGTTTTATTGTCGATGGAACAGGCTTACGAGCAGATCCCGCTAAAGTTGATGCTATTACTAAATTTAAAACACCAAAACTGTTACCGAAATCAAACGTTTAATTGGAATGATTAGCTATTATCGCATTTTTCTACCTAACCTTTCAACTATATCTGCACCCATTACTGCTTTAATTAAAATAAAAGAAATCCCAAACTATCGAGTGGAATTTAGAATCCCAACAAGCTTTCGAACAAATTAAAACACTAATCACTTCAGCACCTATCTTAATCTCTCCAAATTTCGATGATAAGTTTTATATACAAACCGATGCTTCACTTACTGGGTTAGGTGCAATGTTGTTCCAGGTAAACAATGGTTTAGAACATCCAATCGCTTATGCGAGCCGTGCCTTAACTTCTGCCGAACAAAAATACTCTGCTACCGAACGAGAACTATTGGGCGTTATCTTTGGCATCGAGAAATTTAGAGGATACGTCGAAGGTACACACTTTACCGTAATCACTGATTGTGCAGCACTCACTTGGCTTAATAACTTGAAACAACCCGCAGGTCGTTTGGCAAGATGGAACTTGCGTATATCTCAATTTACTTTCGATGTTAGGCATAGGCCTGGCAAATTAAATATCGTACCTGATGCGTTATCTCGAGATGTTGTTTCTCTAAACCTTCCAAATTTAATTCTGGATACCTGGTACCTCAATATGATTAGAAAAGTTTCCGATACCCCCGACAAATTTCCTACCTTTCGTGTAACTAATAATAGACTGTATAAATTTGTATCCTCGTCCCCACATAAAATATCGAATATACCTGAATGGAAACTCGTTGTGCCCACTGCAAATCGCAGTGAGGTGCTCAAATTATGTCACGACGATCCCTTAGCTGCACACCTTGGTGTTACAAAACTCTCGCGAAAATATCTGAATTGTATTACTGGCCCACACTTAAGCAATCTGTTTGTCGCTACATTAAAAGCTGCAAAATTTGTGGTTCCCATAAGAGTTCGCAAGATGCTCGCCCTGGTTTAATGGGTAACTTTAAGCGTGTATCTTATCCCTTTCAATTAATATCGCTTGACTTATTAGGACCTCTCCCTCGATCAAAAAGAGGCAATCAATATCTTTTGGTTGTTACCGATTGGTTTTCTAAATTTGTTATGGTGCAACCCTTACGTAAAGCTACCTCCGCAGCAATAATTAAATTCCTAGAACAGAATGTCTTTCTTATCTTTGGTGTCCCCCAGATTATTCTTTGTGACAATGGTGCACAATTTATCTCTAAAGATTTTCAGAATTTCGTTAAAAGTTACAAAGTACAAAAATTTGGTTTAACGCAAAATATCACCCCCAAGTAAACCCTACCGAGAGTAAATCGAGTGTTAATTACCGCTATCTCGTCTTATATTGATTCAGACCATACTACATGGGATGAACATATCTTTGAAATTGCTCAAGCTTTGCGTACATCTAAACACGAAGCAACCCAATTCACTCCGTCTTTTCTTGTTTTTGGAAGATATACCCCAATCGATGGGAGTTACTATGGTTTAGTGCCTGACGATACTAACGTAATCGAATTTGACGATAAAGTACGTTGGGACAAGGACCAACAGTCATTACCTTCTATCTTTAACGACGTTAGAAAAATTTGTTAAAAGCTTACGAAAAGAGCAAGGACCATTATAACTTGCGTAAGCGAAATATTTCCTTTGCCTTAGGCGAACAAGTGTGGAAAAGAACTATGTCTTATCGGATGCATCTAAGAAATTTTCTTCAAAATTGGCCCTAAATTCATTCTTTGTAAAGTCACACGTGTTATTAGTCCCCTTATCTATGAACTTCAGGATACTGAAGGAAAACGCCAAGGCAGGTGGCATATTAAAGACCTTAAGCCATTCTCTGCCGACCCAAATGCTAATTAAGTTTTCATGCCCCATTCTCCTCACGATTTACCTAATATTTTTGTTCTCACCATCAATTAGTATCTTTAATTACTTATTCCTTCTCTCATATAGTATATAATTTCTTACACGTTTAACTTTACTTACCTTAATTTAGCTATCTTTTTCTTCTGGTTGACTTTTCCTTCACCATACCGTTAGATATATATCACTTCATCCTCTACACCCCCCCAATATAACTTTGTCGTTTCATTTAATTAACCCTTGAAATTTTCCTATTACATATTGTTCGGTCTTTAGTATTTCTCTTATATGGTTTAATTGTATGGTAATTGTCGTAACTTTGGTTGAAATAACCCATTGAATTTTTATGACTGGTTTTGGCTGATGTTGAGTGAATGCTTTCTTCTTTGGGCTCACATAGGAGACGCGGCCTATGCCATTGAAAGAAATAGTTCATATTCGCAGTTGCCAAAAATTAGGATTATCTATTCCATGTGTTTTTCCTCTGAATTACTGCAGTCGCCTACATTATACTACATCATTATTTCTTATTTTTTTCTACTAAATCTACATAACTTATAAACATTTTTTTTTCATTGTTTTTTATTGAACTTTGTGGTGAGGTGCTATTGCTTTTTATTGTTATCTTATTAAATTCCCGGTTGTTTTAGCATATTGGGACAGTGTATCTGTATTTAACTGCTTATAATTGGGCATTTTTGGTGTTTAGGGTGCTACCGTTTTAAAAAAACTACCTTAAAACAGTTTGTTTTTGTGTGTTTGTATCTGTAATGATACTTTTAAGTTGTTGTGTCAACTTTTGTCTGATTTTCTTATCGTAGTCAATGTACTCGTTAGGAAAATTATCGTACTAGTTCTCTTAGGAGTCTAGTGAATTTTAAAAATGTGTATATCTTATCTTGTCGGATTAATATCGCAGGTGGTCCTTCAGACTACGCTGTGTTTTATAGGGACAATTCTCTACTTTCTCTCGGACGCTCGTCCAAAAAAACTATACTTTTTCTTAACCCGCTATCTCCGCTATGCCTTATTCTTCTCTCGGTGGACCTGTTCTTGTCCCGGAACACCCGTCTGCCTCATAAGAATGATGTTCCCTCATTCCGAGCTACTGACCACACTTGCTGGTTGAGTAGCGCTTTGCTATCCACCTTTCCCTCTGTCGCTTTTGCTCAATGCGAGCCCTTCCTCTTCTTTCTTCTACCTAGAGGTGCCTCTTATGCACTTCAAAAAACCAACCTCCTTCTTTTTTACCATTCCTGTTTCTCTACTACCTTTTCTTTTCTGTTAGTCACCGTGTGGTTGTGCGGGAGGTTTTCACAGACACCTGGACCATGTCTCTGCGAATCTTTCGTGGGGTCATGCGGTGCCGCTGTCAGTGCATAGGCTCTGGCAGTGAAGGTATGGATGAGTGTGTGAATGTGTGAGTGAATGAGTATATCGTTATATACCGAGTGGATATCGGGTGATAGTTCACCGATATCGATCAACGCTGGGTGCAGGAATGCACCCAAAGGTCTTTGCCGGTCCCCCGTGCTGTTCTTACGAACGGACCTGCCTCACAGGTTTCTCTTTTTGGAGGGCACGGGTCAATCCCATTTCAACGGCTCTACTGGAGCCACTCTTTTGTTGTTATCATTGTCTTGGGTAATAACTAGGCCAATATCTTTGTCTTCTTTATTATCTTCGATAATACCTTTAGGTTTAATATCGTTATCTTATTGATTACCTTTGGTAATAACCTTAGTTTAGTATCGTTATCTTACCAATTACTGTTAGTAATAATTTTGGTTTAATTTATCGCTATCTTACCGACTACCGTTAGGAATAACTTCGAGTTATGTCGCGTTATCTTACCGGTTATCTTGAGTAATAACTTCTGTTTAAATTCATGTTACCTACTATCTCTTATAATCACTTTAACTTAATATCGTGTTATCTTATCGAGTATCTCAAATAATAACTAAAGCTTAATACCGTTATCTTATTCATTACCTTTGAGGATAACAACTTAAGCTTAATATCTTTACCTTATCTACTATCTTTAACATCAATTTGAGATCTTATCTTATCTTTTTATCGTCCTAACGTGTGGTATATATGACCAGACGTGGGAATTATCTTTCTGAAATTTAAGTGAAAAAGCTAACCCAATTTAGAAATGTAATTTGTCAGGTTAGCATATAAGGATTTAGTAGGCGGTACTTTTGGTAAATTTGTGGATTCACAACTGTGTCATGGACAAGTTAAATGTGCATCGGAGGAAACCAAAGTACCAGAAACAAAATTTGCCAGAGTGCAAGGTGACGCACTCTCATGAACATTTTTAAATTTGGGCACTTCTTGCCAAAAAGAAGAATAGTTTGATGCGACACTCATGTGTGTTTGCATATAAGAACTTTATGTTAGCTTTAGTTAGATAAGTTTAGATAGGTTTAGATAGGTTAGGCGACTTGTCGCACCCGTATTAGTTTAAGCAGTGTTTCATGCTCCCCGACAAATTTGTGCTGTCGGTAAGTAGTGTAGTCACAGACTATCGGGTTACCTATTCCGTTCCTGGTACTTCGGTAGACGTGTTATCGGTCGAAAAACCAGGTGGCGCCTTATATAAACATTTTGTAGGTTTTAAGTTAGGGTTTATATAGGGTAGTAAGGACTTAGATTTTAAGCTGTTACTGTGCTAACAGACTTTTTCTTTTTTTTGTTTTTTCTTTTGTGGCTTTGTCGCGATTGTTACGTGCAAATCGAATTTGCACTTAAACATTGTTTTAGTTAGTTTTCTTGATGTGCGGAAGTTCCCGCCATAATTTTAAATACGCAAGAAGCGGGAACAATTTAAATAGACTGGGCGGGGCTTCCGGTACGTCACAATAGTGCAATTGGCAAGTGTGAATTATCCCTATAGGGGTATAGCAATGCTACAAAAGAGTAGGGAGTTTCGCGGTTCTCGCACGGAAACGTGGCTTTTTTACGCCGAACTTTGAAGTGAACAGTCGTGCGGGGTGTCGTGTTATCTTATTATGTAGATTTCCTTATCTTGATTATCTTTCCTTAATTACCTATTCCTGTCTTCCACTGCATATAGGAACGGAGATGACCCTGGAGCATCCCATGACCCCGAGATAATTTGGAGGTCCAACTCTACCAGCAGCAGCGATGCCGAGGCTACCGCAGCGTGATTTCCTGCCGGTTAGCGGATCCTTCACGTGAGTAGACTCTCTAATTTTTATTGTTTTAATTTTATGTAACTTCGCTTAATTATGGCGCAATATAAATTATCAGTGACGTCATGGTGTATCTTATGAACTTTGGTAATTGTATTACCGGCTTTTAAGAGCCATCTATCGGCATTTCAATGTACCAGAATCTAAGTGTTACATTTTGTTAACTGCATTACCGACCAGATAAAACTTTAAACGAAGTGTAGCATACTCTCTAAGTCAAATAATTGTCCATATTGCATATTTGAAAACTAACTCAATTACATATATATATATAGGTACAAGCAGAAATATTAGCTAGAAACTCAAATTCAATAAATAATATTATATAATAAATCATTAAATCACTAAAAGCAATATCCAACAAATTTTTAAGAATACAGTGATTTTATAAAAGAATTGTTATTTATAATGAAATGCTTCGTATAAAGATTCAAAAACGTTACTTGCTACTACCTAGTTGTTATACAAGCAATAGCTTAATAAACTGCATGCACATGGTTATTACTTACAGGAGCTCAAAGTTTTCAAGCAGAAAAATAGTTAACAGCATTTTAAAAACAAATAAAACAAGAAAATCGATCAATTCGGCAGCAACTCTTTTCCACATGGGGGGTATAGTATAAATATAATAACCACTACCATTTGCAGGATGCTAAAAATTAAATAAAATAAAATCTGTTAGGAATTACAAAATTTCTTACTTTGAATAGATGGAGGAACTTGAGAAGTGCCAATTTCAGTTACATTATGTCCCTGAGAGGACTGTAAAGACAGCATGTAGTAGTTCTGCCATAATGCTTGCATTTGCATATTATGCTGTTGAGCTTCAGCACACCATTTTCACAACTTCAACATATACTCATCTCTAGTATCTCCTTCATTGTTAGTTCCAAATTTTATAATTTGTAAAGGATCACGATTGGCCATTTTTGAAACTAATAAAACAAACTTGTTCGGTAACAAATAATTAGCTTTTAAATAAGAACGAGTTATAGTTTATAAATCACAATTTTGTTAAAGACATAATTTACATCCGGTTTAAACAAATTAATACAATATCAATGAATACTAAAAAGTAATTGACACTATAGTTATTTTTCTTTTACGTGAATGAACAGCTCAGAACAGCACCGGTGCATTAGGCTTTGTGTTCCTTTTACAAACTGTTTCTAATTCAGGAGCTTCTAATTTACTTTCCCCCTGCCCTCTCAAACACCAACAATTGTGTTCGTGCTTCAAGCTCAAGAAGCAGTGCAACTGTCATTAAAAGAAAAAAATACAAGTTCCTTTTAGGTATAGCTCTGAACTGTTCCGGAGCTTCACATCCTGGTGCTATACGCACTTAAAAGCAAAACAGCTAATATAATAATTTAGTGAACCTAGATGAAATCAACAAATCATTACATCAAACACCCTAGCGCCTAGATTTGTTTCCGTAGAAACGTTACTTGCTGCGTAGGTGCGATGTACCGATAAGTTTAGTTAATAAAATGCAACTATGTGCGGAGGAATTAATATGTGCCTTTGTATTAATATATTTTTATGCTAATCACCATATTCATACTAACCTAAAATAACAATGTCTATGTTTGTTTTAAATTAAAACGAAATCTTATGCTAAATCATATTCTTGTAAACAACCATCTAGTTAAATTGGAAAATGCCATACCCTTATAAGCAATAAGCAGTTTTAGGATGTTCTTATAAAACAAATAAATTAGTTAAACTAAAAATCCCTGTTAAATACATATGAAGGTACCCTAGATTTCTTCTTGTTTACTCTATTGGCCTAACAACCAATAGAAATGCAAAGTTTGTACTGATTTCATTTAAGCAGTTCTAAAAATATTATAAATTTGTCGAACCTCATTATTAGGTTTAGAATTCACTTTGTGTTGTGATACCCCGCCTGAGCGTCAAAAAAATTTCACAGATTTTTAACAAAATAATAGTTAAATGTATGTTAATAAGGTTTATTTTACAAAGTCTTAAAATTTAGAACACGTTTTAGCCATTTCCAAAAACGAAATTTCTAGGTGATTCTACTGTAAAGGATTAATTAACAGTTTTATGAAAGGTTCTTCTGTTGTTGTTAAACTAAAAATTAATTAAGCATGGGTTGTTTTAGCTGGCAATTTCAATGAAAAAACGACAAATTATAGGTTTTGCAGCATTAACAGCGCGTCAGATTAGACCAGTTTTTTCTTTATAGGAACTAATAAAAATTTTAAAATATCAAAAATATTACAAAGTGTATCAACTCAAACCTTCATCTAGCCAATTTTAAACGATAACGAGTTCTTCTGCAACTATTTTAGCATTTGAATCGGATCGCACTTTTGTTAAATAGATCAATTTTTTGTAAGGAAGTAATCCGTGATATTAAATTCCATCATCAAATAGACTTTGAAGTTACATTGCATCTTCTACGTTTTCCGTAAAAAGAATCAGTTTTTTTTATATACACACACGCATGTACACGCACACGCAAGCACACACACACACATACACACACACACACACACACGAACACACAAATACGCAAAACGCACACACGTACCACACACTCAAAATCACACACACACACAAACGGCACATACCACTGCAAGCATACCCGCACATACTGCAAATTGCACAGAACACACGCGGGCGCGCACGCACACACAGGTAGATAATATACGTCATCACAAATCCAAGTTTTCGTTACAATTAACTCAACGTTTTTTTACACCTAAATGTCTTCTATAGGATCCATCAAGTTACTGATCCAATACTTCAATCATCAAACTGATGTTCTTTATAATTTGAATTTTTCTTAATATTCAATGTATAAATATCGCCCAGACTCTATGTACTGTCAATACTAAAATACATTATAGTGCTTCATCGTTTTGTTAGTCGGCATATAGCTATTCTGATTACAGGCTTTCTTCGTAAACTAAGGTTCTATAGAAAGAAGTATTTTCCTTCCGATCGACTTCTTGACTATACATCGGAATTGCAATAACTAATTTCAGCATGTTACTCTGTGTCATATTCTAGAAATCGATCGATATATCTTATTACCTACACTTCTAAAATTGTGAACCCATGTTAATTTTCTATGCCTTATTTTTAGAAATATCCTTAAGCAATAAAGATATAATTGAAATATTTATTTGACTTAAGCATGTCTACTAACTCTCTTAGTCACGCAGTATACATGAAATCGTCATGTAAGGTATATCAGTATCCGATATACGTTATCTTCAAGTTGTGAGTTGTTCAATATACCCGATCTTTCAACAAGAGGTGTCAATTTAAATCAATAGAAAAACGCAGTATTTTCGTGAAATGTGGACATATTTTTATTTTAATTCAAAGTACAAACTCTGAGGTTAGTAATGGAATACAATATCTGCCAAATGCCCGCTTTGTTTCTGCTTACAAATGGTCACGGTTTTAATGAAATCTTTTATCACGTTTGTGCATAATAGCAACTTTATTTTGCCAATAACAGCTATAATATTATTTTTGAGCGCTTGAATCGTTGCTGGAACATTTGCATAGATTTTATCTTTAGCGCAAACCCAAAGAAAATGGTGTAAATCTCACAATCTCGACGGCCAGTTAAAGTTTCCATTTCGAGGAATTACACGTCCAGGAAGTTTTTCATGAAATAGAGTCATTGCTTCACGAGCTGTGTGGCAGGTAGAGCCGTCATACTGAAAATAAATGTCGTCCACAATCATCGCAATAATTTTGCGTTAAAAAAGTTAATGTGCATAATTCGACAACGCAATTCATTCATTGCAACGGTTGAACTCTTACATTTGATTTTCCAATACTACACCCACAGGCACTACATTGGCCAGGAAGTGAGTTTCTTTATTTAAAAATTTTGAATTTTGTGGAACCCTTACTGTTGCAAAGCAAAAGAGGAACAACACTCACACACGAGATCTATATTTTACCTCTCATGTGAACGAGTGCGTATTTTTATGAAACATTCAGGCGGACCAAGTCAGGATTCAACCCAGTCCTTGAGCTTAGTAATCACACACATACCAACCGAGCCACAGAACCGCCAACGGTCGAATCAGCTGCATTTTCAAAAAGTATGGTCCAACTGCATTGTTCGCTCAAAACCCGCACCAATCTGTCATTAGTTAGTATTGGAGAGGTTGATCGACTTCTACTCTTGATTTTCGGTGCTCCAGACACGACAGTTTTGCTTGTTTACGAACTCAGGCAGATAAAACTGAACCTTATCACTCTGAATAGTTTTGTTTTAAAAATCAGGATCATGTTCGTGCATATCCAAGAAAAAATCATAAAATACACGACTTTGTGCGTGAACAGATAGCTTCAATTTTGTTGTTGACTGCAATTTATAAGTATGTACGCAAAAATCTTAATGGAAAATGCGGTGCAAAGTGACTTCTGATATCTATAATTTCTATAATCGTTTTGAAATGAACAAACCTCGGTTTTCAGTCACACTCTCAGCAATTGCGGCGATATTTTCAGTTAATCTGGCCATACAAGCACGAGTTGGAGTCTTCACACCATTATCTTGTCTGAGATGTTCGAATCAATCGATTAAATTTACTATAGCTGTAAGAAAAAGTGCATGATGGTGACCAAAAGCAGTATATACTCTACGAACCGTCGACAATGTTTTTACCATCTTTGTAGTGAATTCTTACTATTTATATGCGTTGTGCAAGTGTATATCAATCCATATCTGAATAACACAAAGCTTTTACTTGTCAAATGTTTTCGAAACGACGACTGTATTTTAAGATTTCATAAATGGCACAAAATTTTAAAAGGCACCTCTTGTTAAAAGACACATTGTAAGCATCGAGTTGGTAGTAGTTCTGGTAGTTCAAACGTAATATTGAAAGTGTTATTCAACATTAAAGTTGTTAGAGGTATTGTCATATCGTGATAAGTACGTACCCAAAAAAACTGCAACCTTGGTGTCTGTCTATTTTCACAGAACATTTTCTTGCTGTTTGAATTTTATTAAAGCCAGGTCTTACTCTCGTTTTAAAGACGATGCTGTTTAAGTACTTCATTTCCTTACCAACTAAACGTCTCCTTTCTATTCTTAACGGAAGACCTGTCTTTTGCATTCTCAGAAAGACGTTCTTCAAATTATTCTCAATTATTGTAACACCATCTAAATACATCGTGTGCTTTTTTAAACACAAGCAATACCGTTTCCATCAAACGTAGCAGGAAAATGACACCAGCCCTAAAAGTATGCCTACAAACTGCAACAAACTAATTACGAAAGAGGGAGAAATTTTGTTGTAATATATAAACAGACAGGCATATTAATATCAACTTGTTTGATATAGCGAAGAGAATAACTTTATACCTGATGAGCTGTTTTAAGAGGTCTCAAATTCAAGATAAATCGTGGTTTTTCCTTTACTCGATATCGTTCAGTCATTTAGAATTCACACGTTTGCGTAAACTAAGCTTTCTTGTTCACGAGTGCCACTGGCGACACGTACGAGAGCGTCAATATCTTGCGATTCGGAGTTAGCAACGATATGTTTTGCTGCATACCATTTAGCATGTGGAAGCCGCTTTGAGTATTTCTACATTATTTGAGAGTTTACAGTACCGACCGAATGCTCCGCAACTTATTGTTTTAATAAGTCTCACGTAGCTGAGATTTAGAACAAATGCGCTATGATAGCACTGCATTATCACTTCCGCTTTATTCAGGAAGATCGTAATCAAGGCCATAATGCAAAGGTATCGGCATCCTGGATATCTTAGGTGATGCAGTTTCTTCAGCTATACACAGTATTATGTAAAAGGCAGCGGTACTTAAGCATGGCATCGAAAAAGAGAGAAAAGGCCGTTATACAGGGTGATGTGAAGAATGTTAACATTAGTTGGGTGTTTAATCACTTTAAGTTACAAGGCAGGAATTTGGTTACAAGATTTCAATTTGGCGTCTATCCTTCTGTCCATTGCTGTTTGTAAGGCCCTCTGGGCCAAACTGACCCAAACTAGAAAATAGAAAATCGTATTTTGTTTTCCATTTTGGATCAAGGACCTATTAAAAATTCGAAAATATATTTAAATTTGTAAATAAATATTCTTGGCGACATTTAAAATTTTTCTTTGCTGCCTTAATACTTCTAAGTTGTTTCGAAAAGCAATTCGTTTACATAGCAAAAAAAGGATTACAATCTATAAACTCTAAATGTTGCTAGAGGAGTTTGACATACTGATGCCCACATACTTGCAATTATGTTCTGCATATTTACCAAGTCCATTTTCACTAGGGAACTGAACACATATAGCAGATCCATGGTGACTTTCGCATTAGGATAGTTATTTGTTAACCAACCTTTCTAAGTCTTTAATCCAGCAGTAATGAGAGTTGTTGTTTTTTTGCAAAAAAGTTTAAAGTGTCGGCGGTTCCTTTTTCTGGTCAAAGTGCACTTAACAAACGGTAGACTTGTTTTTATCGTCAAGCATATAGCGCTGTCATTCTGTTCCTTAAATTTTCTGTTATTGATATTAACCAAGTTAAACATAGCAGTCCAGTGGTGTGCATAAACACCGATCTACTTTGAGTTTAACATATGAAGAACCACGGGTTGTCGTTTATTTGGCAAGACTTATTTCCAAGTATAACACCTACTTGAACGTCTAGTAAAAAAAAATAATCACGCCGCCTTTATCTTATAAGCTTTTGCCCATTCCTGAAATTTATGGCATTAAGCAAACATCGCCACCAACGTATTATAGATATGGTTAAAATTAAATAAAGTCAACTATGACTCATCGTTGTGCATATGATTAAATCACATTCATTCTATTGTTATGCTAATCTATTACCTAATTTTACCGGTGTAAATGAAATCGATACGAAAATATGCGTCTTTTGCATAACTGAATGCAACCAATGGAGGTAGTACAGCAGACGAGTGTCTAGCTGCAAGGTTAACCCCCCAATAGCAAATAAGCACATTTCACCTACTACTTAATTTTTTTTTAACAATTTAACTTATTGTCAGTTATCAATTATATAAATACGCCTTTCAAATCAATGTAAACAAAAGTTAATAGGTTGAAAATTAAAAGTGCAATAAAAAGATGCGTTTTATTAGGTTACAATGTAGAGGTACTTACTAAATAATACATAAGGTTAGCAGCTTCTGAATTTCTGCATTTCTTTTGGAGGGTTTAACTCTGCAGCAAAACACTCGTGTATAGCAGGGAGACGCTTTTACTTGATAAAAGTGGTGTCATGTAAGCCATATTAAGTGTTGAATCGTCATTTTTGTCACTTGTATAGACGTTTGTGTTTTAATACATTTCAACAATTTAGTGCATGTGTAGATTATGTTTAAAATTGCTAATCGTGAAATAACTATGGTGTCGTGTGCTGTTCGCGCTTGTAACAGTAGAAATGACGGTGATAAGAAGAAATCTGTTGGATTAATTTTTCAAAAGTAAGTAAGCATTATCAGATGTTACTCAATTGTTAGTAAGATAAAATAAATTCAGCTTGCTTGAAAGTAGAATAATTTATTTATTGTTTATATTTTTATATTTTCGAAGGATACGCAGCGGCGAAGCTTGTGCAATTACCATTACCACAACCGCTAGGTAAAGTCAGCTGATACTTAATAACTGGGGTTGGGTTCTTCAATTAAATTAAATGGATACGACTTTGGCACATCGCCATGATGAATAATTATCTTTGCCACACCTCTTGATACCTTTTTCTCATTAGGAACAGCATTGTGACAGCGTCTCCTTATAATACTACCTCCATAATACAACACTCTGATCATATGTTGTAATATGAGCGTCTCGCGGCAGTAAGACATGGCTGTTAGAAATGGATATTATTAAAAAACACAAATCACTTAACACACATATCAGAACAGTTGTTCTAAAACTATTGCAAACTGTTCTGATATGCGTGTTAAGTGATTTGTGTTGTGTGTTTTTTAATAATAATATCTATTTCTAACAGTAACCTAAACTGTCATTGCAGCCATGTTATTACTGCTGCGAGACCTCGTGTTGTAATTTAAATTGCTAATTTTTTGTCAAACGGGTTAAAGTTAGGTTAGAATTTCTGTATTTTTTATGGATGGAGGTTTTCTACTTTCCTTTTAAAGATTATCTTGATATAAAAGTTTTATTTAAAACTAAGAAAATTCGACACGTTGAGTAGCGCTTGATTAACACATCAAATTGAACATGCTTCCTAATTATCATTTTAATTCACAAGCTCTCTTGTTGGTTATGAATGTTCTCTTAAATTTCGATAGAGAACCTGACAGTAATGGACCCTTGGCCACTTTTGAGACAGTAGTGCAGGTATAAACATAATTTGTAAGCAATACGGTGTGTTTTAACTATTGTATATTTTAGCCAACAGCAGATGCCTGTTGGTTTAATTCGAACCATCTGGATGATTTTATAAAAGATACAGTAAAATGAAAAATTTACAAAATGCATTCCAAACGTAATATAGTCGTAATAATAATTTTATAAATTGTTGATTAGTGTAATGCTTTTAGGGCTCAATGTAACTGTTAAATCTTTACGAGAGTTTACGGCACTTGAAATTTTTAATTTCAGCAATTCTAGTGTGACGAAACTTCTTCTGGCAATTGGTTTTTCATGTATAATGGATAATTGTAGATGGGATATACTTGAACTGTAACATGTTACTACTATACGAGTGAAATTTTTAAGAGGGTATGAAACATGCAAAAAATTACAACTTCATGATCTTGTTTTTTTAATTGAGACTTGGCTTTATTTTGAGGTTGTTTTTAAAAGAATTGGCATGGTGGTTCCAACAAAGTGTAAAGAGAAAACCTCTTGGAGAAGGTAAAAGATTATTTTTTTTAAAGTTATAATTATATATAATACAAATATTCATTGTTATAGGTTTATAGTCGTATACGCAGGCAACAAAACTGAATTCATTCCAAATGCTTCACTTTTATATTCACCAAAATCACTCTGTGCTCACCATTATTGAGATATGAATGCAGAATTGTTTACAAAATGGTTTGAAGAATATTTAATTCATAATTTAAGTGGACCAAATGTAATTGAGTATTATAGACATTGATTTGTATCATTCAAAATTAATTGAAAAACTTCCAAGCCAGTCTACAGCTAAAGCCGAAATTGTTAATCTATAAGACATAATATTCATTGGAATGCTGACATGCTGAAAAGGTAATTATTGCCAGTAGTTAAGAAAAAATCCATTTGGAAGAATTTATGAAATATATGTCATAGCAGAAAAGTTTAGGGGTATGGTGCACTTACATACTGCTGGAAAATCATTGTAAGATGTTTTAGATTGTGCTCGAGTGTCTAAACACTAATTATTAACAAAAAATGCAGGTCTTACATTATTTTTCAAATAAATACTGTATTAATCTAACCCCAAACCATGGAAAAAATTAGAAATTGTAGGTCATTATCCCAATCAATATTTGAGATTAATCACAAATAAATAGATACATTGTGTACATACGAAACTACGTTGTTTATAGTAAACGCTAATTCATACAACATACATTACATGGGCTGTATATATTTACTATTAAACACACAGAGAAACCCTTTAATAATTTTATTTATGAAGGAGCACATGTTAACAGGAGCAGTAATACATCCTTTGATCTGTGTTATAGGTTGGGAAGCTTACTGGGAACACGTTATAATTGTAATATCAGAAAAATGCTTAACAATTAATGTACATGAAAATGTGCAAGCAATCGAACTTGTAGTTTAGGATGCTATTACGAATCAATTTTTGTAAGCAGATATCTAGAAAGGCGAACGATACAACTGCAAGTAAGGTAAATACTAAAGACATGTTTCTATCGAGTGCATCCGTGATGAAATAAAAATGCACTTTCATAACCTCGTAAACAAACTATACACGATAGGGTATCTCAGGTTAGGTTACTGTTAGAAACAGATATTATTATTAAAAAACACGAATTACCTAACACGCATATCAGAACAGTCTGCGATAGATTTAGCAAAAAGAAAATCAAGAATGAATGACTTAAGGATAGGTGTTGTTATATGTGTGGTGGCCTGCTGACAATCATTTTGTCTTAACCATCCTCCTGAGTCTACGTTCAAATGAGTCCTCTCTGCATGCTCAGTATATCAGATTATGTTACTGTTAGAAATGGATATTATTAAAAATCCACCAATCACTTAACATGCATATCAGAACAGTCTACAATACTTTTAGCAATAACAAAACAAAATGAACGATTAAAGAACAGTTAGGCGTGGTTATATAATAATATAATATAATAATCATATAAGGACTCGTTTGAACATAAAGACACGGGAGGATGGTTAAGAAAAATATATGTGCATCTGCCTCAACCAATCTCAATAGAATGTCATTTTAGCATTTTTATTACATCATTTCAACTTATGAAAAATCAAGATCTATTGATATAAATTTTGAAAAACAATCAAAATTTATTCATAATCTGAAAATTACTAAGTGTTTATCAACATTAACCTTATTTACGTTTGCTTCTAAAATATTCTATGCTTTGACGCTTTCCATTCCAATTTTTGGAAACTATTTTTAAAAATACCGCCAAAATCGACAGAAATCCACATTTTTTGTAAGTGGGAATTAAAAGTATGGTCATAGGTTATATTAAAAGAATTTTAAAATTTTTTTTAGCTCCAATGTGCCTAAGTGCACCATGCCCAAGTTTGGATACAAGGTTTTGCAGTTAATTCCATATCATTGCAAATTTAATCCGACTAAGTTGGTGTGGGCGAAGTGTATAGAATATTACTATAAAAATGTTGGACGGGTTAACCAACAATATAATGACACAAATGTCACCTTGATATGGCAAGGATCTTTGCAAAGAAGAGATGGACCTTATTGGCAAAAATGTATCAAACATGCATAAGAATGAATTATAAAATGGTGGACTATAGAAAAGTGTAATTCCATGTGAAATCAACCAATAAATAATTAATTTTATAGGTCAAAGTTTCAGATTTTTTGTGATTTTTGGTATGTCACTAGTGCCTAACATAAGGATTAAAACTGCCTAATTCTAATTTTTTTACTGTCAGTTTTCGAATTTTAAATTTTGGAATTTTTGAAAATTTATTGTTTTTTTGCTTTGTGGCATAACCTTTAATTAGCGGTAGCTCCCAAACTATTTCTAGACAACTGAAATTTATGGCATTTGATTAAGCATTTAATGACGTTTCCTAAAATATATAACATGGCAGGTTGCATCAAATAAGAAACAACATACGAGTTTACCTTTTGAAAAATTAAAATCAGAATTTAAAATTTTTTTGAAAAAAATATTTTGTAAAAAGTGCTCTTGTCTACAAGCGTGCCAAATTTCATGATGGTATTTCAATGGTAGAGTAGAATTTATTTAAGAAGAGCCTGTATGTCATTTGACATATGCGCAAACCTTGAAAGTTAATGGCGTAGCGGATTTAATAGTTTTTATCGAACTCGCAGAGAGTAAATATTCTAAAATCAAGTTTTATTTTGTTGGTGATTTAAATTCACATGGCGAATACACGAATAAGCAAGGCAAAATACACCAAGAAACAGAAAGAAAACTATGAAAGCGTACGAAATAAATATAGAATATCAAAGTCACAAATGTCAGTTGACATTTAACAGCAAACTATCTATGCCACTGAAATGCTGAAAGAACACGCCTATTTATAAACAATGTACTAATCTGACACCATTTTAGTCGTGTGTGCATGACATACAAGCTCTTCTTAAATAAATTCTACTCTAACATATTTAAAGTAATTTTTTGTGATGATGTTTATGTGAAAATTGCATATATCGCACCTACATTCATTATCTACTGCTTGCAAGTGGAACTTAATATGGCTTTTTTATTTTATTTGTCTATATTAATTAGCCAGTTTAAGATTAGTCTGGTCTAATATACACAAAAAATGTTATTATGCATAAGTACCTATCTGCAGTTTTGTAAGAAATAGGCAGATAACAATAAATAACAATACAATTCTTACAAGCATCATATTTAAAAAAAACCAACCCAATGATACTTTATAATACTAACTTTCCTACACAATCGCCTCCATAGTTTATAATAAGTTTATTTTTCTTTGCAAAAATTTGGGTGATTTTTCATTTCATCCTGCCGCACTTGGTATGTTCTTCCAGTAGCTGTACTTGGATTTACTTTGCTAAGGATGAAATGTTTTGGCACAGTCAAAATGTCTGCCCTCCTTGGATAAGTAAAGGAATCGGAGGGGCCATTTGGATGCAGAAATGAAATCTTTTTTTCTTCACTAACATTTTTGACAGCCCACAAGCTAGCCACCTCTCTTGTTCATTTGTGCAGGAAACAAACCCCCAACTATTTCTTCAAAAGTTACATTTTCAGACTCGGGGGTAATTTGAACTGTATGTACTTCTGATTCATCAGAATACGAGTCTATTTTAGTGTGTATCTTATCGTTTGATATAGGAATATATGCATGAAACTTATACGTTCCAATAACTGCTGTCGACCCTTAAAATGTTCTTTTAGTAATTTTTCTTCCTTGATATACTTATCATTACTTGCATAAAAAAAGTAACAGAGGGAATGTTTTTAGTTCCTCACTAGAAAAGCTGTAATGGCAACAAAATTTGGTTTACCAGTGGGTTTTGGAGGCTTGTTCTAGCAGCAAGTCACTTTACAGTGCCTCCAACCCCATCACACTCTCCTTTCCATGGGAGATTACATAAAAATGCCATTTGGCCCCAACTCCAAAATCTTCAACGTGATAACATAGATTGGAAAAATTCTTACTGTTCATATATTGAGCTACTGACCCATCAGAAAAATAATATAACTTTTTTAAATTTGGCAGAAAACTATTCCAAACCCCATATTTTTTTTGACAAACAGGAATTATACTGTGTTGTGACTTAAACAGCCTGAAATAAATACAAAACTTTTGTAAGCTCATTTGTTCCAGTTTCCCTATTATTTTTTATAATAAACAACAAAAGGATGTACAGTTGCCATTGAGTTGTTCCACTGGAACTCTTGTGCTTCGACTTGCAGAACAAATGAGTAGTTTTCTGCAAAATTGCAAGTTATTACTGCTGTGTGTTCATTCATAAGTATCTTCTTTTTGGAAAAAAATTACCAATTGCTGTTTGTTCATGAAATCATGCTTCTTGAGTTGAATTAATTTTTCAGACAGTTCTTGAACAAACTACTCAGTTGGTTGTGTTATTATTTCAAAAGTAAAGTGGTCAACAGTGATTCATTGTTTGTATGTAACATCTATCATCTATTCCTCAAGACATCTCAGCAGTTTTTTCTTAAACACATTTATTTTTGGGCAGTAATCACATTCATTCAAAAAGCATAATTGAGACCGGGAATTACACATAATTTTTGAAGCACATTTTCTTAAGTCAAGAGCATTGTCTGAATCAGGTAATGTATTTTCATTTAAATTACCTTGAACAAAAAGCGGTTTAACATTCTGGTGTGTTATACAGACACATACTGAAATTGTGCCACTAGTACTGGCAAGAAAATAATTTTTTGGCCTCTGAAAATATAATTTTAAGATCAGGATGTTTAGGCTTAAAATAGTTCTACATTTCTCGCAGGTTTCCTGAGAAAAACTTTCTTGGGCATGCACAGGTTTACTGATGCTGACATTTTCACCAAGTAAAACATAGTCTTTCAATCCAGGCATCTGTGTCCTAACGTCATCATTACAGTACCATTCATTTACTAGCGTAGTTGTTTCCTTGAGAAGGGTTTTATCAGGTTTTAGATCTGGTGTGAATAAAATACCCGCTTTATTTGTAGTTTTATTGTTTTTCTTGCGAACTAGTTATTAACACCAATAAACTCTTTTTCAATTTTAGCAATGGATCAACTTTTTGGTACAGTAGTCAAAATTTAAAATTTTTTCATTCTTATTAGCAGTTTTAAATTCTTCTTTGAGTTGGTTGATTATTTTTGTTTCTGAATCACCACACATGCATTCCTCATTATTTTCACTTTCTTTTATTTGGAAGAAACAGTAGTTGATTTTGCATTTTATTTTTGCAACTTGTGTCTTGCAATATTTTTTGCTACTCTTACACTTGCTCTCTAGAACAGTAGACTCCCCTATGGACGTTAATGAAGCATTTAGATAATCTAATTCTGTATCTACTTTCAAATATTGGTCATCCTCACTATAACTTGGCACTACAAATTGGTTATCTACCGTTTCTGATTTATTAGTTAACATTAGTATCATCCAAACAGGTTTTTACTTAGTTGCAATCGGCAAGAAGTACATATTTTCATATCTTCTAATAGTCTATAATCTAAAGTTGTCATCCATGATGCCACCTTTCTAAGATCTTTGGAATACAAATAACCACTTTTCTTAAAAAGATTACAGCAATATTTTGACCACTGTTTTTCCATTCTTATATCATTGTCCATCAGTTTTAAAAGTCAATGCTGACAGGGTTTTAACATTATACATTTATATTTAATTAAATAAATATATGAGTCATTATTCTGCACTAAGAGTTACAAAATCAAAATAATAAGTGACAGAGATAAGAGGTAGTAAAAATACATTACTTTCTATACTGCCATTTTTGGAATATTACTATAAAAATCACAAAATAAAATTATTAACTGAACCAAACCTTATACCTCTGATCATATAGAACTATCAAAGAAATCAACTACAGTACTGGTATGATGCTTCAGTATCATAAGTAGTGGGAAGGTCTTTCCTATGGAGAAGGAATTTCTTTTTAAGTTCCATTTTCTGTACTTCCCATAGTCTCCACGGAAGTACAAATTCCTGTTGTAAGAGTATGACGTTCAATAATAGACATTTTATGTTTTTAATGTAGCTGAACTTCTATAACCTTATGATTGGATAAATCATATAATACAATAGCACTGTATTGCTACTTCCTATTTATTTCATGTTACTTAAAAATAAGCTAGCTAAGTAATCCCTTATATGAATGTTAAATTATTAATAGCTTATTATAACATTATTTTTATTATACTATTTGTAATTAGCACAATCAAAAATCTACATATAACAATAGCAACGGAGCATACATTATGGATTAAAGCAGTAGGTAATAAGAGCCCATCATGTAGGCATGATCTATGCAATTTTCACATGTACATCATAACAAAAAAGAATCAATATAAATATGTTACCATTGGAATACTATCATGAAGTTTGGTACACTTGTAGCATAGAGTACTCTTTAAACAATACGTTTTTCAAAAAAATTAAAAATTTCGATTTTAAGTTTTCAGAGAAGTAGATTTGTAAGTTGTTTTTTTTTAATTATTTAATGCAACCTGCCACATTATATATTTCGTGAAATGCCAGTAAAAGCTGAATAAAATGTCACAAATTTCAGATTTCTAGGCCAAACACTTTGGGAGGTATGGCCGATTAAAGGTTTCGCAGCAAGTCAAAAAACCACATTTTTAAAAATTTATAATTCAAAAACCAACAAAAAAATGAGGATTTAGCACTTTTTATGCTTATGCTAAGTACTAATTACATACCAAAGATTATCAAAATCTGGTTTGGTCGAATTTATTGGATTGGTTGATTTAACATAGAAGTACCGTAAAGCAATTTGATATTTTTGAACCTTTAGTTATCATTGTGGCGATACAGACAGTGATAGCAGTGGCAGCAATATCAATTTGAGCAGTGGCAAAGAATAACTAGAATCACTTACATTACATTGTAATTTTAGATGGGATTGTTAGTACACAGTGCGGACACAAAAACCGTGTATAATAAAATCACCAATTTGCATGATTACAGTAACGGTTTAATAATTTATTGTGCAATAGTTATGTTAACAAATTAATGTTTAGCGAATAAACATTTAATCGTTCATGTCATGCTGGAGTGTGTATACTAGAAATTTATAGATTAAGTTTCATTAATTGCCATCATTTATTACCTGTGTTTATGCCATTATACGAAAGAAATTAATTCTGTTAATATAAAACACTTTCAGTTTGAATCAATATTAAAAGGCATAAAAATAGACGGCATTAAGTGTTTATTTTGTTTAAGTTTTGGAGATAACATGTTTTTTTGAAAAGAAAGCAAGTTCTAGTTTTGTCTTTTGAATTTTGTTAAAATAACTATAAAGATTAATGTGCTGCGATGGTGTAGAATAAAACTGTGTATTTACACCCAATCATATAAAATCCCAAAATACATGCATTATTAACGCTATCCTAATTAATAATGATGTAACATGTTTTTTGGCTGAGGTCTAGCCATGTTACCTCGTGCTTTGCACTTATAAAATACTCGTGGCTTTCCTAATCTAAAAACACATTTTATTACCACTTGGAATTAAGTTTGATTTTGAATATATATTCAATTTTACTCTTGTTCTAGAAAACAAAACTAGACACAGATTATTAAGTTTATTCAAAAAATTTTTTCTTTATTTGTGTTATATAAATAAATACGTTTACAAGTAATTTTTTATTGGTTGATTCCTTGAAGCATGCCTTTCAGAACACAACTAGTATGGATCTGAATCCATGTCAGGAGTGTCATTCATTCCACTGCTAGCCTTTTCTTTATTTTGTTCGTTACCTGTAGCATTCAAGCAACGTTTGTCCCTTTTGATATCTGACTGTCTTCTGGTGCAAAAATTGTCAATGTTAATATACCTCACTTAACATGAGGTCACTTATGGTATTTATTTCTATTTAAACTTATTTAAACCGGTCCCATAAATTACGGATAGTAGATATTAACAGATAATTTTTGATTGTTTCACCGAACCATGTGTATTATAATTTGGAAACACAATTGTTGCTTCAGGGTTTAAGTCTAACTCTAACTCCAAGTGCAACATCAAATCCAACACTAATACCTATATCTATAGTTATTTCTATATAAATTTCTATCTACGATTATGTCTTTAGTTTTATGTTTTACATTAAATATCGTCGTGTTCTTCATAAATTTCTCTCAACATTTTATATAAGAAACTACTATGAAGTGCAACAATTTTACCTACATCATACAAAATATCTGGATCCCAGGATTTTTCTTTGATGGAATCCAGTTATTTTAACTGCAAATGTTTGGCGTACAAGGTGTTTGTCTATTTAGAAAGTTGAAGACTTCGCCGGCTGTTACTATTTGGATGAGGTGTTTGACATCTGCCAGATGTTTTCTACAAGGTATCATGTGAAACTCAAAGGAAACTAAAATACAAGTAACAATCTATTAAATAGTTACTTACTCCAGGTATGAGTTGTACTGTAATTTCTTTTAGTGTTAACGGTAATGCATAAATATTTTAACTTAACTTTTTACATATATTTAAATTATCTATGTGAGTGTTGATAATTGTCATTTTGCTTTCTGCTTATTTTCATTTAACTAAAATGTGCACCTAAATATTTCTTACTGCTTATATCCTAAATCTGTGAACATAAGAAGTTTCATGAAATTTTCTATGGGTTAAAAAGGTCAACAAGCATATAGTTTAAAATTGAGACAGAACTATATTCATATGTTTACAAAAAACTTGTGTAGACGTTTATAAAAAAACATTGTATAAGACTTTGTGATTTTACGCAGTGAATATTCATCATTTTAAACTTTATACAAATAACTTAATATGTTAAGAACCAAAATTTCAATATACCAAGTTTAGTATTTTTCTTGCTCCCACTTGCATTTGATTTCTAATTTTTTTTTATTGCAAGGTGAGAAAGAAAATGAAGAAATATCGAAAGCCTTGCGAGTTTTATCTATGAATCTCCCCCTCCCACCCCCCGATTAGTCTTTTGCAAACTCCACAGCCATTAAAACTGGTGCTAGCTCCGCCAGAGTATATTTACTGTGTAGTACACCTATCATTTATATCTCATTCAAAAAGGGAACAGTGCAGTGATGCTATGAGTCTGCAAATGATAGAACCCAAAAGTGCCTCTAAACTAATAGCTGCTGTTCCTTTTGCAAAATAAGTACTTAATTATTTACTGCTTTATAGTGTTAATGTAATTAGGTATATTATAATGATTATGATATTTTTAGAGTTGATCACTACCAAATGTATATGTTGAAAGAATATCATGTTACGTGCCCTGTCGTCGTTGCATATAAATATTTTTTGCTCATATTCAATTTAAATTTTCATGCCCCTTATTATATTCAGGGTCATTTTGCCTGTTTATTAGCTAGTGCAACCCCCTTTCAATTTAAATAATTGTTTATCTAACATTCTGTAGAATTTTATTAAAATACACAGTTATAAATTTAAATGCTTCAAATCTATTTTGATTGAGCATTAAAATCTGGAATTTTATTATTAACAAAGTACTGCAATCTATTTTATTTTAGTAGCGTTAAAACATGGTTTAGTTATCGAAACGTTTATTTTCGGAGAAATTGCAATGCTGCAATGTATTTTCCGCAAGATTGGTTACGGACACATATTTAGATCCATGAAATTCCCACTTAGGTCATCTCTAAACTGTTTTAATATTACATTCTCTATAATTTTATATGAAAGTATTGACAACTTTTCAACTACATCATGCATAAGTCCTTGGGTCGATGTACTTTTGTGTTGTTTTAGAACATTTTATGACATGTTCCACTACATAGGTAAACGTGGTTTTTCTGTATTATTGATTTTAGTTTTGACTTGTTAGAACGAAATAATAAGCTTGAGATATTCGGGTCATCTTGCTTTTATAAGTTGGTTGTGCAATGGTGATTCTCAGTAATTCCTTTTTAGGAAACACTTTTAGTGTTTGTAGAAATATGCTATCTCCTTTAATAAGTGCTTCTAAAAGGACAATATAAATTACACAAGCTGAAGTCAAGAACATAAATTATTTATTTGAATGGAATAGTGTTGTACGTCTAATGTTTGGTTATCTTTAGCGATGGTAGTGATGAAATTTTCATTTCTTCATAATTTTAGTATGGTGAATTTTTTACGCAGGTTTTCTATTTGCAGATGATGGTTAATTTTCTTCATTGACGTATTTGAACTGGTTGGTAATGGAACATAATATCACATACCTTTGGCCTTGATGCTTTGACGTCGACTACAAAAAGTTGTTGGGCTGCAACCGTGTATTATTGAAACCTTTAAGATTACACTTTGACAAGTTAAAAATCGGAATAACATGACAAGCTGTAAAATTGCTGTTTCTTCTCTATATCGTTTTGATGATTTTCCTTATGGAAAATTGGGTCTGGTTTTTCTTTATTTTGTTACAGCTGCAGTGAAATGCATTTCGTGTGTAGATGGTTTTTCCTTTACAGCTGTGGTTTGCTATTGCTTTAATTTTTTAATATTTACACATCAAGAGTTACTTGTGAACAATATGAAAGTATAAGGTTTTTATGACTATCAAAGATTTAACATTGGGTAACCATAGGACTAAAAACAGTCCACTATATACATATGTTTAACTTTTGTTTTATGTAAATATTAGGATTGAGGTAGATAATTAGGTTAAGATATTTAAAGAATGCTATAAATTATTTTTGCCTAGACTTTTGTACTGTAATGCTTTGGATAAACGTTATTTTGTATGCGAGCTGATGTTTTTTTTGATCATGTTATTTTTAACTAGAGGTTTTGTAAATAAAATTCTTTTAACGAGGTTCCTTGTTTCTTTCTGTGTGATCCACCCCACTGTATGGCGTTTTAGTTCGCACGACATTACTTATATGGATTCCTTTTCTCTTTTTTGTTGCAGTATTCTATGCGGGCTAATTTTCTTTACTTACTTTACTTTTTCTTTCTTGCCTGCACGGAAATACCATAACACATAGTTATTTATGGCAGTCATGGACTAAGTGGTTATGATTTTGAACTCGTAACTATAATGGTTGAGGATAATTTTCAAGAAGGATTTCCTGTTGCCTATATGTTTTCAGACATAAAAGATATGTATACAGTCTTTAAGAAAATTAGGTTCAGAAATATGTTCAAAATCGCAAGTGATATCACAATTGTATTGAAACAAGCATAGATGTGACATGAGTACAAATATGCAGCAACTGTACTGCAGTTGACATATGGATCATGCTTATTAGACTAATATAACCAGGATACAAAATGTACAAAAAGGAAACTTGGTATATAAATCTTTAAAAACACAGGAGGATATAAACGAACAAGTTTTATTAATACAATTAAACATGTGGAAAACGGTAAAAAATAGGAGAGAAAATATGATAGGACATGTTCTAAGGCACAAGGGAATAGTGCAGAATATATTAGAAGCAGAGAAAGGGAAAAGTAGAGGTAGACGTAGAGCTAGATTAGACTATTGGACACAGATAGTGAATTATGTAGGCAGTGGGAATTTTTAGGAAATGTAGTCAGCTTAGAATAGGAAATAATGGTTGTACGTGTACAACCAATTTCAGGACTGAAAACCTTATGATGAATTACACAATCTTCATTTTAAATCGATCAACCCTAAAAAATTTAATGCCGACCGACAATGAACCCATCTTGAAATATGCACTGGCCTACCTGTGTCCACGTTGTCCGGCTACGTGCCTGGATAGAGGTTAAGGGATAAATATTATTATTGTTATCAATAGTTTTCCAATTATCGAGACAATCTTAAAATTGAAACAATAAGCTACCTATATTTCAAGTCTTATTTTCAACTGATTGTACTAACTAAATTTTATTACACCAATTTATGTAAATAAGGACAAATTATACAATTTCAAAATTTTTCTTTAGTAACTGAAAGTTCTAGCAGTTAGTAATCTTCATTTATTATATTTCACAACTTTTCATAAAGCCCTAAAAATTCTGTCATTAGAAGTTAAAAGTTACACAATTTATAAGTGGGTTGTTACACTAATAACTGCCATACAACCAAACCCTTAAAATCCCATACAAATCCCCTCCTGTTAAGCCATGCTCTTCCTTTGATGCAGATTCCACATGCTGGATTTTATCTACGGTTTAAAACGAGGTTCTTAGCAAAATCTGAACAATTATAGAAGTTCATTTTCTGGTTTTTTATTTTAACATTTTATTCATCCTGTTTGAAAGTAATATAATAATTATTTAATTAATACAGTTGGGTATAATTATTATTATTTCACCTTTCAGATATTACAAAAACTAAAATTAAATGATTGTATTCATTGTATTTTGAAAGCAAAAGCAATTTTTACGTTATAACTATTATTTGACACTTTTTGTATATGATTTATTTAACTCACTTATTCCTAAGAAGTAATACAAAACTGAACAGGCACTGCCTTCTACATATTTAATAGATTAAGTATTTATTTGCATGTTACTAACTCGATATTCCATTAAATTTCATACATTTAGACCCAATCAAAAGCTTGATTGGTTTGATTTAACAAGTCTTCTGAATAATATTGGAAATATACGTCTCACCATTATTAATACATACAAATTTGAAGGATAAGTAATGGTTAACTTTATTTGAATTTAACTATAGCAGCAAATTTGCTGGAATTCGTGACAATAGGATTCTTGTTGTTGAATGATTTTACATCATATACACCTTAAGTTACTTCTATCTTGGTGTAAACCCTGAATCCATCACAATTATGTTTTAGGATGCAGAGAACCTACAATTTTTTCTCTATTGAATGTATAAATCTGTTCTCATAATGTTGAAGGAAATCCAAAATAGTGGTAGCAAAGTTGACCTGTTTACCTTGTTGGTCGCGCCTCAGACCGATACAAACCTTCTGCTTCTTTGTTTTGGGTAAAATAAACGTTAAATGAAATCATTTTCATTTGTTCTGAAAGTGGCGGTAACTTTATAACAATATAAGGGAGCGTTGGCTATCTGCAGTGGTGTGTGAGTGGGTTCCTATGGATAAATGAGAAAAGATATTAAAGAAAAAATGTATAAAATAATAATTAACAAGGTTGAAATACAAACATTTTACATTATATGCACGCTGTCAAAATCAAGGGATGCCAAACAGTCTTTCACGGCAATTCATTTGATATCATTTCTATATGGAAGATTGTTATTCTGCACAAAATTTTCTTGTGTTGGTATCCTAAAGTTGGTCATAATTAAAGGAATTTCTGAAAATAAAATGTTGCTTCCAAATAAGACTAACTCTGGTTTAGCCGGATATATGTACAAATCACTGACTTTACCTATTTCCTAAATCAATTGAAATAAAAATCTACATAAAGTTAACCTCTATCAATACAAAATTAATTTCAGTACACACACAAATATATTTTCCTAAAAACAAATTCCTACTCTCAAATCTGGCCAGGTATTGCTAAAATAAATCGTACAGAAAAATCATAAAACACATTTAGGCCCCATTGACAAAACTATTGGTCACTCCAAATTTTTCTTGCTTTTCTATTTAGTTATTAGACATTTATAAATCTCAAATTATTGGAAATGTTGCTAAAAAACAGTTAAATATCAACTTTGTGCTATATCATTGCCCTTTCCAAAATTTGATACATTTACTACTCCAAATTTTACTAATAAATGTGGCATTTTAATGCACTAATCAGTCCAACTAAATAATTATTTTCACTTAATTAATGTTTTGTTACCAAAATACATACAATTGATATTTAAAAAGTCATAAGATCGTTTTTAAACCAATACATAAAAGTAGTCACTTTTCAATTTCAGGATTTCTTACAACCGTTGGTATTTTTCTTACCATTCAGTAAAGATCCAAATGCAGCAACTCCATCGACTCTAAGCATGCCACAAAGTTCCAATTGAATGGACAGATGACTCATCAGGTCTCCCTTTGTTTTTAAATGGTTTTGTGACATATCTGTCCCTGCACATTTATGAACATACCTTACCACTTGCAGATGTACTTCATTTTACTTTTCCTTTCGGGAATGTAATCTAATTTTTTTTGAGCTCTGTGCATTCACCCTTACTGTTTAATTAACATAATTTCACATATAAAACTAAAATATCAACCCCTAATCTCGAGGTCACATCCGCAGTTGTCTATTCATGTGTCTCTACATGTTGATGGCTACTTATTACTGGTTCTTAGAAAACCTCAAATCTCAATTGAAAATACTCATTGTCTTTTAATCCTTCGTCTGTTTTGTATATCTCAGTGGTTTTCATACTATTTCACAATTTTGCTACCGAGTTTATAACAAATGACATGTGGGAAGTATGTGTTATCATGTAACTTGCAGATGTGTATATTTTATTTCTTGGTCTGAAGCCATTTAAATGCATACATTGTAGCCTATTGTATGGAGAGATTAAGTTGTCAATTTCAGGATTTCTTACAACCGTCGGTATTTTTCTTACCATTCAGTAAAGATCCAAATGCAGCAACTCCATCGACTCTGAGCATGCCACAAAGTTCCAATTGAATGGACAGATGACTCATTAGGTCTCCATTTGTTTTTAAATGGTTTTCTGACATATCTGTCCCTGCACATTTATGAACATACCTTACCACTTGCAGATGTACTTCATTTTACATGTTGATCGCAACTTTTTCCTTTCGGGAATGTAATCTAATTTTTTTTGAGCTCTGTGCATTCACCCTTACTGTTTAATTAACATAATTTCACATATAAAACTAAAATATCAACCCCTAATCTCGAGGTCACATCCGCAGTTGTCTATTCATGTGTCTCTACATGTTGATGGCTACTTATTACTGGTTCTTAGAAAACCTCAAATCTCAATTGAAAATACTCATTGTCTCTTAATCCTTCGTCTGTTTTGTATATCTCAGTGGTTTTCATACTATTTCACAATTTTGCTACCGAGTTTATAACAAATGACATGTGGGAAGTATGTGTTAACATGTAACTTGCAGATGTGTATATTTTATTTCTTGGTCTGAAGCCATTTAAATGCATACATTGTAGCCTATTGTATGGAGAGATTAAGTTGTGGTAATTGAAACTGTTTATTAAAAACTGTCATATTGTATGGAATTTATTAAACTAAACTTTCTGAAGCTAATATTTCAGTACATATTTTATAATTATAATTAAGTTGTTTACATTCCTGTGGTTTAAAATAATTTACAGTCCTTTATTTGAGTTTGAATATGTATTTACCAGAAATAAAACGATTATTTATGTGGTTTTCAGTTTATGACTCGAATACAAGTACGGAATTAATTGTAAGTCTTGTTTTTGACACTACATGAAATTAAAATTATGGAGTATCCTTCAATAACAAGTTTACCCATTCAAGATTAATTTTCTTTATTTTCATCTAATTTATTATTTGCATAATTCAACAAGTTACATTTTCTCACTCTGAAGAAGCATCAACTTTGGTTTGCCATAACGGCACATCAACTTCAAGAGCCATATTATTCAACTCTCTCATAAATTCTTGTTGTTTTACTTTCCACTCTTCAAATGGAAAAAGCTAGATGCTTTCCAGAAATATCGAGAGTTACTTAAATCGGATACCTTGACCATTATTTTACAAAATCGTGTAAGATGTTTAGGTTCTTGCAACACTTTGCATCCTTTAATTGTTAGCAGTTTGGGCTCTATTCACTCAATTTGTCTTATACCCCTAGGTGCTCCCTAGCCTAGTGTTATTCAAGAAATTGTTATACTCGGATTTTAAAAAAATTATGAAGATTTATCTACTACTAATATTTATATAGAAAATTTTGCACATATAGCTAACTTTAAGTTGGCTTACTTGTTCTTCACTAAATTTTTACGTATTGATTTGTTATGTGGCGCAGGTGTTTTCCCTAAGTTTTATTAAATAGTCACATCCATGACACAAGTGATCAACCCATAGCTATCATTATTATTTTTTATGTTTTAATGCTTGACAGACTCTGCTTCTCCAATGGAAAATATTATTTCTTAATTTTAGGAAGTTGAAGATATTTATGATTCTAAACCTTTTATATTCGGAAATATTTTTATTGAAAAAACTTCGTTGTCGTCTTTTGTCTCAGTGACCAACAATGTTGTCTGTTTCCTGTCTTTCATGTTTGCTAGTAATAAGTATGTATTACAAAAATTTGTGTCCTTAGAAATTTATCGACTTAAATAACTCGCAGTTTATGAACACAATTCGTTCATACTTGTATATTTTGATCTTTTGGCACATACTGCCTGGGGTGCTATTCTTGGTTTTTATTTGTAAAATATTCAAATTCGAATGTGTGAAGGTCTTATATATGAGCAGTATCCTCATTTGGTATTCTACATACTCTTTGTAAACCTTATTGTTTGAATGCGCTATAAACACTTGGCAACATGGTATCTGCACTATGTTAACATATAAATGTCATTTCTTTTTATTAGCTAAATAACCTAATATATTTAATCCTTATTTGCCTTTGTATTATTAATTTTCGGCTTGTGTTTGTATTTTTAGTTTTCTAGTTTATACTAAATCTATTATTACAGTAACTCAATAAGATGAGTTAACTGAGTGATAAAAAAAAAGGCAGTAACTCCTGAGAATGACAAAAACGACACTGATAGAGTTTTTAAAGAAAAATCCAAATGTAACAGCCATGAATGTAAATTCGAATCGATTGATATTTTTTAATAAGCCTTCAGCTTCATAACGAACTAGGGCTTTTATAGAATGTATTTTTGACAAAGATGTTAAAATTTCCTTCCTCCTATTACATAAACTATAACATGCTTCATTAAAGTTCTGTGAACACATTTCAACATTTTCATACCAGGTTTTAAACTTTTTAAAATGCAATTCCCAACTGTTAGTAGACACAGTAAAAAAAACAAATAAATCTTGAAGGTTAGTAAAAATTGCTACTGCTTCTGTAAAGCTTTCAGTTGCACTAGTTCCAATTAGTTTGAGGAAGTGTGTAGCATATGATACGTAGTTCGTCAAAGCATTAAGATGAGTAATTCGTGCTTGTAATTTGGAATAAATACCAGACATGTTGCTGGCATTATCATACGATTGACCTCTGCAATTGTTTTACTGTTATAATTTAATTAAAAGGAATTATATTATTCCTAATATTCTTTTTGCATTCTTGGATAAATAGTACTGAAATGAGCTAAAGTATTCTTAATGTAAACAATTTTATTTTGATAGTTACAGTTAAATTTTATAGTCTTAATTGTCAAAGTAACTTGTTCTTTCTACCCAAGAGAGAAAGAGCTGTGCATTCTGGAAATTAAATATTTAATATTAAATTTAATGATTAATCTTGACCAGTGGAGATATTTTTCTTTATTTTTGAACTCTCATATTTGTTTTTATTCTGGTTTATTAAATTTTACTTTCCCATGTGGTAACTTTCAATCTGATTGTCATAATTATCAACAGGACTATATTCAGTAACTCCGTATGTGTCTTACTCATATTACACTTTTATATTTTCAACAAGAGAAGAAAAAATAATGGTATAATGCATCAGTTGCTCTTACTATAAATTAATTCTGATTTTTATGTGGATAGGTGAAAAGATAATTACTGAACAAGTCAAAATAAAGAATTATAATAATTAATTTTGGGCCGAGTGGAGCCCCGATATATTGAGGTGTACATTATCGTATTAAATTGTTTAAATGTGCATTTTTGATAAAGGAAACTTGTTAATTATAAGTGTAAAATAGGAAAATACTTCACTTCACATACCATTGCCAACATGAGTATTAAAAAGGGAAAACATTTTGGTCACTTTTGACTATGGGCTATGGGGGAAATGAATCTGGCCTTTTATAAGTGTAGTTGAGCCATCCGACATCGTGATTTATTCGACTATCTACCCAAATTAAAGAAAAATAAACAGAGGTAACAATTTATTTTCAGGTAGTTGAGTTGGATTTGAAATTACTCAATCACATGCATATGCTATAGTTAGTCACATTTTAAAAAAAGAAATCCTGATCCCAGGATAAACATAAAACAAATACTGTTTAAATAGTACAAGATAACAACGTTTAGATTTTTTTATGCTGGATATAAGTTTCTATGGATTTTTGGAAAGTTCTCAAGAAGTTCAAGAATTTTGCAAGATTCCAGATTTGTTTTTAGTTCTCATCTTTTGTTAAAGTACTCAGGGATACTTCTTGCATATGAATGTTGGAAAATTGGTTTCCTGATTGGAAATTTTTCAGGCGTGGAAATGTACCTGTCGAGAAGTAGTAACATATTTGTGGAAGACGACCTTCCGCAGGTAAGTATTAAAAGATAATTAAATTCTTTAAAAGTCTATTTTGTTGGTCAATAACACACACACACACATACACATGCACGCATGCATGTGCATGCACACACACACACAAACACACACATGTTTTCTATGTCCTTATGTATATAAATCATAGTACTATGTGTCAAAATTAATCTATAATGTATTTTAGTTAATGTGACTGGATCTCGAATATTTTAATAAATATAATAATAATAATAATAAAAACACACACACACACACACACACACACACACACACACACACACACACACACACACACACACACACACACACACACACACACACACACAGGCCACGCAATTATAGTGTGGCCATGAGTTTATAATCAGTTTGTGGGAAAATCTTTAATAAACTTAAATCTAAGCCATTGACAAAACCATTTGCCAATCCAAATTTTCCTGGCTTCATATTTAAGTATAAGGCAATTATAGATTCCAAATTATTGGCAGTGTCGGTCAAAAAACAAAAAGACAATTAATTCTTAACTTTTTCTGTACCTTTTCATTGTCCTTACCATAATACATTAATATCAATACCTACACTTTCATTAATATTTTAAGCTAATAACCTTCTACTTAAATTTAATCACCACTCGTTCCTTCAGTAAATCGTAAATCATTAAAAAAAAAATTTACTGTGTTGTTCAATTAATGTCCTACCTTATATAATATCAACCATCGTTACGTCCAACGCTCGCATATAATTATACCGAATTATAAACTGAACTATAATATTTCCTATAGTTTTATTCACATATTATAAGGTTAAGAATGTCCAGACCACCAGCTTCCATTTCGTAAATATATACCTCCCAGTTTTTTGATCTTCCAAACGATAGTTACAACACGACCCCAAATTCCAAGTTGATGACGTGATGAAGAATTCCGGTTCCATTCCCTCTAAGTGTTTACAACAACACTAATTCTACTCACAGGTGTATTGCAAACGCCTTGCCCTGCGCAAGGTAAATTCACATATTGTATGCCGTGAGATAGGTTTTGGGCCGTTGGGAGGTTCTTTTTAAAAGTTTTTATTTTCAAACAAAACACTCCTATCAAGGGTATTTTAATTAATTAATTACAAAATGACTTTATTTCTTCTAAAACACTTGAACGTTTATATACATTAAACATTAAGTACTTGAAATTGAAAAATGTTATAAGTTACAAATCAGTAATGAATAATTAATAGTTACAAATGAGTAGCTTTGAACAACTAACAATGCTAAAGTTATGGAGTTCTCAGACAAGACTGGCCATCTTGGGCTCTTGAGGGTATTTATGCTACCTCTGCTCTTACATCACTTGTGGGAAATACAGATCTCATGTCTGCTATTTCTGGGATACAATACAAAGTATTACATTGTAGTAATTTTAATTCGAACAACTGCTGTCTTATAACCTACTGTGACCTGCAGTGTCATATTACGTCTGGAATACACAGGTACTGTTTCCGTTCTCATGTCTGGTTTATAAACTTCCATTAACCTTTTATAATTTGTCTTTCAATTATACATTGTAACAATCTATTTCTTAAGACTTAATAGTTTCATTTGAATATACATATATATCAATTTGGGGGATATGTAACTCCTCCCGACGTAGATGAAAATTAAGGGTTATACTTAATTTTTAAAACTCATTGCCCCTAAGGGTTCATTTAATATTTCTTTATTTACCTTTGTTTCTTGTTTCTTATGATTAAAATTTGTTTCTTTGTTTCTATATCTACGATACATTTTGTACAATAAATATCATCATTATTAGGTCTTCAGTCCTAGAACTGGTTAGACGCGTACCATCATTGTTTCCTATTCTGAACTAACCTACAGATTTCCCTGAAATTTGCACAGTTTGCATCTATAACTATCTCATCTAGGCCTACATCTACCTCTTTTTTCCTATCTCTGCTTGTAATATATCCCATACTATTCTCCAAAATGCCTTAGAACATATTCCGCCCTTCTATTTCATTTTCCTCAGATATCCTTGTTCCCCTACTATTTCTATAACTTATTTGTTATTATCTTTGTCTGTCCATGCTATCGTCCTCATACATCTGAAGCACAGTATTTCAAAAGGCTGCTACCGTTTTTCTGTCTGCGTTTCAGACTGCCCGTATTTCATAGGCATACTGTGCTTTGCTCCACACATATGCTTTCAACAATTTTCTTCTTGTTCTATGTTTGTTGCCTTTCCTCATAGGCGCTGTTGTTTCTTGCTAGATGCAGTTCGATCACTTTCTATTGTTTTACAGTTATATGCTCTATTTCTCCGACCTTTAGTGGTTGTGAAGGGAGGTGAGCAACCCGTGGCTGCCAAGTTCCCTCAACACTTAACCATTTAGCGATTTAATATATTTTCCAATTTATCTTTTCGCACAGCCAACATTAGTTGGAGATATTTCGCAACCAACAACTAGTTGTTTGTACTAATCATCAGATTTATCTGTGCTTATTTTTTCGTCATTAGGTTTTCCGTCTCAAAACTGGTTGGACACGTACCTGCACTTATTTATATTCTGAGCTAGCCTACATAGTGCCCTTAAATTCTTACACAGCATGCGTATTCAGCTCGTTCCCCTTCTATTGTTTTCTAATTTTATGCCCTATTTTACTGAGATTCAGTGAAGGAGGTTAAGCAACCTGTGGCTACCAAGATTCCCCAACACTTAGACATTTGCCGAAATAATGGTTTTCCAGTAAATCCTTTAACACACTTAACATTATTCGAGAATATTGCCCAACCAATTCTTGTAGTTACTTATAATAATCATCATCTTTAAGCACAGTTATCTTTTCGTCATTGGTTTATCCATCTTGGGATTGGTTGGATGCGTACCTCCATTGATTTCTATTCTGGGCTAGCCTATACATCTCCCTGAAACCCCTACAGCCTACATCTTTTACTATCTGTGTGCAGTAGTCTAACCTAGGTCTGCCTCTTCTTCTCTTTTTTCCTATCTCTGCTTCTAATATATTCCGCACTATTCCCTCATGCCGTAGTATATGGCCTATCATCCTATCTCTCCTATTTTTTACCGTTTTCCACATATTTTTTCTTCCCCTACCATTTTTAGTACCTCTTCGTTCTTAACTTTGTCTGTCCATGATATCTTCATCATACGTCTGTAGCACCACATTTCAAAGGCTTCTATCTTTTTCTTGTCCGCTTCTTCTACTGTCCAGGCTTCACAGCCGTACAGTGTTGTGCTCCACACATATGTTTTAAGCAATCTTTTCTTTGTTTCTATGTTTGTGGTCTTTGAGCACAGTAGTTGCTTTTTCTTATTAAATGTAGCACGACCTTGTGCTAATCTTTGTTTTATATCTTTTGTGCTTTTTCCATCTTGCGTTATTTGGCTTCCTAGGTAGCAGAAATCCTTAACCTCTTGTAAGTTTGTGTTACATACTTGTATTCTTGTTTTTGATTTATTTTCCCCACCTTTGCATACTAAAACTTTAGTTTTAATTTTGTTAATTTTCATACCGTATCTCTCCGTTAGAACCGTTTCCATTTCATTAAGAGCAGCTTCTAACTCCTCCTTGCTAGACGCTAATACCGCTATATCATCTGCAAATCTAAGCATATCAATTTTTTGTCCCTGCATAGTAATTCCAAATGCCTTCCTGCATTTGACAGTATTCATTGCCTCTTCTATGTACAAGTTAAAAATCAATGGGGATAGGGCACATCCCTGTCTCACTCCTTTCCTAATGTTTACTTCTCTACGTTCCTGCTCTAATTCTATTACTGCTGTTTGCTCTTTGTATAAGCTATGTACTATTCGTCTATCCCTATAACTCATTCCAATCTTTTTGAGTATTGCAAACATTTTTTTCCATTTTACATTGTTGAATGCTTTTTCCAGATCTACAAACCCTATATACACGCTTTCCCCTTTTTCTATTGTTTTCTCCATTATCACTCTCAGAGCTAAAATAGCCTCCCGTGTTCCCCTGTTTTGCCTAAACCCAAATTGGTCTTCTCCTAGTATTTCTTCCGCCCGTTTTTCCATTCGTCTTTGCACAATTCTAGTTAATATTTTTGACACGTGTGCTGTCAAACTTATTGTTCGAAAATTTTCACATCTATCCGCGCCTTTCTTTTTTGGTATAGTTACTATGATGCTACGTTTGAAATCTTTGGGTATCTCGCCTGTCTCATACATATAACTTACAAGTTGGAAGAGACGTTCTGTTAATGCTTGTCCAGCTGCTTTAAGAGTTTCAGCTTGCACCTTATCTGTACCCGGCGCCTTACCATTTTTCAGACTCTTTAATGCTAATTCAAACTCGTCTCTAAGTATAGGATATCCCAAGTCATCATTTTCAATATCTGATTCATGTTCTAATGCAGTTAGTTCATCTCCTGCATATAAATTCCCTATATATTCTTGCCATCTACCCACTTTCTCTACGTTTTCTATGATGACGTTTCCTTGTGCGTCCCTTATATTTTTTCTATACGGTTTTATATCCCTAAAATTCATTCTAATTAATTTGTATGCTTCGTCTGTCTTTCCTATTTCCATCTTTGTTTGTACCTCTTTGCACTTTTCATCAATCCATTGTTCTTTAGCTTTCCTGCATTTTCGAATAATTTCCCATTTTATGGTTTTGTATCTCTGTTTTCCTGTTTTGTCTGATTTATTTTTGTATTTTCGTCTTTCTTCTATTAAGTTCAGGATATCCTTTGTTATCCATGGTTTCTTATTTTCTTTTTGTGTATACCCCAGAATATTTCTGGCCGCCATGTCTAGGCTGGATTTAATGTTAGTCCATTCTGTTTCTACTTCCTTAGTATCAGATATTTTCCCGATATCTTTGAGCAATTCATTTGACTTTTTTTCGAATCTTTCTTGAATATCTTTATCTTTTAGTTTCTCTAAGTCCAAGTGCTTTTTTCTGTTCCTTTTTTTCAGATTTTTAAATTTAAGTGCGGTCTTCGTAATTACGATGTTGTGGTCAGTATCTATATCTGCTTCTGGGTAGCTTCTACAGTCTTTTACTTGATTCCTAAACCGTTGCCTAACAAGAATGTAATCTATTTGATGTCTTCCTATATCTCCCGGCATCTTCCACGTATATTGTCTTCTAGCATGATGTTGAAATAATGTGTTTGTGATGATTAAATTGTTCTTGTCGCAAAATTCTACCAGCCTATTTCCCCTGTCGTTTCTCGTGCCTAAACCAAATAAACCTACTACCGTTCCTTCCCTACCCTCACCTACCACGGCATTAAAATCCCCCGTAATTATTAAATTTTCATGTCCTTTTACGTATCTTAATATGTCTTCGATATCTTTGTAGATGGCTTCTACCTCTTTGTCACTGTAACTGGAGGTGGGCATGTATACTTGTATTATTACTGTGTTTACCGGTTTAGATTCTAATCTAACCATGAGAACTCTTTCGTTCTTTTGTCAGTAATTTTCTACACAGTATCCTATCTTTTTCCGCATAACTATCCCCACACCCAAATTTTCTTCCTCTGCTCCTGTATGAATTACACTGAAGTCTGCACTCCATAAATCCCCTGCCTCTGGCCACCGAACTTCGCTGATCCCGACTATGTCTAGTGATAACCTATTCATTTCGATTTTTAGGTTCTCCAGCTTACCTACTTGCTTCATACTTCTAACATTCCACGCTCCGACTTGCAGAATGTTTCCGACTCTTATTTTTAACTTTCCGATCGCATCCTCCGAAGTAGTCCCCTCCCGGAGATCCGAATGGGGGACCATTTAACGCCGGAATCTTTTACCCCAGAGAATGCCATCATGTTTGTAACAATTTAAGTATGCTGTCTACTTGGGAGATAATGTGGTGGTTTCCCGTTGCCTTCCACATCGCGGTAGTGTGTCTTAGACTGCCATACTGACCCCTATGGTCTCTGCCAATCTAAGTACCGAAAGAGCCGCTGCCCTCTTTCAGGGACCTGTCTTAGTCTGGTTCCTCACTAACGACCCTACTACTTTGGTTGGACCTGTAGTTTGGCTCTTTAGCTCATTAGAACACGCAAGCCATTTCACATGTTCTAGTAATTTAGAACTTCGACAAGGTGCAGGTCCATTCGAAATGGACAATAAATATACAGTTAATAAAATTATTACAATAATCAATACAATTATCCAAACACTGATATTATCGTAATGTAATTTTGGCATTTTTAATTCACTTAATTGTTCTTTATAGTTGTCCATTAATTTTACGGCTTGGTTGAGGTCGTTAGGTTTAGATGTTGTAGTTGCATTGGTTTCTTGTTCATTTCGTCGCCTTCGGTTTGCGTAATCTTGAACTGTAGTTCGGGTATATTTGCGATTTTGTTCTTTCCTGCTGGATTTTGATATAATCGAATAATTTCGTTTTTTAATTTTAAATAGCAATCTTTTATGGTGATTACTTTACTTCCAATTAAGGCTAGACTGTTTTCGTCTTGGTTGCAATGGGCGGTTGCTACTACTTCTTGCGGAAATACAGCAATCCATTTGTTGTCCGTGACTTTCTGAATCTTCATGTACGTAATTTGTACTGATTTTGGCTCACAATTCTCATAGTGATTAGAGAATCTTAACAAATTGTACTTTGCAAGGGCTATTTATTTAATTATTTATTTATTTATGTATCTTTTATTCTGATTGATGTTTTGTAAAAACGAAAGTTTTAATATATAATTATAATAATAATAACACACACACACATACTCACACGCATGCACGCACGCACGCGCGCGCGTGCGCGCGCTCACATACACATCCACACACACACGAGCTCTCGTCTAGAGCAGACGGGTTTTATGATTTCTCTAGGATTCTTTAGTTAAACGTGGTTTTAGACGTGCTAAATTGGCAAATGTGTATAAAGTAGTTTTGTTGGTGTTATTAAGTGATTAACAAAACAAACAGTAAGTGAATGCAATTTTAATTACTAATTTCAATAATAATAATATTTAGTTGGGCCTTTAATATAAAAGTACAGACTTAAGTATCATTAAACTGGTTATTTTTTAATAATAAAGTGTACACCACCTGCAAGGCCAGCAATGCCAGTTGGCCGCAGCTGTTCAATATCTAATATCATAAAAGTGATGCGTTATATCGGTCTTAACAGCACTTTTAATTATGCTAACACACCTGCATCTATGAGTATTATTTCTGAATACAGGGGTGATACCTGTAATGAAAATTCAACTGCAAATCACGAAACTTCAACTCAGTCAAACTATCATTCTACAACTATAAATAAACCACATTTGATTTCTTTTTCAACTGTGGTTAGAGCTTCTAGCTTTCCCAAAAAAGACCAAGCAGTTATTTTCCCAGCAATTGATGGTTTCCAAGTAAAAGACTATGTTATTGGAGCAGGTGCAGAGGTTGAACCAAGAAATATTTTATTTGCCTCCCGGATGTCCAACAACCGGATATGCATTTACTTAAAAAACAAAGAATCGGTGAATAATTTTATTGAATCTCTCGTGGAGGCATTGAAATTAAGGACGTTTATGTACCCGCCAGAAAACTTATTTTACCTGCTAAAAGACTTTTGTTATCCAACGTGTCCCCGTGCATACCTCATCACATTATAGAAATACTTTAAAAATAAATAATATTAAAATCGTTTCACCTATTTCTTTTGTTGAAGCAGGAATAGGCTTAGAAGAATACAAGCATGTTTGTAGCTTTCGCCATCAAGTGTTTGTTGTTAGTGATGATACAATGCAACTACCATCATCTATTGTTCTGTCATATGAAGAACAAGATTATCGTATTTTCCTGTCTGATGAAAAGCCACATTGTTATAAATGTAAAGATTACGGCCACATTGCCTCCAAATGCACCGTTAGAGAATAATCCGAAAACAATGTTTCAATAGTTTGTGATGTACCGCCGCCACCGGTTACAAATAAACGCTTACACATCTCAACTACAATATCAGATTGCATTGCTGATCTAGAAAACGAATTAACCGCACCAATCGAGCGTAGCACGATTAAATTACTTGATACACATGAACAAAATTTTGCAACGCCAAAGCACGTTCGAAAAACAAATGAAAATAAACTCAAGAAAACTGACATTGAAGTATTACAGTCACAAGACATATATGATAATATAGAGCAATTATGGGTACAGAAACCAGAACAAATAATGTCATTCATTGACTCTAGACAATTCTTAAAAGATACCAAAGGGAATGATGAACCATTAACGGTAGCCCAAAAATACTGTAACGATATCTCTGGACTGATATTGTTGATAAAATCTGTAATATTTCAAAGGGTTTTAAAAGAGAGGTTAAAGCGACTGACCGTAAAACTAAATCATTCCATCAATCGAGATGGAGAAGTGGCAACAACACTGATGGAATCTTTTTCACGAACATCTCCAGTGAGAAAACTCTCAGAAACAAGTAACGATAGTAACGAAAATTCCTAAATCAACAAGAACGATGTCACAAAATTTGCAAAATGTGATAAAAATCACCACTCTCAACGCAAAAATCATTAAAGGTAATTTTAAATGGGTCGTGATGGAAACATTTCTTGAAAATAATTCCCCTGATATTTTATTCCTACATGAAACTAATATAGTAGAAATACCAAACACTTCAACTTACAAACGATATACATTACTATTAAATGCTGCTGTTACTAACTACTTGGGCACACTAGTAGCGATAAAAAAGATTCCTCATTTAAAAATTATAGAACACGGTATAATATTCAATTCTTATTTGCAATTTGTAACTATAGAAATCGATCAACAAAAATTGCTTTTACTTTCAATTTATGTACGACAAGACCTGCAAAAGGCCAAATAAGTATTACTTAGCCTTAGAAATACACTAGAAAACTCGAAAGGTAACCATAATGGTATTATAATCGGCGGAGATTTCAATTGTACGTTAAATAATAAATTCGACAGACTGAATTCTGTAGAAAGGTCTCCAGCACTTGCAGAAATGTTAAACATCTCCATAAACAATGCAAAATTGCAAGATTGTTGGCGCCATTTTGATAGTCAAAAGGGCTGGGTACACCTACGTATCCCAAATAACAGCAACACAAAAAACTGTATCCAGAATTGATAGAATATATTGCACAACAAATTTGCTTTCAAAATTAATATCCACAACTGTACAAGGATCGTTTTCGGATCATTTAGCAGTATCTACCATAATTAGAAACCCACTAGTACATAACCCATTGTCTCCGTACTGGAAACTTGATAATTTACTTTTAGAGGAACGAGACTACCAAAATATCATGCGTACCTTTCTGGTTACAGAAATTGAAACTAAATTACAAACATGCGATATTTTTGAGTTGTGGGAAAGCTTAAAAACTAATATTAAAAATATGATAATTCTTTATGCAAGCCAGAAAAGGCAACAGAAAGTTCTTCACTTGAATAGTCTTCATAACTCAATAGAAAAATTATCAAAAACCCCATTCTTAAAACACGAGGAATTAGAAAAGTATTCACAGCACATAAAAGATATCACAAACGTATATAAACGTTCTGGTGAAAAACGTTTACTAAAATTGGGATATAAAAAACTTATCAAAAGCGATAGACCAACCCTAACAAGTGTTTATGCAGCCGCTATTCAGACGCTCTCAAAATTAAAAAATGAAAACGGCACTATAGTCACAGAACCAACAAAACCATGCTCTATCACAATAAAGCACTTTGAGCCCATATATGCAAAAGATACGAAATCTGTCGTTAATAAAAGTGCACAATTATATAGGGACATTAAAAAACTTCCAAATTTTCATAAAATAGAGTTAAATAAACCAATTACTCTATCAGAATGTACAATAGCACTTAACTCCCTGAACAAGAACAAATCGTCCGGAATAGACGACTTAACAGTCGTGTTCTACAGATGCTTTTGGAATGTATTAGGGAAAGTGTACTTAAAAGTTTTCACTTCATCAATAAATCAGAACAAATTGCCAAAATCAACAACGAAGTCGGGAATATTTTTTTTACCGAAATAAGGAGATCCTACTAACATAGAAACCTGGCGGCCCATATCTCTACTAGGAACGGATTACAAGATATTTGCTAAAGCTCTATGAACCAGATTATCAACAGTAATATCATTAATTGTCGTAGACGATCAAAGTTACTCCATTCCATATTGAACAATTTGTGACACTTTGCATCTATATTGAGATGTTATCTATCAAGCTAACGACCAGGAGTTACCACTCGCTATTCTAAACTTAGACCAGAAGATGGCATTCAATAAAATTCATCACTATTATTTATTCCATGTCTTATCATTAATGAATCTTGGTGATGCCTTTATCAGCAATATAAGGATACTCTACTCGAATGCTCAAAGCCACTTACGGATTGGACCGCTGTTGTCAAGACCGCCACAATTTTCAAGAGGCATAAGACAAGGATGTCCTCTTTCAGGACCGTTATTTTCTTTAACAATAGAACCCCTTCTTGCTCATTGCAAGCGTGTGCTAGCTGGGTATCATTTAACACCAGTTGGCGATATTAAGCTTGAGCTCGCAGTACGCAGATGATGTAACTGTGTTCATATATGAAAACGAAGATATCTTAAAATTTAAATAGTTCTACGACACGTATGCACAAGAATCAGGATCTGAACTAAATGCTAGAATATTTTGATACTGGATAATTAATCATGCATTCAATTTTCTCAGGATCTGCTCTCAGTCGCAGTTTATCAACAACATAGTCCAAATATTTCAATCGTTTCTTTAAAAATTCACATCTGTCTAAATTAACCGTAAGACCAGCCGTCAAGAGACGATTAAAAACTTTGGTAAGAACTTGATTGTGAGTGTCAAAGTCTGAGGTGGCAATGATAATATCATCGAGATACACTCACACGTATTCTTGCAACTCCAGACCGAATATAGTGTTCAGTAAACGTTCAAATGTGGCAGGAGCATTACTCAGACCGTAAGGGAGCCGTAAAAAATGAAATAAACCTTTACCTGGTACTGTAAATGCAGTTTTTCTCTACTGGATTCCTCTACCTCCACTTGCCAGTATGTGGATTGCAGGTCAATAGAGGATATAAACCTTGCATCTCTTAGACGATCTAAAAGATTAGATATATAAGGTAAGGGATAGGCATCATGTTTGGTAATTCCATTAACTTTTCTAAAATCTATATAAAATCGATAGCCTCCCGATTGTTTCTTCACCATTACAACCGGTGAACTCCATGGTGAATTAGATTTCTCAATTACCCCTAACTTAATCATTTTATCGACCTTCTCATCCATAATTATCTTTATATATGGAGAAACCAGATAGTCCCTTGTTTAATTGGTTTGCTTCTGCCAGTATCTATCGCATGTTTAGCACCTTTTGCACAACTTAGGGTCTTAGGCATATTTTCAAGAAAAGAATTTACATCTTCGAAAATATTACGTTTGTCTACACTCAAACTATCTTTTGTGCAAATAGCATTTGCTTGTGTGGTCTCCCTAAATTCCCAAGTCATGCCTTTAAATGTAGGAACAATTTCTATCAAAAGCCAAAAATCCATGCCTAATATTATCTCTTCTACCACATCTGGTATTACCAAGGCTTCTATTAACGTGATTTTTGTGTTCAACTTAACTGGTAAATGTGCTACTCCTATGACATTACATTTGCATCCATCTGTAACTTTTGCTTGTGAAGTCTAGGGATGTAGAAGAATGTTAAGTTTTTCTAATTTACGAAGACCTCTGTCTCCTACGATGCTTTGTGTAGCACCACTATCCAATAAACAAGTGAATGGAATGTCAAAAATAGTGACTTTTAAATAAGGCCGAGAATCATTTTCTATGCACAAAAATTTATTAGTGATCCTATCTCATTTAAACTGAGTTCGCACAACATTTAACCAAGAGGACCACGAATTGTCAGCCTTAGCATTTAAGATTGCTGAGCGGCTACACGATGACTTCTTCCCTCGTTTCCCGAACATTTAGTACAAGTATATTTCGTAACATCCGTGGCACCATAGCCAAAACAAAATTTCTTAGTTTGGATATTAGGACAAGACTTAAAAGGATGACCCGTTTCTTGACAATTCCAACACTGAATAGGTTTGGTCCCTACCTTTTGAAGATTTCTAGTGTTATCTTTTCTTAAAAATTTTACCTCTGGAGTATCCCGTGCGCAGGCTAAATATGGTTCTAATTTATTAATAACACTGCTCGTAGACCGACGATAACTACCAGCTAATTGTTTATTAATTTCTAATTGTTTGCAAGCCTCTAACAAATCATTTACGGACCTAACTACAGTTAGACCTAAGCCATGTATATAATAAGGAGCAATATTTCTTCTAAGAATGGATAATTTTTTCTCTGCTGATAATGAATTTGGTAACCTTGCAAATAAATTAACCATACATGCGAAAAAGTTGCCAACCTGTTCATTTGTACCTTGGGTTCTAGATTTGTTCTCATCAAGTAATTTATGATGATAATCAAAAGATAAATATTCTGCTTTTAACTTGGTTATAAAATCGGACCATGAAGTAATATTAGGGCGTACTGACCTATACCAAATTAATGCTTTACCCTCGAGTAAATCAATGATGGATCTAGTTAGTTCTGAGTCTGAAACATTACGAGTTATCTTATACTCTTCTAGCCTTTCAATAAAAGCATTCACACTAAGACCTGAAGATTTTCCATTAAAACAAATTCCCCATTTATATGGGGATACAGTTTTATAACTAACAACTGGAAATAAAGGAATTGCTGTACCATCAACTGGAGCTGAAACATTACACTGCTCTCTAATATCTGAGGTTTTACCGAATGACTGTCCTTTGTTCAACAATGATTCTATCGTACTTAGCTTATCTAATAATAACGAGATTGCACTTTCAAGTACCTCGTCCTCGGATGATAGTTGTAGACGGCTTAACCGACCTAATAAATGTTTTAATTTTGTATTTATTTTCGAAGGATTAACACCAACACTTTTGATGTCGTCCTCTAAATTTTTAATTTTCTCTGCATGTATTTCAATTTCTTTCTCTATCTGTTGTTTAGAATTTTTTGCGGTTACTAATTCCCAATAGGCTCTTTATCTAAAACAAGTTTTAATTGAGACTTTAATTCAGCACTAGTAATGGCTGTAGAGATTTTATTCCCTTGTGCCAGGAATTCATAGATCATTTCATCTTTTGAAAGTCTATATGGATGCACATTAAAATTGACCAGTTTGATTAAACATAATTGGATTTCCCAAAATACAAATTAATGGAAAAACTATAGTACACACTAATAATTCTATTCAAATAAATCGAGGTAATTATGAGTAACAAAACAGGCCTCAAAACGTTGAGGTGTCAGAAATTTGTGACGTATACCTCAGGATTCTAACGAGTAGGTATACACCCAAATTAAATTTTGAAAATATTATTGTTCTGCTCCCATCTCTTTTGGCATCCAAAATAGGGAATTGTCCTGGAATGGATAACAGAGAATATGGTGCAGTTCTCGGTCTAGCAACAATATTGGGCCGTGGGCAGTTGATGGTTCCCAAATAAAATAAGAGGGGCGCCAATTGCAGGAAAAGGCCACTAAACACTGTACGTTATGAAGGAACAATTCAGTTTCTGCAATTAAACTTAACTGTCCCTAATACAACTACTGCTCGAAGTCGATCACGCTAATAAAGAAGATATTTACCCAAATATTACCTCTATTTCTACAATAATATTTAGGATCACAAAATATTTACAAGTTACCAATGGATTTGGCTCAATTATACAATTACATTTTAATTTAAATTAACACTTTATTGATTGGAAGGAAAAAGAAAGAAGACACCCCGCATTACTTGTACCACCTTATAATATAAATTGACTGAGGTTATGAGTGTGAGTATTATGTATATCAAGGGGTAATGCACTTTCCCTCGTATGTTAGGCAACATACAATGCTATTCCTGCCTTGCTCTCAAAATAAAAATAGTTGGGCAGTGAATGGTTCAAGCACTTGGAGATAGGCCTCCCAATAAACCAGTATGCAATTTAACTAGTTAATTAGATAAATAGTAATTACAAAAGAAAGGTATTCAATAAACAAATAACTTTATATATCCTAACCTCAGTAAACCTGTAATTCGTCGAAGTTTTGTTCCCCCGCAGCACATAGATTGGTCGGGCCGGGCCAACTGGGACTGAATTAGCTGCAGTAAAAAGAACTCGATATGCATCGCCTGATGCAACCCTCGTCGACAAGCTTAATATTTCCCACAGAATTAAACCACCATTTCCAGCAGCATAAAGCAACTGATTCTCCACGACGTACATAATTCCTTGACATTAAAGAACCCTGTACATACAAATTAGAACTAGAAATTACTTCTGTTCATTACTTACACTTTCCAAGTGGTTCCTGTCTTAATAATTTTTAATATTCGATTCTGGTATTTGGGTGTCGCACCAAATCAGATAACCAATAATTAAACATACATGTGCATAACGTCTCTCCCAATATGGAATTATTTAAACCAGGCAAATCTTCTACCAATTCACTAAAAAGATTTCCCCTGAATGAGAAAAGGCTGCTCCCAAGGTGTTTTATGTAACAGAATCTACTTTCGGGGAACACTATATTGAAAGTAATAGAGCCTACCTCTTCAGAGACTTGCACTTGAACAATAACTATTCTGAAGAGAACAAAAGAGAAAATGGTGTATGTGCATTCCATTATATACGCTTTTGATAAATTCTATCACAGCTACAGTACCTAATTCCTTAACCTATCCTATCAAATACAATACTATGGTTCGAGTTTGCTTCTTTACACAATAATAATAAGTCCTACTTTTGTCATGAATACCAAGGGTTCGGAACAATAAATTAATAAAATGATTTCTCAAGGTATTCTATTTTAAAGAAAGATATCAGTAATTGACTTATCGGTAACGGCACAGTATAGATAACATCTCAGAAATAAAAGCGAAGATAACGATAAACACCTAACCATCGATGGATTAAAGCATTAGATAAGATACGATCAATTTTACAAGATATTTTCGAAAAAAGATAATTAACCAATCATGGTTACATAATAAGTGGATAAAATAAAATCCTTAAGACACTATAATTAATGATAGATACTAGAGATTTATGATTTATTCTAAAAGTTAAGGTACGATAGAATGTTACAATAAAACAAAATTTTTTTGAGACGTAAACCTAATTTTGATTCGGGATCCTCTTCTTCGAGGCACACTGCACCATTTATAAATGTAGTAACAAAACATGGGGGGGGGGGGATTTAAATTTGGGAGTTCCTTACACATGCCCTCCAGAATGGAAAGAATTCCGTGAAGCGGGCTTGTTCACTTTAACGCATGCAGGACCAATTCACTCGGGAGTGCATATCTGCACTCCGGTGTCGAGGACAGGTTGACGAAGCTAAAGCAATAACAACATGCACTGTCCCCGTATATCGATGCTAGACAGTGGCGATGCATGACTAGATGGATGTCCTCCACACACACGGCCCAATGTTGTGAAGTAACAACTCCCTATCCATGCAGCCACTTCGAAAAATAGAAAGAAGAGGTATAAGGCATGATAAAAGAGGAAAGTGGGAGGTTAAGCCCTATGTAGCAACTCAGGTAGAAGAGATGAGAGGAAAGGCTCGCATTGAGCAAAAAGCGATAGAGAAATGGTGGATAGCGAAGCACTACTCAACGAGCCAAGATGTTATCAGTAGTCCAGAATGGGGGAACACCACTCTTATGCAATGGACGGTTATCTGGGGACTTAAGACAGATCCACCAAAGGAAAAATTAAGAATTAAAATGGAGACAACGAGATAAGAAAACAGTAGAGAATTTGTATACGCATCCTAGAGAGGCGGTAGAGAGAAGAGAATGTCCCTATTAAGACAGATTGGTCTAAAGAACCACCTGCGATATTAACGATACGATAAAACTTTTATCACCACATAGGTACTTGAAAACAAATAAATTCCAAATAAACTCAGGCAAATTATCTTCCTACAGAGCACATTCGCTGCAATAAGAAGGTCAAACGAAGATAGCATAAACAACGTTACTATACCCCACGATAATTTCGAAAACATGACTGCCATGGAAACACAACTGTAATTGTACGATAGACTGTTATTTAAAGACAAAACAAGGGAATTTCAGTACAGCAATGAGATAAGGAATAATATTTAAAACAAAAAGGCCATAGCCTCTCACCAACATGTTCAGTAGAAACAAAAGAATGCCTTAGCATTCCTATAATATAGAAAATATATAAAATGATTGAAGTATATGCAAAAGAAAACACATCGAATAAAAATTTCCTGTATTTGCAACTGCAGAAACTGACTTTTTACTATAGGAGCATAGGTAGCGATCTTATGTGCCCTTAGGAAAGCATAAGCCCTAAACATAAGCTTAGGACAGGTCGTAACGATTCGTTGGGTTGTTCAGACGAAGCATAAGTCAATCACGTTAATAACTGTATTAAATTTTGGAATAATAACGATATAAAAGAATTTAGAGGAAAATTCAATCTACTTGTATGTAATCATGTACTAGGTATGGGAGGCTATTTTTAAAAATAGAAGACTATGATGGCATAATAAGGTTTAAAAAGTTTTGGGTTTTGGGTTGAAGGATTAATAATTATAATATACAAGAGGGTTCGATAATTAGATAATGTTTAAGAAGGGGAGGTAAAGGACGAAACAGGGACAAGAAACCAAACGGAGAAATATGTTTAAATAATGGTATGAAAATAAACGTAAGTTTATATTACTCGTTAGAGGCAGATGAAAAGGGTTTTTAATTTTTAATATGCCAACATCCTTCAGGTTTATCATTTAAATCTTGCAATTCATATACTAACTGAGAAATTACTCGAGTGATTATACATAAGGATAATTTAGGGGCTAACTGAGCGGAAAATATTTTTGTAGCACCAGATAACAAACGATTTTTCTTCCAAATTTGTTTACCCAAGGCAAATCAAATATCTCTTGTATGGAGACTGTAATGATTTTTATTCTTTTCGTAAGCTTTAAATAGATTTTTTCAGACTTCTGTAAAGATCAATGGTAATTGTTATTGATCTTGACCCCAGCGTATTTTTTCATCAAATTCAGTTGCATCGGTATTATTGGGAATGGAGCCATAATAACCGCCATCAATTGGTGTATAATGACCAAAGACTAAAAATGATGGAGAGAAGAGAGTAGATTCACGTTTCGAAGTTCTCAAAGTTTGTGCAATTTGAAATATATTTTTGTTCCATTTAGTAAGGTTAGATTTTATATATGAAAAGATAGCGGTAATAATTACACGATTAACGCGTTCAGTTGGGTTTACTTGGGGATCTGGCATTAAATCAAATCTTTTGAATTTTATAACTTTTTACAAAATCTTGAAAGTCTTTCGAAAGGAATTGCGAACTATTATCACAGAGAATAATTTGAGGTACACCGAAGTTAAGAAAAACTTGTTGGTCTAAAAACTTAATGATTGTAGAAGAGATAGCTTTCGATAGAGGGTGAACGAAAACATATTTAGAAAACCAATCAGTTACAACTAGTAGGTATTGGTTACCTTTCTTAGATTGAGAAAGGGGTCCTAATAAGTCAAGAGAAATTAATTGAAATGGATAAGATACTTTTTTAAATTTACCCATTAAACTGGAATGAGCTTCTTGTGAACTCTTTTGTGCACCACAAGTTTTACAGTTTTTAATGTAACGGCAGACGAATTGTCTTAAATTAGGCCAATAATAAAAATCCGAAATGTTTGATATTGTTTTTGTAACTCCTAAATTTGCAAAGGTAGGATCATCATGAAACATTTTCAAAACCTCAGGTCAATTAGAGGTAGGGATTACTAATTTCCATTCAGGTAAGCTAGTAGGTTTAAATGTAGAGGTGACAAATTTATGTAAACGATTTTCGGTAACGCGGAAGGAAGGATAGTTTTCACAATGTTCAGTTACTTTTTGTACCATATCACAGTACCAGGTATCGGGAGTTAAATTAGGAATATTTAAGGCAGTTACATCACGTGAAAGAGCATCGGGTATAATATTTAATTTTCCAGGTCTGTGACGAACAGTAAAAGTAAATTGTGGATACGTAAACTCCATCTAACTAAACGTCCAGTGGTTTGTTTTAAATTGTTTAACCAGGTAAGGGCAGCACAATCGGTAATCACTATAAATTAGGTTCTTTTGATATAACCCTTGTATTTTTCAATTCCAAAGATTACTCCAAGAAGCTCACGTTCAGTAGCTGAAAATTTCTCTTCAGCAGTAGTTAATGTACGATTTACATAAGCGATAGGCTGTTCCAAACCATATTTTTCTTGAAATAAAATAGCACCTAAGCCAGTAAATGAGGCATCAGTCTGAATATAAAATGTTTCTTCAAAATTAGGGGAAAATAAAATGGGAGCCGAAGTAATAAAACGTTTTATTTCATAAAAAGGTTTTTGTGTTTCAATAGCTCAATCGATAGATTGTCCTCTCTTTTTATTTTTAAGTAATGCAGTAATAGGAACAGAGATAGTAGGTAGGTTTGGTAAAAAATTCGATAGTAAGATATCATTCAGATTAGTCCTTTAATTTCAGTGACTTTTTAGGTTTTTTAAAATTAGTAATAGCATTTACCTTTTCAGGGTTGATGCGTAAACCATTTTCGTCAACAATAAACACTAAGACGAAAAGAGATGAACAGCAAAAGTTACATTTATTGCAATTTATTATAAAACCAGCATTGCCTAAGCAATCTACTACTTTGTTTAAAATTACGACATGTTCTTCAAAGCTACTTGAAATGACTAAGATATCGTCAAGGTATACAAAAAGCATGTTCTTGATGTCAAATTTGTCCTAATGTTCTATCTATGGTACATTGAAGTGTTTGAGGGGCATTAGATAAACCAAACGGTAGAAAATTAAATTCATATAAATCTTTTCCAGGTACACAAAAAGCAGTTTTCTGACGAGAAGATTGTTCTAAAGGTGTTTGGTAAAAAGCTTGTATAAGATCTCCAGAGGATATATATTTAACATTACGAAGTCTACTTAATATAGAACTGTTCATGATAATGGATAGCTATCAGAGATTGTAACGGAATTTAACTTACGACCATCAAAACAAACACGGTGAAGAACTAGTAGAAATAACACCAGACTGAATCATTTTATCAGTTTCGGCATATAAATGTTTTTGTAAAGCGGAGATAACGGATATTGACGTTGTTTAAAAGGTTTAGAATCGGCAGTTAAGATTTCAATTTAAACAGTCGCTACACTGTAATTTTTAAACTTAATATTTGGAGGAGGAGATCTAATGGTGTGCTCAAGGGAACTTGAGGGAATGGTCTCCTTAAGATGATGGAATCTAAACTATCTTCCGACTACGCTAGGGGTCTATTCCTCGGGTAGAGCTTATGAGGAGTGGTTGTAGATTTTATAACAAAAACATCGTTCACTTACTGACTCTAATGTTACAAAATGGGGTGCAAAAGGGGCGCCACCAAGTTCTTGAATTTTAAACAGGGGTCCTTAGAGATAAATATCGTATTTACTGTTAAAGCAGGAGCTGTAAGAAAAATATTATTAATATAATAATGAACGACACAAGAGACGCACTCTTACTACCTTATACCATAAAAAAAGTTATAGCTATTAATATCAATTATTTGAACACTATTATAAAAGCAAATATAGGCATTAAGGTTCTTGAAAGGGCTCTTTAATGCTCCGCTATCAAGTGAGAGCTAAAAACATTAATTTTGTAAGGGGTATTTATACATTTTTACCTCTTGACTCAATTACCCTATTTTTGAACTCACTTGTTCAAAATAAAACAATTACTCCAATAAATTAATGGTTGTTCTTTAATTAAATTTAGCTTTCTTAGTGATAATATTTTATATACAAAATATACATCGTTAGAGTGGTCTAATCTTTTAGACACCAATATTAAATATGAAGATTAAGACTGTCTTTACTAAGAATCAAAAATATTAATAATGCATTAAACATGTTTATGAGGCTTTCTAAATAAATTACCCAAAATACACAGATCTGTTACCTTGGTTTACAAGTGTGTATCAAATATTTAAAGACAAATAAAATTAGATCTAGTGATTACTTGGAGCATAATTAAATTTAAATGAAATATCTTTGTTAGAATTAAATAAAGGTATTCATAATAATAATTATATGCAATGATATCATAAATAGTTAATCTCTAATTTGTGCTGAAATAAATTTCAAATAGCAAAAATTTTAATAATTACATTGTAAAACAAAGGTTATAAAAATGTTGCAATGTTGTTTCAATCATCTGCCTCGCTGTTAGGTTATAGGAACAGCTGTAGTCAAGTCATATGGATAGAAAAACGCTTACCTTGTAAACTGGGATTTTTCGTTGAAACAAATAGCTTGTCACAACCAGATGTTGCCTGCCATCCTTCGACAAACAAATGACGTCAGCTTACGTTCCTCATTTTGTTGCGTAATCTGTTGAAACTGCAGAGAACCATTCATACGAAGTTGATGTACACTTCACTCTAGCAAATTGAAACAAAACCAAACCATCAAATAGGATGTCCTAGTACTTCATTCTCGACGTTTAAAGATTATTTTTAAAGTGATAAACTCGCAAGCTTATCAACTCTGAATCTCCAGAATTAATATTCCTCACATCTTTTGTTCGTGAGAACGAAACTTGGCAAATTGCAAAGACAAAAATTCTCCAACCATTTAAATCATATTTTTATAAATTCAGTGACGTTAAAACCAACAAGTTTAAACAAATTATTATGTGAAATTCTTAGAACACCTTTTATGAATCCATTAAAATTAAAGTTGACAAGTTTAAGGGAATAATTATTACTAAACCATTGCGCGCATTTTTACTAGAAAACCATAAAGCACAATTTTACTCGAAAACTTGTAAACGCATTTTATTAGAAAATCTTTGAGCGCATTTTATAACAAAACCTTTGAACGTTATAACAAAATTATTTAGTTACACGCAAAAATAATCTAATGCACTTACCATTATCAGAACAGCTTAAGCCTCAAGTGCATCTTGCACTTGGTTGTGCGGCAACTTATTGCAACTCGTAGGTTGCTGGCGTGGACCTTGTTAAACTGGATGGCGGTTGTTAAACGCCGAGTGATCGTGCCAGACTGGTCCGTCCGCTCAACGCGATGCGCACATAACACATTATGATCGCCTGACATTGGAAATGCAATTCAAACGACCAACATTTATTAATAGTAACTAAACCAACAATATTTAATAATATTCGGCTTGTGATTGGGCTACATGGCCCTGATCTAAATATTTATTTACATCGCTGAATTTAATTGTTTATGTAAATAGACAATGCAGTGTATTTTATGAGCAATTTTAAAGGAAACGTAGCTTTCAATAAGAGGTCGGACATAAGTTCATTTCAGATTTTATTAAATTTATCAAAGTCAGAATTTGCAAATAAGTTTAACCACTGTTTTGCATGCAATAATCGAGAATGGATGCGCACTAACTCTGTTTTAGTGGGAAGGGGATCGCTAGAATAAATGATCATTCTTATGTCTTCAATCGTATCTTGCACTTAAGTCAAGTCTCTATTGGGATCTATAGGGTATGCATTAGAATTAAACTGGATATTTAAATTTGCGAAATAGCAGAGCGAAACTGCAAGCGCCTACCGTTTTGTGTGGGAGCAGAAATTATATTACGAGCTAGGAGCTCCCAAGTGAGTTCCTTAGCTGTTAAATGAACGTGATTCATAATTATTAATATTTCGAATGACACTTACAGTCATCATCATCTTTTTGTTTTCGACCTTGCTTAAGGTCGGTTTGATGCAGCTCTAACTTCTTTTCTATTTGTTGCTAATATAAAAAGTTCTACATACGCTTCACAACCTAAATTTCTAACATTTTGATGAATATAGCTTGGTCTAGGTCTTCCTATACTCTTCTATTTTTTTTCCTATCTACCTGGCTCTACATAGATATTAGCAACCTGATGGTTGTTAAAGAACTCTAACATGTTTACATGATTCCCATTTATAAGGAAATGAAATATCACCTGGTTATCCTTTCCAAAAAAGGAAGAGTGTTAAATTATATGCCGTGGAAAGGCTTAAGCAACGAATCGCTGCCAACATGCCAGACCGCTAACTAATTGTGAGTTCTGTCATGGTGACATTTAACTAACTGATTTTTATTTATTTTTTTTTGTTTTGTTTTCGAACTTACTTAAGGTCGGTTTGACGCAGCTCTAAATTCTTTTTTATTCTGAGCTAGTCTAAAAAGGTCTACTTACCCTTCACAACCTAAATCTAATAATTTGACTAATACAGCTTTGTCTAGGTCTTCCTACTTTATTTTTATTTGGTAGTCTATAATCTAAGACCTTACTAAATAGTCTATCATGTCGTAACTGATGCCCTATTATTCTATCTCTCCTGACCTTTAATTGTTTCCACATACAGGGTTTTTCACCTATCCTTCTATAAACTTTGTCATTTGTTACTCTATCTGTCCAACTAATCTTTAACATTCTCCTATAACTTCAAGTTTCAAAAGTTTCTATGTTTGTTATCTACCTCTTTAATTGTCCAAGTCTCACTATCGTATAATAGAACGCTACATGCGTACGACTTTAAGAAACTTTTTCTATTATGTAAACTAATACTATTAGCTTAAGCTATTCTAGCTACTATATCCCTTCTGCTACGTCCGTCCTTTGTAATTATACTACCTAAATGTAACTTCTCTAACTCGGTATTACCTATTTTTAATTTTGGTTTAGAGATATGCTGTAACTCACTTGTCATTATCTTTGTCTTTCCTTAGTTAATACTCACACTATAGTTACTCTGTAGTATCAAATCTAAAATATTTAAAACTCTCCGAACTCTTTTGTAGACTCTGCTATAATGGATATATCATCTGCAAAATGTAACATATCTATTTTCTGTCCCTGTACACTAATACTTATCTTTTTTTCTCTCTCTAGCTAAGTTTAAAGCTTCCTCAATATAAACATTAAAAATCAAGGGAGATAGTATACATCCCGGTCTAACACCATTTCTAATCTTAGTTTCCTTTTCTATTTCATCAAATCTAATTACTACGCTTTGGTTTTTATATAGACTAAATGATTTTTCTATCCCTATGAGAGATTACTATTTTTTACAAAACTCTGAACATAACAATCCAATTAACTTTATCAAATGCTTTTTCTAAATCTACAAACGCGAAATGAGTCTTTTTATTTTTTTTAATCTTTTTTCAATAATTATCCTAATCATTAGTATCGGTTCTCTGGTTCCTCTGTCTTTACGAAATGCAGGAAAGCTAAAGAACAATGGTTCGATGAAAAGTGCAAAGAGGTACAAACTAAGATGGAAATAGGAAAGACAGACAAAGCATACAAACTAATTAGAACTAATTTTAGGGATATAAAACCATATAGCAAAAATATAAGGGACGCGGGAGGAAACGTCATTATAGAAAATGTAGAGAAAGTATAGACGGCAAGAATACATCGGGAATTTATATGCAGGAGAGGAACTAACAGCATTAAAACAGGAATCAGACATTGAAAGAACGACTTGGGACATTCTATAGTTAGAGATGAGTTTGAATTAGCATTAAAGGGTCTGAAAAATGGTAGGACGCCGGGTACAGATAAGGTGCAAGTAGAAACTCTAAAAGCCGCTGGACAAGCAGTAATAAAACGTCTCTTCCAACTTGTAAGCTATATGTATGAGATAGGTCAGATACCCAAAAATTTCAAATGTAACATCATAGTCACTATACTAAAAAAAGAGAGGTTCGGATAGATGTGAAAATTTTCGGACAATAAGTTTGTCAGCACACGTGTCAAAAATATTAACTAAAATTGTACAAAGACGAATAGAAAAATGAGCTGAAGAAATACTAGGAGAAGATCAATTTGGGTTTAGGCGAAATAGGGGAGACTATTTTAGCTCTGATGGTGATAATGGAAAAAACAATAAAAAAACGCGAAAGCATGTATATAGGGTTTCTAGATCTGGAAAAGCATTCGGCAATGTAAAATAGAAAAAAAGGTTTGAAATATTCAAAAAGATTGGAATGAGTTTTAGGGGTAAGCGGATAGTACATAGTTTATACAAAGAGCAAACAGCGGTAATAGAATTAGAGCAGCAACGTAGAGAAGTAAATATTAGGAAAGAGGCGAGACAGGGATGTGCACTATCCCCATTAATTTTTAACTTGTACATCGAAGAGGCAATGAATACCATTAAAATGCAAGAAGACATTTAGAATTATTATGCAGGGACAAAAGATTGATATGCTTAGATTTACAGATGATATAGCAGTATTACCATTTAGCAAGGAAGAGTTTGAAGCTGCTCTTAATGAAATGGAAACGGTTCTAATAGAAATACGGTATGAAAATTAACAAAAATATAACTAAAGTACTAGTATGCAAAGGAGAGGAAAATAAGTCAAAAACAAGAATACAAATAGGTAACGGGAACTTACAAGAGGTTAAGGATTTCTGCTACCTCGGAAGCCAAATAGCGTAAGATGGGAAGAGCACGAAAGATATATAACAAAAATTAGCACAGGGCCGTGCTCCATTTAACAAGGAAAAGCAACTACTGTGTTCAAAGACAACAAACATAGAAACAAGGAAAAGATTGTTTAAAACATACGTGTGGAGCACAGCACTGTACGTCTGTGAAACCTGGTCAGTAGGATAAGCGGACAGGAAAAAGATAGAAGCCTTTGAAACGTGGTGCTACAGATTTATAATGAAGATATATTGACAGACAAAGTTCAGAACAGAGGTACTAGAAATGGTAGGGGAAGGAAGAAATATGTGGAAAACAGTAAACAAATCGGAGAGATAGGATGATAGGTCACATACTAAGGCAGAAAGGAATAGTGCGGAATATATTAGATGCAGAGTTAAGAAAAAGAGAAGAATATGTAGACCTAGGTTAGACTATTGCACACAGATAGTGAAAGATGTAGACTGTGGGAATTTCAGGGAAATGTGTAGGCTAGCTTAGAATAGAAATCAATGGAGGTATGCGTCCAACCAGTTCCAAGATGGGAAAAACTAATGACGAAAAAAATAACTACTTAAACCTTATGATTATATTAAGCAACTTCAGGTATTGGTTTTGCAATATTCTCAACTAATACGTTAACTGTGTGAAAGGAGTTACTGGAAAACTATTAATTCGGCAAATGTCCCGGTGAAATAAGGCATATAATTAGAAAACAATAAAAGGGAAACCGAACTGTATATAGGCTGTGGGAATTTCAGGAACTGTGTAGTCTAGCTCAGAATATAAATAAGTGGTGGTACGCGTCCAATTGCGAGGCGTGTTTTTTAAGTAAGGACCGTTTGAAAATAAAAACTTAATGAAAGAAAATTTTCAAAAACCAAATTTATTTTCAGATTCGACATACATTTCTCTATTTTTCAACATAGCTGCCAAGTTTTTTAAGACACTTATCATACCTTACAACTAGATTTTGAAAACCCTCTTCATAGAAACTTACCACCTGCTGTGGTTTTCCGCTAGAAGTTTAGGGATCTAACGGGAGCACAGTTTCTTGAAGTTTAACTTTTCGGAAACAATATTGTACGGCACCGACTTCAACTCTTCAGGAAAGTCTTTTGAAAGAGTGCTTATGTTGAAGAGTCTGTTCTTAAGAATTTTCGCTTCAAGTGAAGCCACCATATCGTGTGTGATCACAAATCGGTGACCGCAGAGGGTCCCGTCATGGATGTTGGCGCGGCCATCTTTGAAGTTTCTGACCCACTTACGCACTTTGCCTTCGCACATGACAGTAGCTCTGTAAACTTCACAAATTTGCCTGTGAATGTCTGCAGCAGACAGTCGGCACGGAGGAGATACGGCTCAACTGCCTTTTTCCATAGCCAAAAGCTATAATTTAAAAGAAAAGTAGGTTTAATGAGTTATAAATTAATACAAAGTAAAAATGAATTATTGGCAAGTGACTCAAATTCAGCCACGAGGGCATCCTGTCGACTTGTTTCGCCCTAATTTAGGGCTCATCAGGATAGGAGTTGCAAAGTTGTAATATTTAATACAGACACCTTATGGAAAGTACAGTATCACTTAGCTCACAATTTGTGTCTTCGTGTCGTTTCACCTGACATCGCAGGTTTTACCAACAGTCAGTACGGAGGAGATCCGGCTCAACTGCTTTTTCCATAGCCAAAAGTTATAATTTAAAAGAAAAGTAGGTTTAATGAGTCATAAATTAATACAAAGTAAAAATGAATTATTGGCAAGTGACTCAAATTCAGCCACATGGGCATCCTGTCGACGCGTTTCGTCCTAATTGGGGCTCATCAGGACAGGAGTAGTAAAGTTGTAATATTTAATACAGACACCTTATGGAAAGTACAGCATCACCTAGCTCACAATTTGTGTCTTCGTGTCGTTTCACCAGACATCGCAGGTTTTACCAACAGTCGGCACGGGGGATATCCGGCTCAACTGCCTTTTTCCATAGTATTTATTTAGGGCTGGGTGCATTATGTAAGTATACTTATACTTGTTATTTATATTTTAAGGTTTTATGTGATTGGGAATTAAACCTTAATTGATATTTGTATAAATTTTATGTAGGAATGTTATGTTATATGCGAGTTGACGTTTTCTTTTATATCATGTTTTAACAAGAAGTCACGTAAATGTTCGTTTTGGTATAATGTTGCTTTATTAAGAGTTTTTGTTAATATTCTTTTTGATATTTATGTTTTTTAGCCAAAGTGTTGTGATAAATCCATTTCTTGAGGTTTCCTATTCTTTTCTATGTGTAACCCGACACAAAACTGTCTAAAAGCATTGTTTTTTGATTGGATTTGGTATCATTCTACCGTAACTCCGTGAATATCCTTTATTGGATGCACTTATGACAGGTAGAATTAAAGGGTGAAAATCTGTACTTGCAGAAATGAATTTGGAAATATAAAACGATATTCTACCTTGGCTTTAACGTGATTTAATTTTTGTTGTTCTAAGAGCAAACACTACGACATTCGAGTAACAGATTAGGTTATTTATACAAAGCATTGCAACACATACCAAAGTATGGGAACTTTAGAAATGGTGTTAGACAGGGTTGTATACTGTCTCCCTTGATTTTTAATGTTTATATTGAGGAAGCTTTAAACTTAGCTAGAGAGAGAAAAGAGATAGGTATTAGTGTACAGGGACAGAAAATAGACATGTTACGTTTTGCAGATGATATAGCCATTATAGCAGAGTCTAGAAAAGAATTAGGAGAGTTTTTAAATATTTTAGATGAGATACTACAAAGTAACTATAGTATGAGAATTAACTCAGTAAAGACAAAGATAATGACAAGTGAGTTACAGCCTAGTTCTAAACCAAAATTAAAAATAGGTAATACCGAGTTAGAGGAGGTAGATGAATTTTGCTATTTAGGTAGTATAATTACAAAGGATGGACGTAGCAGAAGGGATATAGTAGCTAGAATAGCTCAAGCTAGAAAAATGTTTTTAAAAAAGAAAAACTTACTAATAGCTAATAGTATTAGTTTAGATAATAGAAAAAGTTTCTTAAAGTCGTACGTATGGAGCGTTCTACTATACGGTAGTGAGACTTGGACAATTAAAGAAGCAGATAAGAAAAAGATAGAAGCTTTTGAAACTTGGTGTTATAGGAGAATGTTAAAGATTAGTTGGACAGATAGAGTAACAAACGAGGAAGTTTATAGAAGGATAGGTGAGGATCTCTGTATGTGGAAACAATTGAAGGTCAGGAGAGATAGAATGATAGGGCATTAAGACATGAGGGACTATTTAGTAAAGTATTAGATTATAGACTACCAAATAAAAATAGAGTAGGAAGGTCTAGACAAAGCTATATTAGTCAAATTATTAGAGATTTAGGTTGTGAAGGATATGTAGACCTTTTTAGACTAGCTCAGAATAGAAAAGAATTTAGAGCTGCGACAAACCGACTTTAAGTAAGTTCGAAAACAAAACAAAAAAAAATAAAAATCAGTTAACTAAATGTCACCAGGACATAACTCACAATTAGGTAGCGGTCTGGCATGTTGGCAGCGATTCGTTGCTTAAGCCTTACCATAACATATAATATAACACTTTTCCTTTTTTAAGCGGATAACCAGGTTATATTTCATTTCCTTATAAATGGTAATCATGTAAACATGTTAGAGTTCTATAACAACCATCAGGTTGCTAATATCTATGTAGAGCCAGCTGGATAGGAAAAAGATAGAAGGATATAGGAAGACCTAGACCAAACTATATTAGTCAAATTATTAGAAATTTAGGTTGTGGAGGGTATATAGAGCTTTTTAGATTAGCACAGAATAGAAAAGAAGTTAGAGCTGCGTCAAACCGACCTTAAGTAAGGTCGAAAACAAAATGATGATGGGAACTTTATCAAGAAGCGCGACCGATTAAGCAACGACCTTTGCCGAATTGTGTCGTTGTTTCTATTTTACTACCTTTGGCTTTCATAGTTATAGTTTTAAAAACTTTAAAGTATTTAATTTCAAAAAGAAATTAAATACTGGCGATTAAAATGTAAACTTTATTATAAAAAAATTACAAATTCTGAACACAAAACCATTAGTGTTTTCATTTCTATACGGTGTATGTGATTTTCAGGAGGATATGTAGGATTTTGAATATATGAAAAGAATTGGTATAAGATGAATATGATAGGACGTTCCCCATTTTGTTCCACCCGACTTGAAAATCTGTATTAATATTCTTACTTTTAATTAGTGCAAATGGTCTCACAAATCTTTTCGATCAATACACGTCTCATAAGTGCCTACTTTATAACCGTTAAACGAAGTATGAAGCGACGTTGGCTCGTTGGTCTGGGGATATGTTTCTCGTTTTAGGTGCGAGGGATCTCGAGTTCGAATCCTGACGAGCCATTTTTATGCTATAAATATAGATAAGAAACAATTTTAATATTGTATCGAGTACGGTTCCTAATTTCTATAAAATATTTTTCAATCTCCTCCAAAATTTGAAATAGTTTGCAGAAGTATTTACTTAATATTTCAAATATTACAACTTACGATATACCGTGTAGGTTATTTAGTAGTAGTAAACATGAAGGCGGCTCCGTGGCGTAGTGGTATGTGTGTGACTACTACGCCCAAGGTCCTGGGTTCGAATCCCGACACGGTCCGCTTGAAAAATGTTAGGCGAGCATTTTTCACAAAAATACACCCTCGTTCGGATGAGAGGTAAAATGGAGGTCCCGTGTGTGAGTGTTGTCGCGCACTTTAAAGATCCCTACCTTGCTTGGAACAGCAAGGGTTCGGTAAAATTCCAAATTTTCCAGGTGAAAAAAAACTCGCTTCCTGGCCAATGTAGTACCTTCGGGTGGAGCATTGGAAAATCACATGTAAAGTCTTTAAAAGAGTCGGTAAAGCTTTAGAGTAAAGTTGTTATGAATGCAAAGTTAGATCTACGTCCCGTCCTTCAAGAAACGTATTGTTTCTACTTCGATTTTATAAATAGCTAAAAATTTGATTCTTTTTAAATCTTTTGCATTAAAATTAATAACGGCAGTAAAATAATTATTATATCGGAAGCAATATTTGTTCATTTTACATTAAGAATTAGATTCTGAGGAAGTTGACTATAAATTTCAAATTGAACGATTCAATGTAATTTTGTCATTGGTTGCGACATTCGCCCGGTATTTAGCGAGGCTGACCTTTGATATACAGATATTGATTAGTTATACGGCGCATGCTCCTTTCCTGGGCAAGGCAGCTTCATCGATTCTCGTATGCGAGAAGGTTGCAGAGCTTGCTGTGTGTACATTTTCGTATTACAGAACTACAAAAATGAGTGACGCACCGCAGAAGTGGCGTAAAATGACTTTTACACTAATTTCTGACGAGAAGGTAAGCTTGAAAGTTAATATAATTGAATTAAATTTAGAATTTATAGAAAGTTAGACCAACGAAATCTGCGTCTTTTGAACCAGCTCCCCCTAATCAGGTGGAATCATTGTTAAATATGTGCTTAAAAGTTTTACACCCAGATCTTCCAAGAGCTTTTGCAAATTCCGAAGAACTTTTGGGCTATAATGACCAAAGATGGGTAAACTCAAAGTTCCGATTAGAAAAACTTCGGGAAAGTCTTGCTGCACAAGGTATAATCCAAGATTCCTTAATGGTACCAGAGGTAATCTATTTAGGACCACTGAAATTTGAAACAATCGGACAAGCAACAACGACACAAGAAACAATGCCACTAGGGCAAATGACACTAAAACCAATATTATTAGGTCCAATGATAATAGCACCAATGGTACAAAGTGCCGAACAAAGAAATTCACAAGGAAGCTCGGCACAAGGAAGCGAGACGCAAGGAACAACCGCCCAAGGAGCAATGGTACAAGAAATAAAGGTACAGGGAACAATTGTACAAAAAGAAGTCGAAGAAGAAGAGGTCGAAGAAGAAGAAGTCGATGAAGAAGAAGTTGATGAAGAAGAAGTCGAAGAAGATTCAGATGACAGCGATAACTATTCAAAAGATGCGTTCAATCATTACCCAACTTTATCGGATGCCGACATATTTTGTGTCACTATTGTTGAAGAAAGAATGAGAGAGGTGAATGCAAACGCCGTAACGTTTACCATTACAGAAGAATACTTAAGTCAAAAATGTGGAATTTGCCTTCACTTTTATAAAAGTGCTGATACAGTTCGTAAATTAAATGTTTGTGGCCACACCTTTCATAAAAGATGTATCGACCACTGGGCATGGCAAGCGATAACTTGTCCAAATTGTCGCGCAGTTTTTATTCCCAAGTCAACCACTACTGACAGGTAGATAAATGTAGTTTGTTTCGGATGCCGTTTAGGTAACCAGTACTTAAGTATAAACGTATAATCGAATTCTTTACAAAGCATAATGGTTTTTAGATTAGTGATTGCACCTAAAATATAACAAATTAACCTAAGTGTCGGTAGAGTAGTAGTTATTTTCTCAATATATTAAATTTCGACTAATTCTAAAATTACAAAAAATGAATGACAATGTGTAATCGATTAAATATTGTATTATTAAATTATGTTAAACAAACTTGTATGTAAAACTGATATATTAAATATTGTATCTTGAATTATTTATTTTGGTAACATTCAGAAGATAAGAAATACTGGTTACACAAATAGGTGCCTTGCAATACGGTTAGGAAAATTAATCACCTGAGCAAAAATGACTATATAATAAGCAGGTAGGGTACCTTCGTACGAGCACAAAATCGTTGACTTTTACATGTATTTCCCGATAAGAAAATCTAAGGCTTGTTTTGCAAATTTTTGTATACAGCAAGGCCATTCATTCAAACCACTTGAAGTCATCATGAAGTCTATTGCTTTCACTTCTATATAAAATTCACTTTTACCCCGCTTCCGCTCTATTCTCGCATCGGTAATTGAGAAATGCCAATCATCAAATACAAACCATAAGTAAGAAAAGATAAATAAAAATTTATTAAATTGGGTATACATAGCAGTAATCTATATTTTTCATATAACGCCATTTACAATATAGCATTATATTATGCATATATTTTATATGTACTCCATATATTTAAAAGTAGTTATACATTTAAACGAAATTCACATATCATTAAAAACTAAAACAGCATTGCAATGGAATTGCCCTAGATCTCTAATAGTGATTGATGATTAAGATATTAAAAATTTATATACATAATATTCAATAATTATATGTAATCTTCTACGCAACCAACATGATCATCAAAAGTAACTCTATTTCTTATTATGGATCTTATAATTCCTTTTATATTTTTAGTAACACCAAAGTCGTGGCTAACAAATGAATGCTCTTCTTCAGAGTGTTTAGCTCCTTTTTCAGCTTACCATAAGATCCTCGTCATGTATATCTTTGTCCGTAAGCCAATAAAATTAGTCAAAAGTATCCTATTATTTGCATCATTCATCATCTCCAATATTTTCTTGTTAACTTAGGAAATTCCATATGTTGTTAGATGGGTAGTCTGATGTGTCAAAATATTACCAAGAATCTTGCCTCATGGTTTCACATGGATCGTAATACATCATTTTGTAGATTAGACTTTCGGTGTCATTGGAGAGAATATGCCAGTCATCTCCAAAAGCTTTTTTCATATATGCATAGTGAAAATTGCAAAAATGCAATTTGGTTATATTGAAGATGTACATGCCTAAATAGATGTGTTTATTAAAGTATATTTTTGATTTAATCAGATTCACTGCCGCTAGAGTTTCATCAAAGATCGTAATATTTTTGAATAGGAAATTGGGTATCCCGGCTTCGGTTTCATATCTACCGCTCCATTTTTCCAAACCTTTCACATTAACGTCTTCGTAAATTTTCTATTGCTTTCCCAGAGACTGCATTATTCATTAACTTAAAAAACTTCTCAAATTATTATGTTTATAACATTTTCCCCGAACCATTCATCTCAATCCGTATCTCTAAAGATGACTGCATTTGAAGTCGTAAAATATTTATGTTCCTGCTTCAACTTGGAACCAGTTGCAATTTGAAACTCTTCACAAAAAGGCTGCATTAACTTTTATAGCTTCATGCATTTCAAATGCCTGTAGAAAAGACTTTTGCTATCTATTAAGAACGTCCCCCTATTTTTTTTGTTTTATATAACTTATTACTCCAGTTCTAATGCATCGTTTGAAAGCTGATACAAATCCATTCTTCCATATGTTCTACTTTATATTGCGAGTGCACAGCTATTCGACAACGAAGCCAATAGCTTCTACTTCTCACCAGTGGACTTTGCCTGTCTTAGCACTTTATTTATATGTCATATTCGGATTTTATATTCGCGGAGACCTACCATAATCCTATTGTCATCGGATAAACACTTTACTAATTCAAACAGAACAGTAATATGCTTTACCAAATCAATAAAAAGAAACATGTTGCTCGTTCAACTTTCAGTAACAGAATGACCGATGGTATCACACGCTTCTTGACTATATCACCGCACCCGAGCTGAATATAGAACCGACTAAAGAATTGCAGTTGACTATATCAAAGTACACGAGCTGAAAATAGAACAAACTAAGAATCGCGAGAAATTTCCAACTCATTTTTTGTGGTACACAAAAATCAGTACGCTTATTGGTCAAACTAAATTTGGAGATTCTTTTACATTTGAAAATCGAATTACACAATTCCATTGGTTAAAGAAATCATTAACGTTTTTTAACACAGGAAACATATGATATGGAAGTGTGTAAATATAATTTCAAATTTTCCGAAGACATTCGTTTGTGCTCACCATAGTCTAAGGAATCTGCAGTGCTCCCCATAACCTGCAAAACCTACAGCGAGCAGCGCTCTCCATAGCCTGCTATACTTCGACACGCAGTGCTTTCCATAGCCTGCGTATTTTCCGATGGTGACGTTGTCCGCCGCCGTACCTAGGGCACGTCATTCTAATTTATCAATCAATAGTGAACAAACTGCGTATGGACGTTAAGCTTCGTTACATACTTCACCGACAAGCCGTTATTGTGATTGCGTCTGCCAACTCTACCTCCGAAGCAGCACTCCTATAAGGTTCAACGGCGACGCACTTGACGAAGCCTAAGCCACCACTACCACGACGCCTTCCTAAGAGTACCGAAGATCATCGAAGACGTCTGGGCCTCTTAAAACTGTAAATAATTTCTAACCATCACTGTTCAAGTTCTTACTGGGCCTCACAAATAAATTCCGAAGCCTTCCAAAAAGATCCGAAGACTACCGAAGTCTTTCACACCGCCTTTAAACTGTATATACATTCATTTAATAAGTATTTAAGTTTATTTTGGTTCCACAAGCAACCACGAGGCCTTCCGAAGAATTCCGAAGATTACCGAAGAATCTCGAAGATTACCGAAGACTTCCGAACTGCTCCAAATGTTAAAATCATCCAATTTTAACCAATTTACTTTTTATTTTGATGTACTTATAAAACTTATAATTACTTTTGTTTATACAGTTATCGTTGGAGTGGGAGGCGTCTTAATGCAAGTAGGCTTGGCTTGATTAATGGTTTAATAACATAAGCAAAAATAATTATGCTTCAAAAGATACATAACATTAAAGTGAAATTGACTGATTTTAATTCTTGAAATACTTTGGAAGTCTTCGGTTATCGTCAGAACACTTCAGAAGCTTGATGCATGCTTGTAAACACCAAAACAAACTCAAATACTTATATAATGAATGTGTATGTAGCTCGAAGGCGGCGAAAACGGTTTTGGAGGTCTTTGGAACGTTTAGTGTTGTCACAAAGAGTTATGATTTGAGTTTAAAACTACTACTTTACAATATTCACAAGTATGGAAGGTTCGAAAGTCTTCGGTTGTCTTTGGAACTACTCGGAAGGCTAAGGATTTGATTAGTGAAGTTCAATAATCACGCGAATAGCTAATATTTAAAATTAAAAACTACTAATGTACAATATTTACAAGTATAGAGGGTTCAGAAGTTTTCGGTTGTCTTCGGAACTCCTCGGAAGGCTTTGAAATTGAATTGTGAACTCCAATTATAACTTGAACGCTGGTGAATAGCGATTAATTGCAGGTATGTAAGGCCCAGACGTGTTCGGTGATCTTCGGTACACTTCGACAGACGTCGTAGACGTGGTGCCCCAGGCCTAGTAGAGCACGGCTCCGTCAAACTCTACTAAGGTGTTGTCCCAAAGGTAGACCTGACAGATGCAATCGGCGACACCACAGTAATCTACTTCTCGGGACGTGTTTGTAGTAGATCGACGGATTTTCTCCGGCGACGGCGGTAGTGGAGACAGAAGCCTCGGATGCGGCCGTATGGAACAGATCGCACGTTGAAGGGCGTTCTATGATTATTTCCGGGCTACTTGATGCACAGAACAAGGCTTTCTACCCATACGTAGGTTGTTGATTTAAATTAATGAATTATTATGACGGCCCCAGGTACGGCGGCGGACAGCGTAACGCGCAGGTTATGATGAGCACTGCGTTTAGAATTATGGCAGGCTATGGAGAGCGCTGCTTGGGTGGGTCTTACAGGCTATGGGGAGCACTGCAAGGGGAAGATTCTTAGACTATGGTGAGCACTACGAATGTCTGCTGCAGCATTTGAAATTATATTTATACAGTTCTGGTTCCTATTCTTCCTGTGTTGAAAAACGTTAATGATGTCTTTAACCAATGAAATGCGTTTTCGATTTTTGATTTTGCAGAAGATTCTCCAAATTTAGTTTAACCAATGAATGTATAGATTTCTGGGCAGCACAAAAACTTAATTGAATTTCTTGAGATTCTTTGGTTTGTTCTATTTCCAGCACGTGTGCTCTGATATAGTCAACTGCAAATTCTCAGTTTGTTCAGTGCTCTGCGTGTGATGATAGAATGAACAATATTTATTAAACAAATGATCAAGCCAAGCCTACATGCATTCAGACGCCGCCCACCCGAACGATAACACGCTTCCATATTTATACCACTTTCCCCACCACCCACTCCAATTCTTATATTAAATACAACTATACCTATAGAACTAATATTTGAATAGTGATTGGATAACGCTAGTTCTAAAACAACTTCTACCTTTAACAACTGAAATATTAATAGTTTAATCGTTCATAAAGCTTGTTGCCCACCTTTTTAAAATAGACTTATTAAGCCGAAGACTAGATAACAACCAATAATTTGCCGATAAGAGGGAATTTATGTACCCTTGAACGAACCAATTTAATTCAGGGGAAGTCTATGTCTTTTCCTCCCTCCTCCCCCTCTCTCTCGCCGCCCCTCCCAAGGACTACAGAAGCACGTTAACAAGGTTTTCCTGGAACAACAATCTCTAACTTCCCAAATAAATTGATTAATTATAGTAATTATAAAAGTAAATCCCTCAGTCGATTCATATTGAGAAATCTGCCAAAAATACCCATATGTCTTTCATTTTAATTTTACTACCTATAAAACGTTATTAGCAACATTTACCATAATTCACATACTAATACTTTTGCTAATTGTAGAAAGTGTATCCTAGAGCTATAGATCTCGACCACTCCACGAACCGTTGGGTTTAAATCAGAGTATTTGTATCTTTCTTTTGTTTAACAAAAAAAAAATTCTTTTACAGAGCAAAGGCACATAATACAAATTCAAATTTATAAACTATAGAGACCCAAAATTTTAACATTAAACAAAAATTACATACACATTTTAGTAGAAAGTGTAATAGCAATCATATGAGATACATGTTCTTGCATTATTTTTTTATATAAATGTACAAAATGCAGCAAATTTAATCCTTTGTAATGCATAACAAGTAATATCGTAAATTATTAGTCATTATGTACATTAACGATTTTAAAAGAAGATTCGTATGTAGAATAGGACGATGAAAAGCTCTAGCACTTCGAGTTGTGATGTTAGATACATTATACTTCAATAAAGATAATAGCAAGTAGTTCAAAATATGTCGAAGTAGATGAGAAACAGGTTGAAGTAGGTCGAATTTGCTTTCTATAAAATTAAATCGCTCCATATGTAAGACCAAAATGTCTCTGTAAAGGTAATAATAGGTAGGACACAACCATAAACATATTCTATCGCCAAACGGTCATAGATCCTATTGTATCCTTCCACCATACTTTTTTTAGAACTTTTGATTTATCCACTAACCGACTGTTCCTTAGGCCATTATTGGTGTATCCCAATAATTTTCTCAGTTAAGCTGATTTACTCAAAATTGTTGTAATTAGTTAAGGTAATTAAAAGGGTCGATAGAATACACAAGGACCTAAGTGAACTCGTAGGGTTGAGAGCGATTAGGTACAGTAAAATAAATTTATTTCGTTAAAAGATTTTCAGCAATTATTTTCTATCTTAAATAGTGGATAATAGGGGAACATCGATTTAGTTTAACGCGTGATTAATGTAGGAATAATTTATCTTAATTAGATTTAGTTAGGGATTATGTATTACAGTATGTATGTTAAAGAGAATAAAAAATAATAATTTGGGGTAAAATTATAACATATTGGATTGATAATGAAGTACTATGGAACATTTTTAAAAGCGCTGAGCATATTAAAAATAATAATTTCTAGGTTTCAAACGTAAAAACAAACACGTTTTAAATAACAGGGGAAAGATATATTTTTTAGTAGAGTTGCTACAAACAAACATAATAGCTTATTGGAACGAACAGACGTTGGAATTAAACCAGCCAAGGACGTAGACAAAACCACAGAATTGGTGTAAACACCGTATACGTTAGTTAAAATATTGATTTTTAATCTTAGATATAGTCGGAAGGAGCAATGAAAAGACCAAAATTGTATAAATTGTATGAGTACAAGAGAGAAACATAAGGTGTATCCTGAAGAAGGGAATCAAAAATCGATAATTTTAAGGGTGGTTGTAGACAAGCACGCGAGTTAAGGTTCGTGGCTTCGAGCGGTCCTTTTTAAAAAGACTTCTTTGAACTTTAACAAATTTATTTGATTTAAACAGATTTGAACAATGGAATTTTACAATCTTGAATTAAATTATTCTAAGTCGAAATACATTAATTAATTGTACAAATAAGTTATCTACGAACTGCAATGTGAAAGCTGAACGTTTGATGAACTGACTGCGAGTGGAGCTCCCGGACCTTATATAATCTTCCTACCCCCTCACAGTTCTGTGGGAACTCGCAGACCTAATGTCTGCTTACACTTGACTCTATGCATGATACTTAGTTGCTATCTTAAAAGCTATTCATAAATACTTTGTTGCGAGCTTACTTCTGCGTAATCTCGGTACGTGACTTCCTACGACCGTCTGTGACCTGACATCTGCAGTGTCACTTATCCTTGTGCTACTTTGTAGCGCTTCCGTTCCCATGAACATTTATAAACTGAAATAAATTGTAATAAATTGTCTTTTATGACATTGTTGCACATTTCCTAATATTTCCTAATAACTTCTTAAGTATTAGTTTTATATTGATATAATAGGTGGGGGATCACATAACTCCTCTCGACGTACATTAAAAATTAAGGGTTTTCACCTTTTCTTGATTTTTAATTAAATTAATTCGTTTAATCTCATTTAAAATTCATATTCTCTAGGGGTACATTTGTTTCTTTGGGTTTCTTAAATCTAAAACTGTTTCCTTTATTATTTTTATATCTAATACATATTTTGTAAGTTATATAAATGGTCAATAAAATAGTCAATATAATCAATATAATTGTCCATACACTAATGTTATCGTAGTGCACTTTGGGCGTCTTGATCTCGTTCAGGTGTTCCTTGTAATCTTCCATGAGTTTCATGGCGTGGTTGAGGTTGTCTAATTCCAGGTGTTCCAATTGTAGGGGTTTTTGAATTATTTCTTCGTCTTCGTCTTGGGTAATCTTGATTTGTAAATCGAGTAGATTTGCTAATTTCTTGCTTTGTACGGGATCTTGGTTAACTCTAATTATTTCGTTTTTTTAATTTCAAATAACAATTTTCCTTAAGGGTGATTAATTTACTTCCGGTTAATGCTAAATTACTTTCATCTTGATTGCAGTACATTGTTGCGATTACTTCGGTGGGGAAAATGGCCATCCATTTATTTTCTGTTACTTTCTGAATTTTCATGTTGGTGATTTGTACAGGTTTGGCTTCACAATTTTCATAGTGATTGGTAAATTTTAGTAGTTGTACTTCGCAAGGGCTGTCTTCTTGAATTGTTGTTGTTGTCAATGATTGGCATAAGTATTGATTGGGTGTGACTTCATTACATTTTTCGTTGGTATAACCATATCTTTGTTCATTTAAGGATAGGAATTTGGTTTTTGGTGTAAGACTTTTTGAATTTCGCGCCATTCTTAAGATGGCGACATCCTTGTGAAGTTCGTGCTAGAGTCGAGTTGATTCTTTTATGCTTATGTGTACAGGTGCTTATGATTTTAGAAGAATTAAAATTAGTTTATTATTTTGCAATCGGAGTATTTTTTTAAATAATTTATGAGCCAACCTTACAACCTCAGGTGTGGGGTTATGCTATAAAAATTAATGTGAATTGTATTTCGAATTATGATGTGAGGTTATGTGCGACGGCTACATATTTTAATTTGGATAACCACGTTTTGTTTATCTTGAAAATGGAGGATAGTGTTAACGAAAATAATCCTGTATTAACAAGTAATGAGAATTTCGAACAATTTGCGCGTCAATATTCACAAGCCACTTCGGCGGAAAATAAATTTGGCTTGTTAAGGAATGTTAATCAGGATGGTCAACGACCTTTGCAAGTTTTAAGTAGTAGTAACGAAAAAGTCAGCAGCGACTTTGCCGCATTTATGAGTACAATTACTGCATTATTACAACAAAATACGCAAATGCTAGAAATGCTAAAAATTAGTCAACAACAAACACCTCGACAGCATCCTGAAACCACTACCATAAACATGATACCTGATGTTATGAAAACTATTAATGTGTTTGATGGACAAAAGGGGCCTAATGCAGCACGAATTTGGTTGCAGCAATTAGAGTCAGCGGCTATTATTCATAATTGGCCGGATTCTGTTATGTATCAAATGGCAGTTTCAAATATTACCGGGGCCGCCAAACATTGGTTTTACGCTCGTATAGAAGTAGTAAATAGTTGCGCTCAATTTAAAGCGGCTTTCACGAAAACATTTTTACATGAATCTAGTAAAAGTGATTTATGGCAAAAAATGCAAATGAGAATACAACAACCTCGCGAAAATGTTACAGCTTATTTTTATGAAAAAGTTCATTTATGCAAAGAATTGGGTCTGTCTTTTGCAGAAACAAAAGAACAAATTGTTATTGGACTGTGGTCAAGAGAAATAAGTAATTTCTTAATATCAAAGAATCATTTTGAAGAAGATCAATTGTATAAAGATATAATTACTTTTGAAAAAGTTGATGACGCCAGACGTCACCGAATTAAAGAAAAACAGGTTAGCGAATCTAAACCAACATATATGAAAAAACAAGGTGAAGAAAAGTTTGAAAGGAAACCTGCAAACTGCACAAATTATCACAATCAACTAAAATATTACAATTGCAATCAACCTGGTCATTATGCAAAGGATTGTATAAAACCTGTTCGTCTAAGAGGTTCGTGTTATAGCTGTGGATCTACCACTCACTTGCAAGGTAATTGTCCAGATCGTACTTTCGGAGCGATTAAAAAGGAACCTCGACCTGCGTCAACCTTGCTGTTGCAGCGTAAGCCAGTCAAACCGTTTCTGTTACCTATCTATAGAAGTTCAAGGGCACAAATTTCAATTAGAAAGTGTTTTCGATCCAGGTAGTGCCATAACTTTGGTAAGAAAGTCTATTGTTAATGTTTTGAATATGCAAGATTATATTGTAATCAATAAATACCAAGGTATTAATCGTTCAGATTTAGATATTTTAGGAGTGATCGATGCTAGAGTTAGTATTTCTGGTATTGCACTTGATTCTGTTCTTTATGTTGTGCATGATTATGCAATACCATGTGAGTGTCTGTTAGGGCGTGATTTACTATGTAATGATAAAATAAGTTTTACGATTAAAAATGAAAAATTGGAAGTTAAGCCTGTTTCAAGTAATAATATGTCTGATGAAGGTATGTTAATTTTGAATATTAGTTATACAGATAAAAATGAAATACATCTAAATATTAACCCTTGTGTGAATTCTCGAGCCAGGCAGAAAACTGTTGAAATTTTTATTGATCATTATAAAAATCCTGAAAGGCTTCAGCAACCGGAAACCAAATATGAAATGAAAATTTTAGTGGACCCAAGTCACACACCATTTTATTTTAGGCCTAGACGTTTGTCATATGTAGAAAATCAGGCATCTCAAAAACTTATAGAAGAAATGTTAAAGGAGGGAATAATTCGCACAAGCGAATCCGAATATAGTTCACCGGTTGTTTTAGTAAAGAAAAAGACTGGTGACTATAGATTATGTATAGATTTTAGGCACTTAAACAAAATATGTCTACGTGATAATTATCTGTTACCATTAATCGATGATTTGATAGATAGATTAAAGGGTAAAAAATATTTTACGGTACTAGATCTTAAAAGTGCGTTTCACCATATTGATGTTGAGCCACATTCTATAAAATATACGTCGTTTGTTTTGTTTTCAGGACAGTATGAATTTTTGAAAGCTCCATTTGGATTCAAAAATAGTCCTTCTGTTTTTGCTAGGTACGTTAGCTCAATATTTAGAGATCTTGTACATGAAAACAAATTATCTATTTACATTGACGATATGATGATAACTACAGAGGGTATCGGAGAAAATTTGCAAACTTTAGAAAATGTGTTCAATAGACTTGTCCGGAATAAACTTAGTTTAAGAGTAGATAAATGTAGTTTTTTAAACACTAAAATAACATATCTTGGGTATATTATTGATGGTGGTAGTGTACAACCTAGTGAAGACCATATTAAATCAATTAAATATTTTCCAGTGCCCCGTACAGTTAGAGAATTGCATAGCTTTATTGGGTTAGCTTCGTATTTCCGTAAATTTGTTAGAAATTTTGCACTATTAGCAGGTCCTTTATACGAATTGCTCAGAAAAAATGCAATCTTTAAGTTTGACGAGAAACAGTATGAAAGTTTTAACGCTATTAAGAATGCTCTTATTACTCAACCAGTTTTGGCATTGTACTCACCTTTTTCTGAAACTCAACTCCACTGTGATGCTAGTTCGCAGGGATATAGTGGGATTCTTATGCAAAAGCAAGATGATAAATTGTTTCACCCTATATTTTATTACAGTAGGCGTACTACTGAAGGAGAGTCAAAGCTTCATAGTTTTGAGTTAGAATTATTGGCAATAATTAGTAGCCTCAATAGATTTAGGGTTTATCTTCAAGGTTTAACATTTAAAATTATAACAGATTGTAATAGCTTAAACTTGGCTCTTAAGAAAAAGGAAATTAATCCTAAAATAATGCGATGGTCCTTGGTGTTACAGAATTTTGATTATATTTTAGAGCATAGAGACAGCGCTAAGATGAGACACGCAGATGCCCTCAGTCGACATTTTTCTCACATATTAGTGTTAGAGGAAAATAGCTTTGAAATGCATTTAAGTATAAAGCAAACACAAGACGAAGCAATTATGAAAATTAGAAAAGAATTAGAAGTAGCTGAGAGTAAAATTTATGAGTTACGAAATGGTGTTGTTTTTAGGAAAGATCAGGGAAAGCTTTTGTTCTATGTACCAAAAGCTATGGAGAGTAATGTGATTAAGGCGGGTCATGATAATGTAGGTCATGTATGCGTAGATAAATGCATTGAGGTGATTAGGCAAACTTATTGGTTTCCCTTAATGCGAGAAAAAGTAAAACTTTATGTTGCAAATTGCCTTAAATGCACTGTTTTTAATTTTAGTAATAAAAAATCTGAAGGGTTTCTTCACAGCATTCCAAAAGGGACAGTACCTTTTCAAACAATTCATATTGACCATTGTGGTCCGTTAGAGACATCATCCAAACGAAACAAGTATATATTTGCCGTTATTGATGGTTTTACCAAATTCATTAAACTTTTTCCATGTAAATCGACAGGTTCTGATGAAGTGGTTAAACATTTAGAGAACTATTTTAATACGTTTAGTAGACCATTACGCATAGATAGTTTCTGATAAAGGCACTGCATTCATCTCACACTTATTTACCGATTTTTTAAAGAGCAATAATGTTGAGCATGTCCAAATTGCAACAGGAGTGCCTCGTGCAAATGGGCAAATTGAGCGTTTTAATCGTACAATCGTTCCAATGATTTCAAAATTAGTTGATGCACCCAAGAAATGGGATCAAGTTTTATCCGTTGTAGAATTTGCTATAAATAATACAAGCAACAAATCGACGGGACAATCCCCTTCTATTTTGTTGTTTGGTGTCAGACAATTAGGGAAAATTTCAGATCCTTTAAAAGAATTTTTAGAATCCTTAAATGATGAAGATCCAGAAAGGAATTTAGAAGAGATTAGGCAAAAAGCTAGTGATAATATTGTTCAATCGCAAAAATATAATGAGTCTCACTACAATAAGAATCTTAAAGAAGCGACAGAATATCAAGTAGGTGATTATGTTATGATTCCAAAGATTGAGGTCACACCTAACATTAATAAGAAATTATTACCAAAATTTAAGGGTCCATATGTTGTTAAAAAAGTATTGCCTAATGATAGGTACGTTATATCAGATATTGAAGGTTTTCAGATTACACAAAGGCCTTATGAGGGCATTTTTGCAAGCTCTAGGATGAAACCATGGGTTAAAAGTTAAATTAGGAATTTGATTGTTAGTTAGATTTAAGGAAATTTATTATTTAGTCATACTTGCCAATGATTATTAATATCTACCTGATTGTATTGTTTAAGTTAAAATTATATTTAGGAAAAATTATGCTAAAGGACAATTTAAGGTGATAAATATATTAGGAATCTTTACAGGTCATGTTTGTATATAATGTTTTATGATATCTTAGGTCTCAAGCTATGAAATATGTTTATGCTTATGTACTTTATGAATTTTAAGTTTATGTACTGCTCTTGTGCTAATTGTTATTATGGTATGTCTTAGTTATATTTTATGTGTACTTGCCATAATCGGTTGATTGAGGTCAATCAATTATGTCAGGTTAGGCCGAGTTGTAAGACTTTTTGAATTTCGCGCCATTCTTAAGATGGCGACATTGTTGTGAAGTTCGTGCTAGAGTCGAGTTGATTCTTTTATGCTTATGTGTACAGGTGCTTATGATTTTAGAAGAATAAAAATTAGTTTATTATTTTGCAATCGGAGTATTTTTTTAAATAATTTATGAGCCAACCTTACATTGGAATAATAACTTGGTACGTGCTAGTCATTTTTATTGGACAAGCAAATAAGTGATAATAATTGTAACTGTTAATCTCTACTATGGGGATTTCTATTAAAAACGTTATATCGTTGTTTTTTACATAGCCTTTAACTATGGCTATTTTTTCAAATATTAAAATGTTTGATTCTATTACATCGAAAGGTAATTTACTATTAGTTATAAAAGATTTTATTCTCAGTAATTCTTTTAATAAATCAATTGGTTCTATGGTACTTGAATGTAGGGTATTTAATTTTGCAAAGGTTACTGCGTTTTCTAATGTTGCTAGGATTTGTTGAATTAAAGTTAGGGTTGATATTATCTGGTTGTATATCGTGTTGAATCTGATTAAATCTTGCATGCCTAACATGGTAGTTTGCATGTTATTTTCTAAGGTTTGTATTCGATTGGCTATACTGTCTTGATTTCTAACTAATTTTCTTAGGGTTTCATTAAATTTGATGATCGTTGATTGAGTTAACGATATTTGGTTACTAATTATGGTTTTGATGTCATTTTGGTTTTCTATTAATTGTTGTATCGCGTTGTCATAGCGTTCTGCGTCTTGATTATCTAAATTGCAGGTAATTGCTTTGATTATGTTTCCTAATCCGTTGATTAGTCCTCTTTTTCTTCTTGTCGTTTGTTCCGTGGGTATTAGTCGATTAAATTTGTCTTCTATATTTTTCAAAATGCTTTCTGGTATATTGTCGTAGTTCATCATTTCTATTGCGTATTCTTTTCCGAATTTTGTTGTGTCCATTGATTGTTTTAGTCGAAAATAATTATTTTTGATTATTTGAAATTCTTGTTTCAGCTTGGTTAAATCGAATTTTTGTGCAAAGGTCCAATAATCTATAGTGTTTTGCATACTGCCTAATTTTATTGGTAGTATACCGGGGTTATTCTTTATGTCTTCAATTATAATTTCTGTGTCCGTTCTACCTGGGTGGAGGTTGACGGTAAGGGTGATGATTGTCCATTTGAAAGTACAGGGTGTCTTAAATTTTTGAGGTGAACATATTTTGTTGTTTTTCCGTCGTCTATTGCGGCTACGTTTTTGTCGGATATTCGTTTGATTTTAAAGGGGCTTAAATTTCTCGGTGCCGTTTTGTGTCTTTTACTCTGGTAATTTTTCTCGAATACGGTTTGTCCTATGGAAAATTTGTTTAGGTCTGAGTTTTTATTACGGGACGCGGTAATGCGTTCTTTATCGTTATCTAACTTGTCCTTTACTTTGTCATAAGTTATTTTTAGTTTCTCTTTGTGATCCTTGGCGTATTGCTGATAGATTTCCTTGTTATAATGTATATCGTACGGGTTGCGTGAATCTGAATGTCCTAGGGTTAGTTCTAAGGGTGTAAAATTTGTCGATGAATGAATTGTGTTATTGTACGCGATTAATGCGTATGACATTAAGTTAGTTATGTGTTTTTTCTTGTAATTGATTCTTAGTAATCTGATTGGTTCTAATAGGGTTGAATGTAGTTTCTCAATTAGTCCGTTGGATTCAGGGTGGTTTTCAGTTATAAAGTGAATTTTTATTTTGTGTAGTTCCAAAGTGTTTTGAATTGTTTCGTTTTTGAATTCGCTTCCGTTGTCTAACGTTATTGTTTCGGGCGTTCCATAAAATGTAAAATAATGTAAAAATCCTTGAGTTACGTCTATACTATTTTTAGAAGTGATTGGTATTGCTTGGTCTATTTTCGTAAATGCGTCCACGATTGTTAGGTAACTTAGTGCTTCTACTACTAGAGTATCTGCATGTAATTTTTGAAAAGGTTTGTCTGGTGTTTTAGTCAACATTAAGGGTATCTTTGGGAGTTTTTTGTCATATTTGGTTTTATCACATAATTCACACTGATTGATAAAGTCTGTAGTTAATTCTTTCATGTCTTTGAAATAGTAACGTCTCATGATTTGCTTTGGGGTTTCGTTTATTCCTCGATGGTTGGTCTTTCCTTCGTGTTGGTTTCTTATTACATTGTTTATTTCGTCAGGGTCGTCTAATGTTATTAATTTTCTTGTGCATCTTATAAGTTCGGGGCCAAAATTGTTGAATAGTTTAACATATATTTCTGAAAAGCGTTTATACAAGTTTTCCGTGTTGAAGTAAAAGTAAAATCGTTTTTTCTCGGGTGTGTATTCTTTTAGAATTTTAATTATTTGTGATTCATTGTCGTCTTTGGTTATTTGAATTTGATAAATCTTTTTATTATCTACTTTCGTGTATTTTACAGGGTTGGGGTTGTTTAAAACTTCTGTGATTATAAATTGATTGGACTTCATGTCTATCGCTTCATTTAAAATTTTAATTGCGGTTTCCGGTTCGTCATTTTGTGTCGAATGTATGGTTTCCATTTCTTCTGGGTCTTCTCTAATTTCTGTCTCGTCTACGTTTCCTATTACTGATTCTGTTTCTAGTGCGTTAAGTTGGATTCTGCTTAAAGCGTCTGCATTATTGTTGTAAATTCCCTTTTTGTATATGATCTCATAGTCATATTCTTCTAATCTGATTCTCCATCTTTGTAATTTTGAGTTGGGTTCTTTGAGTTTGTATAGCCATACTAATGGTCTATGATCGGTGTATATATAAAATTTCCGTCCGTATAGGTACGGTCTAAAATACTTTGTTGCCCAAATTATGGCTAACAATTCTTTCTCTATCGTACTGTATCGTTGCTCTGGTTTGTTGAGAGTTCTGGATGCGTAACTGATGGGTTTATCGCTGCCTACTGTTCCTTGGATTAATACTGCGCCTAAGGCTACATTTGATGCGTCCGTTGTTAATATGAATGGTTTTGAAAAGTCAGGGTATTCTAATACGGGGTGATTTGTTAATATGCTTTTGATTTTGTCTACTGCTTTGATAAATGCTGGGGTATGTACAATTTTGTTTCCCTTTTTTAAACAATTGGTTAGGGGCTTTGTTATTTGAGCATAACTTTTAATGAATTTTCGGTAATAACCGCTAAGGCCTAAAAATCCTTTTATCTCTTTATTCGTTTTGGGTATGGGGTAATTTAATACAGCGTTTGTTTTGTCGGGGTTCGGCATCACTCCTTGGGGTGTTATTATGTGTCCTAGAAAGGCTACTTCTTTTTGTAGAAATTCGCTCTTATCTAGTTGTACTTTAAATTGTGCGGTTCTTAATCTTTCGAACACTTCTCGTAATCTTTCTATGTGCTCCACTAATGATGTTGAATACACTATTATATCATCTAAGTACACAAGGCATTTTTCGTTGTGTATCCCTCGTAGTATGTTGTCCATTACTTGTTGAAAAGTTGCGGGTGCGTTGTTTAGTCCAAATGGCATCCGTTTATACTCGTAGTGTCCTCTAGGTGTGCCGAAGGCTGTTTTTGTGTATCTCTTTCTTCCATTTCCACTTGATGGTATTCTGATGCTAAATCTAGCGTCGAAAAATATTGGCACTTGCCTAACTTATCTAAAATCTCTGTTATATTCGGTAACGGGTATTTATCGTCTACCGTTTTTTTGTTTAGTTTGCGGTAATCTATTACCATTCTGTATTTCCGTTTTCCTGATGCGTCCAGTTTCTTTGGTACTATTAATATGGGGCTGCTCCATGGTAATTGGAGTGTTGTATGATATCTTGATCTAATAGATCGGCTACTTGTCTGTCAGCTTCTTCCTGACTTGCCTGGGGTAATCTGTATGCTTTGGTGAATATCGGTTTGTTGTCTGTTAGCTCAATGTTGTGCTTAACTGTATTTGTAAAGGTTAGGGGTATTCCTTCGCAATGGAATATGTCACGGTATTCGAAACATAATTTTTGTATTGCTTTTTGTTCCTCGTGATTTATGTCGCGGTTAAATCGGATATTATTCAAATTATGTCTTAACATTTTGTCGTTTTCTACGGGGTTATAATTTTCGTTTGAGTTTTCATCTATTTCCATTTTGTTAAAATTTAATTCTTCTACGTTAATCGGGTTTGTTAAAGATAGTTCTACGGGGTAGTCATTTGAATTTAATATTGTCGTTGTGGCATAATTATCTTTGATTTTTACTAATGCGGTTGAGGTTTCTAGTCCTTGTTGAAAAGTTACGTGGTTTATTATTCCTAAGTTATTATTTGAATTTACGTGGATTCTTATCTTTTTTTCTGTTCGGGGTTCTAATGTATATTTTTGTCAATTTGGGTGTTTTGAAATTTGATGGGGATTCGTCCATATTTGGTTCTTAATAATCGGTTTTTAATATCTATTTTGACTCCTAATTTTCTTAGAAGGTCCATTCCTAATAGTCCGTCATATTTGTCGTTAAATTCAAATATGCAGAATTTGTGTTTCATCTTTACGTTAAAGGTTTTTGGTAAAGGTATGTTTGCTACGAATTGGTGTAGGGTTGTTTGATGGGCGATTTTAATTTTGAAGGGTTCTCTTTCTACATAGTTTAGATAATGTTTTTTTTACTGTTCGCGGGCTTATTAATGTTTTTGAAGATCCGGTATCAATTAGTAATTTAAATTCAGCGTGGGGTATTTCGATATAGGGTAGTACAAGATGATTCATATTATTTAGATTTATTACGTTTGGTCGTTTATAAAGTGGTCCATTTGAAAATTTGAACACGCATTTTCTTCGTCGTCTTCCTCGTAAATTTCGTATGGTTCTTCGCGTTCATAGTGGTTTGATTGATTCTGTTCATTATTCGTACACGGTCGATTGCTATTATTCTGGTCATCTTCATACTCTTCTACTTTTTGATGAAATAGCTCTTCTAAAGTGAAAGTGCGTTTTTGATTAGGGTCTGGTCTTATGTGTGTTATTTTCGTGTTGGGTCTGGTGTTACCAGATGAGGTATCCATTGGTGTAGGTTTATAATAGTTATTGGGATTATTATTGTTTATCATCGGTGAGTTTCTAATAGGATTCGCGTTGAATGCTGGTCTTTGTTGATTTACATTTTGGTTGATTCTCGGTTGAAATGCGGGTTTTGAAAAGTTTGAGTTAATTGTTGGTTGATATGTGGGTTTTGAAAAGTTCGGGTAAAACGTTGGTTTTGAAAATTGTTTGTATTGGTTGTTAAAGTTTGAATTATTAAAATGTGGATTATTGGTTCGCATTTGGTTTGATTGTGCATTGAATGGGTTAAATTTTTGTTGTGGATTTATTTGTCTTGCGGGTTGTATAGTTTTCATTGGCGTGTAGCTTTTATTTGCGTTGGAGTTATATAGTTGGTTTCTATAGTACATTACATTTTCTTCTTCGATTATCATGTTCATTGCTTCTTCTAAGTTTTGGGGATGTTGAAATCTAAGTTTATCTGAAAGTCGTTCGGGTAGTGCATTTAGATAGGTATCTAATGCCGTTTCGTCGTACATTTTCGTTTTTAAAAGTCTTACGTTTGGGTCGGTTTCTTCAATTTTGAGTTTTGTCAAGATTAAGCTTCTTACATCTTGGCATTTCATTCCAAATTGATAGGGTGATTGGTTGTGTTCCATCCTAAGGTTTGTCAAATCTCTTACTAAACATTTTAGGTTTCTTTGATCGCCGAAATATGCTATTAATATGCGTTTGTATTCTTCACATTGGTCTACGTCTTTGCGACTTGCAATTAATGTTAGTGCCCTTCCGGTCAGTTTCCTGATAATAAGGCGGATAAGCAAAGTGTTCCTTTCGTTATCACCTGGCTTATAAAAGGTTTTTAGGAATATTTCGCTGGCTGAAATATAGTTACTAAGTAAACATTGATGATTACCGTTAAAACTGGCTATCATTTCTAAGTACAGTTTCATTTCATTAGTCATCTTGGCTGAGGTAATATTTGGGTAATTAATAAATAATTATTTTTTTTTTTGAAAAAAATTTGGATTTATTTTGTAGTTTTCGGTGTTTTTTAATGGGTTTTACGCTTGGTATTGGTTTGGTTGATTTTACTCTTAATTTGCCGATTTTGATTTTAATTTCTGAAGTTTCAATAGGCTGAGTGATTTTTGTGGTAATTTATAGTGCTTGAATGTTTTGCATTAGTTGCGTCAGTTAAAACTTCTCTATTTTTAATTTACGTTGATTTTAGTTAGGTGCGTAATAATTATCTCTGGTTTATGCGATTGTAAGGTGTCTGCAATGCTTACAATGTTGTCAGTTGCATTAGCGTCTCTGTTACAGGTTATTTTTAATATACTGTGGGTGTTATTCAGTACTCGCTGCGATTTTATACAATGTCGTGTTTGAGAATAATACAATTTGTGCTTCTTTAATTTACTGAAATATTTAATTAAAATCTTCGCGTTTGAATGCGTTCTCAGTACCGTAATTATTTATATCTTTCCTGAGTTGTTTTGTAAATTTAAATTGATACTTTAATAAAGTTTCCGATCGTAATTTTATTTAATTTATAATGCTTGAAATCTGAAAGGTTTTTGCGATGTTTTTAAATAGCTTTTGTACAGTGATTTATAATTAGATTTATGCTTATTAATCCAAGGTTAGATTTTTATTCACTTTTAATGATGATACGATGAATGTTGGTTTGTAATAATGGAATGCAAGTTGTCTATTTATGGATCGTATTCCGTTTCGCGTTTGAATAGTTGCGTGGTTATAAGGATTTTAGTTTTAATTGTTCGTGATTTTAGCTTTAGCGTTTTATTTTCGGTGTATTTAAATTATTTTTATGCACCAGTTAATTGTCTTATTGTTGAATTAGAAGTTCGTTTCTTGCGTTAGTTAAAGTTGTTGAATTAGAAATTCTAAAAATTTCTTGCGCCAGTTAAGATTGCTGAATTAGAGGTTTGGTTTTGTTTCTAAAGATTTTCTTGCGTTAGTTAAAACGTGATCTAGTCTCTTGTACGCTTTGCGACTTTTTAATTGTCTCAAGTTTTTATTTCTTAGAAATAATTTTTTTCCTCAAGTTTCTTTGTCTCGAAAATACGTTTTCTCAAGTTCTTATAAATCTTTCTCATATACAGAGTAAAATAATAATAAAAGCTTGAAGATAATCTCTAGCAATTGCTAAGTCGATTATTTTCAAAAAATTGCATAAAATAGTTGTAACAATAGTTAATATACATATATAAATCATAAACTAGCAAATATCAAATGTCTTTCTTAATAATAAAATAAATTTCAATTGGTTTAAAGGAAAATGAACTTACACTAGTTGCTTTGTTGATATCATTGATTTTTTTCTTTGTTTCGGTTTTCTTTTGGTTTCTTGGATTTGATCTATTCTTGTATCGCTTCCAATTTTTGTTTTGTTGAATTTGAACTATGCTTGTTTCTCTTTCAACTGCTGCACTTGAACGATGCTTGTTTCGCCTCCAACTTTTGTTTTGTTCTGCTAAATTCGGAATTGAAATTCCCGGACCACTAGTTCCTCGATTTTGGATTCGCTAGTGCCCTTTTGACATCCGTCACGACTGCGCCAGTTAAGGTTCGTGGCTTCGAGCTGTCCTTTTTAAAAAGACTTCTTTGAACTTTAACAAATTTATTTGATTTAAACAGATTTGAACAATGGAATTTTACAATCTTGAATTAAATTATTCTAAGTCGAAATACATTAATTAATTGTACAAAAAATTGTACAAAAACGTTTGATGAACTGACTGCGAGTGGAGCTCCCGGGCCTTATATAATCTCCCTACCCCCTCACAGTTCTGTGGGAACTTGCAGACCTATTGTCTGCTTACACTTGACTCTATTCATGATACATAGTTGCTATCTTAAAAGCTATTTATAAATACTTTGTTGCGAGCTTACTTCTGCGTAATCTCGGTAAGTGACTTCTTACGACCGTCTGTGACCTGACATCTACAGTGTCACTTATCCTTGTGCTACTTTGTAGCGCTTCCGTTCCAATGAACGTTTATAAACTGAAATAAATTGTAATAAATTGTCTTTTATGACATTGTTGCACATTTCCTAATATTTCCTAATAACTTCTTAAGTATTAGTTTTATATTGATATAATAGGTGGGGGATCACATAACTCGCGTCGCCCAGAAAAGTGGGAAATGGAGCCAAGCGACAAGATTGGTAAAAGATAAACGAGAAGGGCTAAAAATTCAGGGGGTAGAGGCATATATGTGCGATAAAGCGATATGTACAATGAAGACAAAGGATGTTTGCTTGAAGTTTAAGGCGCGTACCAAGCGAGGAGTAGAGGCTAATCAGGAGAATTTGAAACGACAGTTGACGGTTTTAAGTGGTTTATCACGTACTGTTGTGAGGGGTTATTAAAAATTACGAGAAATCGACGGTCGTTGGTGATTTTCGGGGAAAATAAAGTATCGGTTAAACAAGTGTCCGTGCTATTTTACAAACAGGGGGGGGGCAGTTTGCAGTATATAATCAGTAACAGAGAGGGGTCTCGCTCTCTTTTATTCCATCTGTGATACAGTAAATTTACTTCCAAGTGAATTAGTGCAGTATAAATAAATAAAAACTATGTAAAAGCTGATAAAGCGTTATTGATATGTAAGTACAAAGATTTTTGTTTGGATGCACGAAAAATAGTGGAATTTAAAAATTGTTTGGAATAAAAATAACAAAATTTGGAGATTGGATATTTTGATTGGAATTTATAAAAGAAGAGTTCTTAGAGTAGAGGCATGTATGGTACCATGGGGATTCGACCATGGAATTAGTGGATAGACGGTGGACCTACCAGACGGCAATATCTAAAAGGGGCTAGTTGGTGAATCCTACAAGGTAGGAGATAGAATAAGACAATCCATGGCGAATATTTTCATAGTGTTTGTGGTGTTTTGGTGTGTTTGATTTTTATTTGAACAGACATTTATAGGACTGTTTAAACGAGATTGATTTTTGGGTATTATTCATGAATTTGCAGATAACCAAAAGTTGTAAAAAGGTATAAAGGGTTTTTTGATATTTGGTCGTGCAGAGAATTTATATGCACATCTATAAAGTTTCAAGGTGAGCTAGAACGAAGGGTAACGTAAGGTATGAGGAATGCCCTCTTACTTTAATAAAAAGTTATGTGTTAAAAGGGTTATCAATATGCAAAATGATTGTTATAAAATTTAGTGAACACATGAATGTATATAAAGCGATGGTATTTTCAATTTAAAAGAAAAATGTAATTTGGATTTCAGATAAATAGAGTGTGATATTTTGGTTGAGTTATTTTTGAATACATGATTGATGTGAATTTCTATTTAGGTTTCTATGGTGACAATGAGAGTAAGTTTTTTTTTTTGAGGTAACAGGTAGGTGTATGTAATATATAGGAAGAATCGAATTAAGAGGACGATTCAGTAGCAGCCGAGTCAAGATTCGAGCGTAATTATACAGCTTTTTTTTTGGGTACCCAATTTGTGAGGCAGGATTTCAGTTCAACCTTACAGTATTGTCTTCCCAACAAAGGGGCTTGAATAGTTAGAGCCTGTAACATCACAGTATTAAGGCGGTCCAAACGTTGGGGCGCAAGATAATGCTGTGCTAAGGGGTTGTTTAGGGGTGTATTGAGTAGTAAGGGTCGTGTAGTAACAATAAATTGCAATAGAAATCAGAAAACTGCATTTATTTAGCAGAAAAATAGGTAATTCATACATTATGTAAATAGCAAGCATTTAACACCTTGTATATAGACCATAATTAGCTTTAAGCGATGCAAGTAAGCATATCTTACAACAATAGAACGCGTATTTAGCAGAAAAATTGGTAATTCATATATTATGTAAATAGCAAGCATTTAACACTCTGTATATAGACCGTTATTAATTTTAAGTAATGTCAGTGTGCATGTCTTTCAACAGTAGAACGCGTATTCAGAAGGAATGATCGTACATGTAATTGAGAAGTGTTCTACAATTTATAAAATAAAGACGCCGAAGATAAAAGATAAAACCTAACAAAGCTTTATGCAATTACGCTGAAACAATAAACATTTTTGATAAGAAAACGCAGTTTCAAAGACGCATAAAAATACATAAACGAAAACAGCATTAAAGTTACATCATTTATTTTGTTCAATTATTCAACAGGCGATATCTATACAAAACAACAGACTTAAAGTTGAACGTCTGGCAAAGATAACAATGTATCAATAGCAAATAAACATTACACGAAAAACCGAATAAATTACATCAGAAATCACTTCAAAATGCAGGGAATCTTGAAGACAGGGTCTGGTTGGTTGAGATAATCTGCAGATCTGCTTGAAAACCCAGCCCACATGTAAGTGGGAAGAGCCTATATAACACAGAGCAATGATAACATACGTCAGTTCATAACTCATGCACGCCGAAGCTGCGTCACTGTTAGTCAGAGAGTTACGCGAAATTTAAATAAAGTACAATAAAATATCAAGTGTATATTACAGCGATAATAGTGCAATAATTACGAAGAGTTTTTTGCCGTTTTTATAGAGAACGTGAGTAGAATTTGGGTAATTTATTTAAACTAAATATTTATAATAATAGGGCTTCAAGTTGCGTCGATGTAACATTTCAAGATGCGTCTATGTAACATTTCAAGTTGCGTTGATAATAATTCAAGTTGCGGTGATAATAATATTCCAAGTATGTGTCGACAAGAATAATTCAAATCTGGGTCAATATAATATTTCAAATCAGCGTTGACAATTATATTTTGGTACAATTTTGATTTGCGTCGAAAGCATTTAAGGGAAGAGATTCAATGCATATAAAATAAAGAAGCACGAAGTAATTTTTGGAAAACAAGGGGTAACTGTACTCAAATATTGGTTCAACTAAGCAGAGCATTGGTAGACGAATGAGGACAACAAAAGGGTGTTGATCCACAACACGAACAACATATCGCAGGTCAGATCTATTTTATTTTAAGAGATTTTTCTATTTAAAACTTTAATATTGAATTTATTTAATTTATAAAAAACCTGTAAATAAAGTCAACAACAAACATTGCATACGTTAAACTTACGTAATATATTATAGAGAGGTCTAGAACTTTCCAGGTTTCTTTGGTAAAGAGGTAGTTTTTGGTGACTATAGGTTGAATTAAAAGTATATAAATTTTGGGATAAATGATACATATGATATTGATTGATTGAGGAGTGTATTTAAAGTGTATGCCGTGGAACTCGGGTAAACGTCTCCGACACAAATTTATATTCGAAAATTTTATTAAATTTTCAAATTCAAAAATAGAAAAATTTCCAAAAATTTAAATAAGTCAAAAAAATATTTCTTACCCGTTTTCCTCTCTTCCTCGGTTGAATTGCCAATTTTCTGCACCTGCTTCCGGCTAGCTCATTTGGACCTCCTCTTGGGTATCTAGATTCAGTCTCATATTCTCAATCGTACACATACACTCGCAATAAAACCACAAATTACAACCAACATACAATCTTTTATTTATTACTATTTACAAATGAAATTTAATATTGTCCACATTACATTGATCACGTTACACTTCAGTAAATCTTATTTTGTAATGTCCTGTATTTTATTTTAAAATCATCCAATACATAAAATGTACCTGGAGTAAATGGGCCTTGAATAATACCTTCTCTAAAATTCCTTCTTTATAATTTATTTTGTTTTTTTAATTTTAATCTAAGTAAACTCTGGGGTATGGTGAGCTCATGATAACCCAGCTAATTATGCATAATGTATGCCCTTCTACTTTGCATACTCTTACAACAAATAACAAAACAAAGCCATGTACTTTTCACAAAAATTGCACGTTCTGATGGAACGTTAAAAAGCTTTATAGACACCTTAAAATTTCTAGTTAAACACCATAATAAAGTTATTTACACGTATTATGTTCAATACGTAACTAATCCACACTACCTTGAAAATTACTCTCATACGTCACCCAATATTCACAGTTTATAAGAATCACAATTTCAAATGGTTACCTGGAAATTTCTAGGAGATCTCTGCTCTGTGGACGATGCCATGTATTCTATCTGTTCTGCAGGCCGTTTCTAGCTGTTACTAGACGAACTCCATCTAAGCTGATCCGCCAACGCCGCCTCCACGGTGTAATCCAATTCCAAATCAATTTAAACATACGTGTTTCTCAATTAGTTGCTTCAAACCACGTTACTTAATGTCCCGACACGAGTTGGTTAAAAATTATAAGTGATACCTCAATTAAAAAATTGTAATCACGGCACACTAACCGCGTACTAATTAAGAGTCTACCATCATGCAATATAATTTAAATGATTTTATAATACATACAACTCGTGTTAACTTTCATACGTCGTTTGGGACGATCGAAATATTAAGGGCCTTCACCACGTTGTCCAAAACATTTATACACTTAGGCTGCCACCTCCTGGCCGCCTTTTCATCCGAAATCCCCATCTACAACAACACATTCTTACAATTTTGCACTCAACCGATATTTAATCCCGCGAATTTCAGCACGTCGTTATGCTATTTTCTGAAAATTAATATACACTATGCTTGTATTTGTCTCGCGTTCAACTAACTATATCGACCAATCGTATTATTTACTGACGTCCTACAAGTCCCTCCTATACTATCGTCATCTCTTGCTTATGCGTTTTCTACGTCTCTTTCTAACCTGGTTTGAGTGGTAGAAAATCGATATTTTTGTTTATTTGCTATCTACACCACGTGGACTTACTACGTGATTTAAATAACCCCTCATTAGTATTTCCAGAGAACGCATGCGACGGTTTACCCAATATTCTCTGTAACCGTTTGCTATCTATAAAAATTAAGTAGAACTTGACATTTAGAAAATACGCAGGTGTTTAATTAACTGACGTTTTACCACAACACTTCCACGAGTTGAAGTTCGGCGTATTTCTACCCCACCGATATATTTGTTTGTTAGCAACGCTTTTCACCTTAGTATTATTGGGTTTTTACACGCTTTTATGCACTTATACGTCAATAACCGTTTAATTAAATTCAATTAAATTAATAAATTAATGTCATTGGCTTCTACCATTTACTTTCTTTGCAAACCTACTAAATATTCATCATTATTTGTACTATTTGATTAATACCCGTTACTTAAAAATGAATTAACTAATATAAATTTCGCACGTAATTCTGGTAGTTCCTTTATACAGGGTGTTTTGAAATTGCTTCATTTATATTTATTTTTGATCTTTTAAAACCACTATATAATCCCTCTATTTCAATTTTAAGAAAAACCCTTCCTGTTTTTCTGAATTTAAATACCTACATTCTAATTTAATTTTATCTGCTATTTCTATACACCTATCTACTCACCTAACACTACCTATACCTATTTATCCAACCTATCACTACTTATCTACCTATTTCTATCTATTTCTACCCCTATCTCTACTTATTTCTATCTACCTACACCTATCTTTATTTATAATTAACTATTCACATCTATCACTATCTTTTACCTAACTATTTGTATCTATTATTAACTCTTCACCCTCTTATTTCATTGTCTTTCTTTTTTTCATTTCACCCTTTAGTTCTTTATTGACTCTTTACATACATCATTTTGCCCCTTTATCTTTATAATTGTTCACCTCCCCTATTATCACTATCTATTCTTATCCTAGCTATACATACCTAATTCTATACCTATATCTAACTATCTCCCATATTTATCCTATCTCTACTTTTATTTTCTATAACTACTTACTTCTAATCTTCTATATACACCTATTTCTATCCCTATCTATTTAAATTTTACTCTATTATACACCTATCCATATTTTTCTATATACACCTATCTATATTTATCCTATTTCTACTTTTCTATATGCACCTATTTCTATCTCTAACTATTCTACTTCTACACTACTATTCAAATATCTCTATCCTTTTGTCATTAATTTTTATTTCTTATTTAAATCTGACTCTTTTCTTGATTCTCCAAGTCTTTCTTCTAACTATTCTAATAATCTTCATCCCTATTTCTCCTCCTTCTATTTCTATACTTATCATCCCTGTTACTTCACATAAAATAAACTTATCCTTATTATCTTGACTCTTAAATATTTCTTCTTCCTTCCCTATACTTGTCTGTTTCTCATTTACTATACTTTCCTTTTCTGTGGACAAACCAAACGATACTACTTCAACATCTCTATCTTTCCCCTCTATACAAAACCTTTCATCTCTTCTAGACCCTTCATGTACAATATTCAATTCACAAAAATCTTTTAAATTCAAATTCAAATTACCAAAATTATCTTTGCCCTTTAACTCACTTATGCCTATATTTACTACTTGTGTGTCACATAATGCTGTCTTTACTTCTAACCCTTTTAATTCTGACTCGTTATCCACTATTAATTCTGCGCCTGACTCTACCTCTACTTGTTCAGCTTCTTATTTCACTATTCCTTGTACCTCATCTAACTTTTCCTCACTATATTCCCCTGAGTCGATCTCTCTCACTTCTTCATCATCTCCCTCTATACTATTAATACTTAACCCCATGTCATCTTCCGTGACATCATAACTTGCCTTCCAGGGCAATATCCTATCCCCAATCCTAACTATTTTCCTCTCCATATCTATTATAACCCCTAACTTCATCATGCAATCGACCCCTAATATTCCTTTAAACTTTAACCCAGGTACAATTATAAATTCTTGTTCACAGCTTACTGAACCTAACTCAACTTTCAAAATAACTACGCTATTCACAACAGCAAATCGTTTTTTATTCTGGCGCAACCAGGTGACTTCTTTTTATTGGCATTATCCTATCACACACTTTATTTTTAATTTTATTGACGAATTCCTCCGATACCAAACTCGCCTCAGCTCCTGAATCTAATAAAGCTCCTAAATTTTTCTCAAAAATTTTAATTTCAATTATGGGCAACAAAATTTTTCTACTATTTCTGGCTCAATTTCTTCTTCAATTTTCAAAAATTCCCTAGGATGTTCATACTTGTACACAGTGATGTCTAGTGGTTTGTCCGTCTTTAAAAATTCTGTCCAGGTCTGTTTTCCCTACTCGGTCCTGGTCTAGCCGTCACCTCAGCGTATGCCCTAGGTGTTTCCACTCGTTCTGAGTTTGTATCAGCAGTCCCCCGTATGTCCGGTGAACTGTTCTGTCTTGTAGGTCCCGGTCTCTGTGCAGGTCCCCTTCCTAAACTGTTACTTCTAAAATATGGCCGTCGCTGTTCCCAATTCTGTCGCTGGTATCCATAACTATTCCCCCGTCTAGCGTAGTTGTCCCGTCTATTGTCGAACCTAACCGTGTTGATCTGTCTTTCTATATGTTCCCGAGGTCGTCCACTACTTACGTCATCGTACCTCTGCAGGTACTCCAGAAACATTTCTCTGTCCACTATGTTTTGTAGTGCAACGTGTTGTCTTACCTCAACCTCGAAGTGTCGCGATTAATATTTTATAATTTGTCGGACCGTCAGTGGTGGGTTCAGTTGTTTTGCTATGCTATACTTTCGTATAGCATATTGCTCCCTACTTCCTAAAAATTCTCCCTTAAATTTCCCCGTGATTAAGTCGTCTCGTACCTGGTCTTGTCTGTGGTCACTCCAATAATGCTTTAAAAATCTGTCTTCAAGGTCCGTGTAGGTGTCAATTTCCTGTCCTGTTAAATTATACCAAGCTTCAGCATGGTCTTTTAGTAAAGCTTTTACAATATTTAATTTTGCCTGTTCATCTTATACGTTATTTATTAACCTTCTAACGTTATTAATAAATATTTGCGGGTTTACTCTACTATCCCCATAAAATTTCAGTTGCTGCTCTAAAGATACATTACCTGTTACAAACCTTGGACCATCCCCCATTAAAGTCGCTACATTATGCTTAATCCCGGTTAGTTCTCTCTCAACCCGACCTAACTGATCCTTACACGAGTCCGTTACCTCAGTCATTTTCGCATTAATCTCGTCCTCACAGAAAATCCTTACATCAGTCCTTAATTGTCCCATTTCCAAATTTAAACCTCTAATATCACGCTCATTTTTATCAACCCTATTTTCAACTTCCCCCATTTTTACCGTCAGACTATTTTTAAACTCTGAAAATTCCTTCGTCGATTTTTCTATTTTATCCCTAATTCCTGGCTTAATTGGTCCAATTTTCGATTTGAGTCCTCTCTAACCCCGCTTAACGTCTCACTCATCTGGTCAAATTTCCTATTAGATTCTTCATTCATCCTCTCTAGCATTCTCAAAATTGCTTCTCCTGATTCCGCCCTCGACTGATCCCTACTACCTCCAGCTTCCTCTATTTTCGAATTTTTATCACACAAGGCACTATCGTCACTTCCAATTTCCACTCCTTGACTTCTTAACCACTCCTTTCTCTGCATACGTTCAAATCACTTTCACACACATACTAAAATAATCTTAAATTTATACAAAACAGAAACTTTCTCTCTCCGATCGCCAGTTTCCTGGAGTAAAATCACTAAAATTTTACTTGGAATTCGAACCTCACTTTTGGGTCGCTAAAATTATGACGTGGAACTTCGCTCTAATTTAGTACTCTTTCAAAAAACATTCGAGCCCCAACGTTGGGCCGTCAAAAATTTGCCGTGGAACTCGGGTAAACGTCTCCGACACAAATTTATATTCGAAAATTTTATTGAATTTTCAAATTCAAAAATAGAAAAATTTCCAAAAATTTAAATAAGTCAAAAAAATATTTCTTACCCGTTTTCCTCTCTTCCTCGGTTGAATTGCCAATTTTCTGCACCTGCTTCCGGCTAGCTCATTTGGACCTCCTCTTGGGTATCTAGATTCACTCTCATATTCTCAATCGTACACACACACTCGCAATAAAACCACAAATTACAACCAACATACAATCTTTTATTTATTACTATTTACAAATGAAATTTAATATTGTCCACATTACATTGATCACGTTACACTTCAGTAAATCTTATTTTGTAATGTCCTGTATTTTATTTTAAAATCATCCAATACATAAAATGTACCTGGAGTAAATGGGCCTTGAATAATACCTTCTCTAAAATTCCTTCTTTATAATTTATTTTGTTTTTTTTAAATCTAAGTAAACTCTGGGGTATGGTGAGCTCATGATAACCCAGCTAATTATGCATAATGTATGCCCTTCTACTTTGCATACTTTTACAACAAATAACAAAACAAAGCCATGTACTCTTCACAAAAATTTCACGTTCTGATGGAACGTTAAAAAGCTTTATAGACACCTTAAAATTTCTAGTTAAACACCATAATAAAGTTATTTACACGGATTATGTTCAATACGTAAATAATCCACACTACCTTGAAAATTACTCTCATACGTCACCCAATATTCACAGTTTATAAGAATCACAATTTCAAATGGTTACCTGGAAATTTCTAGGAGATCTCTGCTCTGTGGACGATGCCATGTATTCTATCTGTTCTGCAGGCCGTTTCTAGCTGTTACTAGACGAACTCCATCTAAGCTGATCCGCCAACGCCGCCTCCACGGTGTAATCCAATTCCAAATCCAATTTAAACATACGTGTTTCTCAATTAGTTGCTTCAAACCACGTTACTTAATGTCCCGACACGAGTTGGTTAAAAATTATAAGTGATACCTCAATTAAAAAATTGTAATCACGGCACACTAACCGCGTACTAATTAAGAGTCTACCATCATGCAATATAATTTAAATGATTTTATAATACATACAACTCGTGTTAACTTTCATACGTCGTTTGGGACGATCGAAATATTAAGGGCCTTCACCACGTTGTCCAAAAACATTTATACACTTAGGCTGCCACCTCCTGGCCGCCTTTTCATCCGAAATCCCCATCTACAACAACACATTCTTACAATTTTGCACTCAACCGATATTTAATCCCGCGAATTTCAGCACGTCGTTATGCTATTTTCTGAAAATTAATATACACTATGCTTGTATTTGTCTCGCGTTCAACTAACTATATCGACCAATCGTATTATTTACTGACGTCCTACAAGTCCCTCCTATACTATCGTCATCTCTTGCTTATGCGTTTTCTACGTCTCTTTCTAACCTGGTTTGAGTGGTAGAAAATCGATATTTCTGTTTATTTGCTATCTACACCACGTGGACTTACTACGTGATTTAAATAACCCCTCATTAGTATTTCCAGAGAACGCATGCGACGGTTTACTCAATATTCTCTGTAACCGCTTGCTATCTATAAAAATTAAGTAGAACTTGACATTTAGAAAATACGCAGGTGTTTAATTAACTGACGTTTTACCACAACACTTCCACGAGTTGGAGTTCGGCGTATTTCTACCCCACCGATATATTTGTTTGTTAGCAACGCTTTTCACCTTGGTATTATTGGGTTTTTACATGCTTTTATTCATTTATACGTCAATAACCGTTTAATTAAATTCAATTAAATTAATAAATTAATGGCATTGGCTTCTACCATTTACTTTCTTTGCAAACCTACTAAATATTCATCATTATTTGCACAATTTGATTAATACCCGTTACTTAAAAATGAATTAACTAATATAACTTTCGCACGTAATTCTGGTTGTTCCTTTATACAGGGTGTTTTGAAATTGCTTTGTTTATATTTATTTTTGATCTTTTAAAACCACTATAATATATATATATATATATATATAGACATATATATGTACATATATATATATATATATATATATATATATATATATATATATATATATTATAATATTTATTGTTATATTGAAAACTACTTTACAGACTAACCTCACGTTTGGGCCAGCCAAGGTTATAAGGGAAGAATCTATATATTCCCGACTCACAAAATTTTCAGAAATCGTTACGAAATAGACACAGGTTTTAGGCTTAGTTGAAACCACTAAACGTTCAATAAAGCGCCAAATTGTTATGTAGTGTATTAAACGTGTCTACTATAGTCAGCCCGCCTACAGGTAATTATAAGTTGACAAAAAAATTTCTAAAGAAAAATAAATATTATTTTATGTCTTCGGCATATGAGCTCTAAAATCGCAGGGTAAATATTTTGAAAAAAAAACAATACCCTGTACTATTTATCGTGGCTTCAATGATAAATAGTACACCTTTAAAATAACACCAAATATAATATGTTCCAAACAATTTCGATAGCCTCACATAACGCCGGTATAATTGTTACTGCCAAGTACCTTGAGCGTGCTCTAACCTTAGATTATGGTTTATGGTATCGTTTATTTTTTATATTTTAGATTACACAAGAAAACGCGTGGAATGCTGTTTTAAATAAATTTAAAAATATGAATTTGATACAAGAGTTACCTATAAATATTCCAGAAGGTATAGAAAATTTTTTACAGAATTGCAGCTGCAAGCTGGATTGTGTTTGGGATCTAAATGGAATAATTTGATTTGAAAATTGTTTTTAGGTTCACGACTAATGTAATAATTAACAGAAAATGGATTTAGCTACAATCTACTTGCACACGGCTAGTCGAAATTCTTGGGTGCTCTCTGCTCCGCTGAGATTGAAATAACTACTGCTTGAAACTACTCCTTTTCGCTGATAGTTCAGTTAAACAATTTAGTCTTCCGGCTACCTTGCCTTTATATCAATACAACACCAACGAATCCTCTTCATTAACAATTTGCACAGATTAAGCCATTAAACTAATCTATACATATACTGCCAATGCCATCGTTTATGAATTACATTCATATTTGTCTCATCTCACAGTATGCCTTCCACTATGTTAGCAAATATTCACAGGCTATATAGTCACTGTTCTTTGTTACAAAACTTGCATGGAAATGATTAAGAACTATCATTAAATTCGAGGTCAACCTTGTTTCCTAATTAGACTTTAACCATGGAGATTGATTAAACATCAACACACTGTGGACGATAGTCATTAACTGAATCAGTTGTACCTACCAGCAACTTTACCCACTAACATCACTTTAACACATCGACCATTTTTGCTGATGTTACCAGCACCATGTAGAGTACGTCACAACTGTCATTGTAGTACATAAATCTTTTTTTTTAAGCAATTAACCACTTTGACGTATCCACCATCTTGGTGTTACTTTTTTCACTCACACTGTATACGCATGCTACATAGTTGCCAACTGAATCAGGTGTACCAGTAACATTAACCTTAATCTCACTTTTACACATCTACTTTTGTGTTTACATTACCAGCACCATCTTTTAAACCAATTTCGATCGACCCACCCCGTATACTACTGTAAACCAATTTTTGACTCTCTCCGTAGTTTTTGAGAAGGATAGAACACGATGATTTCAGCGCAAATCATATTTAATTTATAACATCTAGTACCATTGATTAAGTACTGTATTCGCACAGAGTAATCCATTAAACTAATCTATACATATACCACTAACACGATCGTTTACAAATTAAATTATTATTAAATCTTCTGGTAGCATTGATTAAATACTGTATTTGCACATATTAATTGTTTATACAATTTTAATGGAAAGTGAACTCCGAGTAAGTCATCTATTTGATGATTGCACCAAAGTAAGTTATCATACAGTGCTGAAAATAATTAAGTGTCACCCCGACCAGTACGCCGATGATGTAACCGTAGCACTATTGCTAGCACAAATGTTTATGAGAGTGTCTTTTTCCGAAGATTTCGGTTACCACAGCGCATGTTCCACTACGATCCTATAAATGGTAGTACAGTTATCACCCGTTCAATCCAAACTTTGTGCTAAAACATTATAATGACATATCGAGAGCAGTGCATAGATGGTCTGACCTGTGACTACGATAGTATCGTGGAAGAGAATACTGAAATACGTCTCAAAGGTGTACCGATTACTAAAAAATTTAATGGTTTCGACATGGTTGACATAACGTAACGTTAACACCACTAGCATAACTTGTAAATTAATATATTTATATGTAAAATGTATTTTGTAAAAAGTGTAAATAGAGATGTTTGTGGATATTGTTCATTCGGTTGTTGTTTGTTGATGTGCACGCATACATGATTGTGAATTCAGGTGGTGGGTTAGTCAACAAAGTAATAAATAAGTTACCATTTGAGGCACACATTCCGTCTTATCACTTTTGCGGGCCAGGGACTAGGCTGGCAGAACGGTTAGCCCGAGGCGATCCTGGAATCAACGACTTGAACCGCTTGTGTAGAGACCACAACATTGCATACTCCAAATATCCCGACGACCTCTCGACTAGACATCGAGCAGATAAAATTTTAGAAGAAGGAGCTTGGAAGCGAGTAAAATCAAAAACCGCAAAGTTTGGCGAAAAGGATGCTGCTTGGTTAATTACAAGCTAAAAGAAAATTAGGGATGGGTATGAAAAAGAAAAAAATAAATTTCAAAGGAGGTTTCTTAAAGAAAATACGAGCTGCAATTGATCGGGTGGAATTTGACAATTTAAAGAAGTAATTCGAGGTTGGTATCCATGTTGAGAAAAGAGTTGTAAAAAGTGCTGGAGGCAAAAAGACGATCAAATTCCCACGTATTATACCTGTCCCGCAGAAAAGCGGCTTTTTACCATTGATTGCAATATTTACCGGACTAAGTGCTCTCGGAGAATTAACAGTTGGTGTTGCATTGCAAAAGCTGTAAACAACGCAAGGGATGTTGGCGAACAGTTAAAAGAGGATGAACGACACAACAGATCCATGGAAGCAATAGCAGTAGAGAAAAAAGGAAGTGGACTGTTTTTAAAACCCTACAAGAAAGGAGCTGCATTATTCTTGAAACCATACAAGCAAGGCCGTGATACTTCTACAAAAATATCAAAAAACTAGAAAAGTTACCTCGAAGAGCTCTCACCGACGAGGATATAAGGAAATACGTATCAAATATTCCTCATTTTTGAGGTGTTTTTTCTAGAGATCAGTTAGAGAAAATTAAACCGCGTGTCATCGAATCGGGTGTGATTAACTTGGATACTACAAGAGAACCGGGTACTCATTGGGTGGGGTACCGAAAACTTGGAAGTATTGTGTTATACAACGATTCCTTTGGAGACGTGAGACTCCCGGAAGAAGTCGCGAGTTATTTTCGAGGTTGCAAAATTTACTACAATAGTGTATCGAAGCAGACCTAGAACACTCACAATTGCGGATATTTTGTGTTAAAATTTCTTAGTGAAAATGGCTAAAACTGTGGGCGTATTTGGTTACGGCAACGTCATATCAACCCAATTAAATTGAAGCGGAGCAGCGAATATGTATTAGGGTTTAATGGGACTCTATACATGTAACACTGTGCAAAACGTGCACCTTGGAAATAATGTCTTGTACTTTGACGATTCAGAACGACATTCTATAACTGTTGAACCGGGTTCCTACGAATTAGAGGAAATAAACGTATATATATATATATATATATATATATATATATATATATATATATAATTGTAAATGTATGTTCTTCTTGACCTTATATAGATAAATATTCTTAGTTCATGGGAGTAGTTCAATATAAACTAGATCAGGTTGAAAAATTCATGTATTACATGCAGAATCTTCTCTATTTACGCGTTTCGGTCAGATGGACCATTTTCAAAATAGCTACAACTTCACAACATAAGCAATAAATAAATACTAAAATATATGATACATACCAGTTGTCAATTGAATAGTACTTATAGTAAGCATATGTGGCATTTTATAAATTAACTTTGTAATATAAAACCTTCTATTTTAATATGTATATAAGTTTTAGTAAAAATAAGTTTCAAACAGGTAAATTAATTTAAAAAAAATGTATTCAATTGACAACTGGTATGTAACATATATTTTAGTATTTATTTATTGTTTATGTTGTGAAGTTGTAGCTATTTTGAAAATGGTCCATCGGACCGAAACGCGTAAATAAAGAAGATTCTGCATGTAATATATGAATTTTTCAATCTGATCTAGTTTATATTGACCTACTCCCAAGAACTAAATATATATATATATATATATATATATATATATATATACCGATTGATATTTGAGCTAATCGTGTAAACAGCATTGGAACCATTTTGGGTTTTACCAATCGCAAACTCGCTACAAACATCTTACATATTGCAGACCAACAAGTGAACATAATATCGGTCTCAAACGTTTTTGTGGAAATCAATATCACCTTACATGTGATTTTTCAATGCTCCACACGAAGGTACTACATTGGTCAGGAATCGAGTTTTTTTTACCTAATAAGTTTTGAATTTTGCCGAATCCTTGCTATTCCAAGCAAGGTAGGGATCTTTAACGTGCGTGACTACACTCACACACGGGACCTCCATTTTACCTCTCATCCGAACGAGGGCGTATTTTTGTGAAAAATGCTCTGCAGACATTTTTCAAACGGGCCGTGTCGGGATTTGATCCCGAGGCCTTAGGCGTAGTAGTCACACGCATACCAATTACGGCACGGAGTCGCCAAAAAACCAATATCGCCACGAGATTGTTTAAAAATAATACTCTGACCCACAGTATATTCGAATTCAGCCTCTGTACCACCAAGGTATAATCTGGAAAAGGAGCCTAACCACGTTATATATTACCCATTAAGTGTATCAGAAATCGACAACATTACAATTAGATTATTCTATTCGATCACTGGGGGAAATTGTGGTAAATTTTTCTCCGGAAACATATACTTGTGCTAGGCCAGAAATAAGAAACGTCTAAGGAAACGCCTATTGATTTTATATATAAAACACGATACCACACGCCTCAAGAGTCAGATGTGCCTACGACATCACAGTGTCAAGCTGTCAAGAGACTTACAGCAGAAGTCCGTTTTTTAAAATCCTTAAGATTGAAAGTTCTAAATTACGGTTGGCAGAAGTAAACGTATCCTGGACTACCACAGCGAGCGAAATGTTAAACTAGGAAGGCTCAACTACCAGGATGTGCCTAAATTAGATGTGTTTGGAAGTTATAAATTGGACGAGACGCTAAAAACAATGATCAAATTTCTATAGAAATGCAAAGCAGCAATAACTTAACATATCCGCACGAAAGTTTAATTTTTATTAAGGGTGTCTATAAAACAACAGATCCACTCAAAACATATGAGTTCACTAGTAATGCCCCTACTTCTATTTGAAGAAATACAATACAAGTTAGGGAATAATCAAATAGTCGACGTGTGTCAAATTCCTGGGATTACTCGAACCATTAAAGGACTAGTGACACTGAAAGATTCTGAAACAAAGTCCATTGTACACACCGTCTAGAAATCAGAATCTTTATTCCAAGTCGGCCGTTTTAGTTGTGCTATACCGCTTAAAACCATTTTCGGATTTTTCGAAGATTACAAGAAAGCTATCGTCAACATGCCACACGAATTGATTTTAATTAGATCTAAGTCCGATGTGAATTGTTATAAGTCTGCTGAAAATACAGTAACTTTTAGCATACAAAGTATCTCGTGGGAAGTTCCGCATATAACGTTAAGCGACTTTGCCAAGACTTCACTGCTCTCCGAAATGCAGAATCAATCTTCTGTAATGGCAGCATTTAGGAAATGGGAATCCTACGAACTTCCATCTTTACCTCAATCAAAGTCACTGGTGTGGAGAACTAAAGTGGCGATATGGATATTACTCCAAAACGACAAATATGACAAGAAAGAAGAAAATGCTACTAGCTTTACGAACGCTAATATAATCAATGTCAAAGTGTTTTTAAACTTTCAGGCGTTCCCTCAACATCGCATGAACGTGGAGTTCGAGCAGAATGATTATTTACCAGCATACCTGCCGTATGCAACTTTTATGGAAAAATACTACCCCGACAAGACTTCTAATAAATGTTTAATGGACTACAAGTTCAAGGATGGACCCATATTTGTAATTGACTGTCGCCACCAGTTTGAGAGCCTCTAAGATGCGACAGGGGAGTTCGAATGGAGCTAGAATCATCAAGAAATTGTTAACCTTCAATGAACGTCTATGCTTCGATTATTCAAGTTTGAGTACAACCCGTTTACAGAAGTTGTCGATAGATTTTTTCCACGATTAAATAATCTATAATATATTATGTATTTGCATTGCTTTTAGTAAAGTTGTTTGTGTTAAATATTTTATTTTGTTTTTAAATAATTTTTGGATGATCCTAGGTGTGTGACCAACTGCGAAGCCGGTGCTGCCTGGCATTTACCTTAGGGTGGCCTGCGGCCGGTTTCTGGACGACCTGGTGCGAGACCGGTGCGGCCTGGCATCTGCCTTAGGGTTGCCTGCGGAAATTTTCTGGACGGCATGTGCGGCCTGTTTCTGGACGGTTTGGTGCGGCCTGTTTCCGGGTGGCCTGAGGCGGCTAGATTCGGCCTCGAATGTATATAAGGGTGTAGAATTGCCAATTTAGGTTAGTTTCAACCGATTGCTTAAAAGATGTACACAAAGGAAACTTTGGCGAAAGCGATAAGTGAAGTCCAGCAAGGCGTGATAAATATTTGCTACGCAAGCAGACTGTACAAAATACTTAAAAGAATCCTACAGAGACACCTCGAACAACATTATCCAAGAAAAAATAACGTTCCTGTTGATGTAAAAGATACTGTGAATCAAAAAGTCAAAATTCCAATACAAAATTTTGACAACTTCACCACTTCGAGTGCTATCCAAGTTGATAAACTTGTGCCTTTGTTCCTATATAATCTACGTGAAATATTCGCTGGACCATCGAGTTGTGGGGAGACTAATGTCTTGATATCTCTACTTATACATGAGAATGGTCTTAGATTTCAAAATGTCTACGTGTTTTCTAAAAGTCTTTATCAACTTAAATATGAACTGTTAAGAAATATTTTTGAACCTCTTAAAGAAGAAGAAATTGGTTACCATGAGTATGGGAATTATGATGACGTGATTGGTTCAGAAGATGCTAAAAATGATTCGATTATGGTTTTTGACGATATTCCTGTAAACGATCAAAGCAAGATCACCCAGTTTTTTCTCGTTTGGGAAACATAAAGCAATAGACTCTTTCTACCTATGCCAAACTTATGCGAGCGCCTTAAAACACAGGTTAAGGGACAACGCAAACTTTATCGCATTGTGAAAACAGGATGAGACCAATCTACATATTTTTTCGGATCTCATAAGTGGTGACATGCCATATTTAACATTTAAGGAAATGTGTTTACGGTGTTGGAATGAAGATGATTCGTAGCATACTTTTACTACTATTGTGAAAGATTTTGATATTGATAAAGGACGCTATAGGAAAAATTTTGGACAGTAAATCTGAATTGAAGATGTATAAAATGGTTAGTTGTGATTCAGAGATTGATTATGGTGGACGTTAAAGACTTGATTGCAAATAAACGTAAATTTCAGCTTATTCAAGATGCTGTACGAAACAAGTTTGTGGAGTACAAAAGGGGGTTACAGCACGTCGCAGCAAAAATTCAAAGAGGCCCACAAACAATTGATTGAACCTTTGCAAGTAACCGCGTCCCATTTGCAAGACATAACCGAAAAACTACCTACAAGAGAAGTTAAAGTTGAAAACAAGGAAGTTCCTATAAAGAAAATTAAGCAGTCCATTCCTGAAGAACCCTACTATGCGGACATGTTGACCAGATATGAAGACGAAAATATAGATAAATCAGTTTATGGCGTGAGGTATGATTCTGAAGATGATAAATGGGTGTTCGGAAACAAAGAGTTGGATATAAATCGAGAAAATGGTGACATTACATTAAATAATGTAGAGTATCGTGGCACGTCTGGACTGTACAATCTACTAACCCATATGAACCTTGATCACGAAAAGGGTGATTTCAATTTACACGAGGATTTACTAAATTACCTGGAAATGATTAAAGCAACTTTGATTTTCACGAAACGATTCGATCCATTCAAATTAAATGATCTAGCAGGGTTTCCGACTACAAACACAAAATTCCGAAAATGTGTGTTGCCACATATCACAGAATTTTGGAGACAGTCAAAAAGCACATCGCCAGCGATAAATAAGAAAGATACCGAATTTCCTAATCATTTTTACAAAAAATTGAATACTAGTTGTGTTTAGTGCGTTCATTGGAACAACGACCACGAATTAATTGATCGACTAAAATTACTGAGTGCCACCTACCTGACAGGTAACACAAGTGCTGCGAACATAAACAAGATGACGTCCTTAATCGAAGAGTTAAGGGAAGAAAGTATAATAGAAAAATCTTGCTAAAATTTTCTCAGTTTCAAAATGTCTATTGACCGGTTCGGTTGTCCGGAGTACGAAAATGCAGATGTACGACAAGGTTCACCAGGGCGTGGTTTTGCGCTTACACCAGATGGTGAAAGTTACGATTTACAACAAAAACGTATCGTCAACATTTCGGATTTTACAGATGACTACGACATGGTCAATCAAAGAAGTACCATCGTGTTCAAACCAGAAGAGGAAAAAATTAGTTTGCGTGGTAAGAGGTTGGTGGATGTACTTGAACCTAAGAAGACAATGATGGGGTCGCCAAAAGGTTTGCAGTTAAACTCGTAAACTATACATTGTCCAAGTGTTTAAGAAGTATAGAAGATGCTCGTCGTAAGACCGTAGTTTACAATGCAAGGAATCGACGAATTATCCAGCTTGGTTCTCCTATTGAAATCTCTGATGCAGTTACCAAACAGTACATAGTTGAAAAATTTGATAAACTTGTATCTGATATAAAAGCATTTGTACAGTTGTTTATGAATTTGTATACCACATCTGCAACAAACGATCAAAAACTTAGCCTCCCACTTTCATCGATTTATAATGCATCACCAAAAGATGTTAGGAACAAATATTACAATCTAAAATTTGAACTCACGCCAAAGATACAATTACAAAATGGTGGACCTCTTAGTTTGGCTTCAATACTACCCCAGACATGAGTAAAGCAGTAATCGTAAAAGAACTGTTTAGGCCAGTGCTTAAGCCTATAAAAAGGGTTCTCATGCAAGTTGACTTAGCGGAATTTCAACCATATGCTCGTGTTAATAAAAGTTACAAGTACATTCTAATTGGGCTGGACTGCCCTACGAAATACGCAATTGCTAAACCGTTACAAAATAAGTCCGGTCCAGAAGGTACAAAAGCAATGAAAATTATATTGAGAACAATGCTACGCGATAAGAATATTGCATCAAAGATTAATTTGCAAATGGATGAATGCAAGGAATTTTACAATATTTTATAGTATGGTGAAAAGATTAACTGGAAATGTATAAAACAAATTGTACCAGAGATTCTATTTACAAGAAAGTTATATATGGTTGCAAATATTACCTAAAGTTATTGAAGAATATAATAACATCAAGCACCAGTCGACTGGAATGACTCCAATTGAAGCAGAAAAACATCCTGAAGGAGTATACCTTTTTGCAGATAGTGATGCTGCAAGCTGGAACAATTTGCTTAAAATAGGGGATATATCGCATATATCTAAATATAAGATTGTCTTTGATAAAGGTTATTTTCTCAACTGGTCTACGGAATTATTTAAATCGATGCAAATTCAACAGAGGAAGCCTATCACTTATTTGCTTGGGGATTTAAACGATATACCAATCTTGGGGTCTTTTTACAAAGAGGAGCTGCAGATTGCGAATTCTCCAGATACTCATTTAGTGGAAAAGTATTGCAAAAACGCAACAAGGTACGTGAGTTGGTGGTTAAATATTGTGGTATAGACGAAACTTGATGGATTCCGGTAACAGATTTACTTTAAATATGTGTGCGAGTTTTGAAAGTTTGGTCATTTATAAATCCGCGCTCGAAGAGGAAACATGTACACTTTGGATTTCCAATCATTCTAATTTAAGAATAGCGATTTTTTTATTAAGGAATTGACTGTGATACATTTACAGAGCAGACAATTGTGGCCCCAAATTCTAGAAGTACGTATATCTGCCGCAAGCTTGAGCAAATATTTTCAGAAACAACACGCATGGGTCACCAAGAATCTAGATGGATTAGACTAGGATACTCCTTCCACCAACAGATTTTCGACACAATTTTTAAACTGTACTTGTAAGATTGTTTATGCAACAGTACATGTTAAAGAATTGCAGAAAACACAGTTGGCAAGTTCTTACTTACCAGTAAACCAGGTTCTGAATGTGAAACAGTACAACATCCTGGTTATGAGAAAGTTAAACAAGGAAAATATCAATAGCTCTCACTGCTTGTTACATATCAATAAACAAATTGAATTTGTGCTAAAAATCATGTTTATTTAGTTAAGATATATTGTTAATAAAATTATTGTACTAGTTTACTGTTTTTTAATCACGTGAAAGTGTGACTTACGACATACTGAGAAAATGATAAGTTCTCAATGTAGTAAAATTTTTAATTTTAGGCATATACATAACTTGGGTTATTCTAATAAAAGCAACCGTTATTAAGTCTGGTAGAAATTTGAGATTTCAGGTCTACATAACATCCTATTGTAGAAATTATTATAAAAATGCCTTACGTTTAACATTCCAATTCAAATACATTTTAATTATAGATGAAAGTAGTATTGCTGATATGAAAATTTTTCAAACACTCATTTCTAGCCAGGAATGTATACATCTAACTAATTAGGTGAAAAGATTTGTTTTTCTAAACAAAATTTACAGTTATCAATTATGTTACATTCTAGTGATGTGAAAAAGATTGCTAAAAGGAGTGCTTATTATTTCTTTTATTTATGTTTCAAGTGTAGCTAATACTGATTTACGATACGAAAAGCTGTCTAAATCTTCTTAGTCTACATCAATCTTAAAAGAGATTGCCATAATTAAAATTATTTCTTGCGTGAAATTTCTTAGTGAAATACCTGTGTTAAAAATATTGTAAATATAATCCTTCATATAATCTGTTTTTAATATAATTTTGGGAGGATCAAGTTTCTGTTCTATAAAACACACGTCACTTTTAACTTTTTCCAAATTCCATCCTGTTGAAGCGTTAATAAAAAAATGGGAAGATTAAATGTGATATCATTACCCTAGCACTTATAGAGAATTTCTATAAACAATATGAAATCCGAGCATTTTGTGAAAGGTATCAAAGTTGGGGATCAGGTTTTTAGAACAGGATTTATGTATGAACAGCGCGTGGTGAGTTTAGGCGTCCTGTGGTTAAACTCTGCCCTCTCCCTCTAGATGAAAATTAAAATGTTTCCATTTTGGTGGGCGGTATGTTCCGTCCAACCCTGTATATATTCAATTAGTTTTCTTATATTATTACTATAAGGTTAGGTTTATTTGTTAATGATAATATCCGCTTTTTTATCTAAATTTAATAAACCCGGAATCCAGAATTCTGGTAAGAATCCTCTATCAAATAATTTTACTATAATGTAAGATCGATTATCATAAATCTTCTCCACAAACAAGGAATTAGTCTTAGGCTTAGAAGAAATCTGACAAAAATTTTTACGACCTAAAGTCATTTTGACCATTCATCTCTAAAAAAAATTAATTTTTTACACAACATAACAGTAGCCTCTTCGTGCGAAACAGGATGCCGGCTACCGTGCACCTGCCGCTTCACTCGTTTGTTGAACATTGCTGACACGAAATTGCCTTAACACCTTTTCGACCACGTCCATTACAAAAAATTGTTCTGAGTGCTCTACAATTCTTAAACAAGTGTCCGCCATGCGAGCAATTCCAACAAACTAAATTATTTTTCTTAACTGTACCAAACGAATTAACAACTAAAGGTTTAGAAGTACCATTAACAACTACTTGTATCTAAGGAAGAAGCGATTTATTTTTATAAACCCGACTCCTAACTGCATAAATTTTTACATTCGAAACGGGACGTCTATTCCCAAATGGTCGCTTAAAATTACTAAAAGTTATGCATACTAGAAGACGCAGAAACAGAGTTTAGATTCATCAAAGAAGCTTTTTCTAATTTCTTGCACAACTTTACTAGGGTAGGCACATCCTGAATGTTCGACAACGCAAGTGCTTAAATAAAATCAGAAACCAAATTTTTTCTAATCATCTTAACTTTAGTTACTTTAGCTGGATCATTGGTAAATTTACCAAACAAAGTTTGCATATGCCCAGCAAATAAAACAATACTTTCATCCTTCCCTTGTTGACGGTTTTTAATTTTTTCCCAAGTATCATCATCTGAAAAACCAGGTAAGAAATATTCCTTTAAGCACTCTACTAAAGAACTCCGATCCTTCAAAGGATTTCTCACACACCTAAACCAAACTAAAGCGTTCCTACAAATAGTTTACAGGCAGCCCCATATAAATCAGCTTCGGGTACCTTACGAGATTGCGCTAACTCACTAACTCTATCTAAGAAGGAACATAATTGTTTAGGGTCTCCTGAAAATTTTATGGACCACGAACCTATAGAAAAGAGGGTGTCACATACGAAATGGTATGGGTAAGTACACTATCAACTGAAGGTGATATTAAAATAGACCGATCAAGGCTAGTGGACTCTGTACTTTTATTGACTTTATCATATAACTCAACATCTAAGGTAAGTATGGTTGCTATAGTTTCATTTGTAAATTTAACAACTTTGCCCGAATTTATTAAAGGAATTTTCATACGCTTAACACGACCCGAAAGATGAATCAAACTTGAATAAACTCCTTAAGAATTGAATCTGATGAGTCAAATGCCGACAAAACATTATGAACTGACTCAACCGAAATAGAAACCTCTTTACTTTCAGTTGGGAAATCTACCTCATAACCAGAGAGATTATCAAACAACCCGCCTTATCACCTTCTTGAGCTAACAAACTTCCCAAAATTTTTCTTTTCTCAAGTACTGATCTCTCACTTATTACACCACGAATCTTGAGTTCGTACTCCAATTCCTCTTTAAGTAAACAAACGATTAGAAAATTTTCAGACACATTTGAAACACTCTAATTTTCTAACTAACTTAAATGTAGAAATTTAAATGACTAAAACTTCAACCATATGGTCAAAACGTATTCAAAAATTTAAAAAAATTTTCACCATGAATAATGTGCATAAGTCCAAACTAGTAAAAAGAATAATATTAAATCTTTGCTAAAAAATTTTTTATTTCTTCAAGCAGTATTATATTTGTAAAATGAACAATAATAACTTAAGACAAAATCATGCAAAATAAATTCAGGTCTAAAAATGAAATCGATGATTCCAAAAAAATATTCAAAATAAAATTTATCAAAAACAGATTTGGGTTACGATAATCTAAACACCAAAAAATTTTCAAAAGTAAGTATAGGCGAAAGCTATATCTAAACCAAAACAACTTTGGGCCAAAAATAAAATCGAAATCAAAAACAGCAATCGGCTAAGATAGATCTTAGGACAAAAAAGATCCAAAATCAAAAACAGAATTTAGCTAAAATAAATTGGGCAACAAAAGGTGGTCAAAGTCAAGAAATAAATTTGGTAAAAATAAATTTTTGTCAAAATAAAATTAAAAGTCGAAAATATAATATGGCTAAAATAAAGCTTGGGCAAAATAAAATCAAAGAGAAACAAAGGCCAAAACACAACTGAGCGAAACAAATTTCGAGGCCCTAGACGTTGGGCGTTAGTGAAAAGTTTTCTCGCTCTAGCACGTCGGATACGTAAGAAACGATTCTAATAATTCGAACCAGCGCGCTAAAACCCATCCGCTTCCTTCACAGATAATCGAAGAAAGGGACATCTTTCGACATAGCTAGGGTTTAATTCCTGAGTAGGGCAACGAAATGGAGGGATAAGTCGATTTTTGTTTCTAAACAAAAACTAAACAAATAGTGATAGGCGCCACCAAGTCCTAAGATAAACAAGTTAAGAACAAAGCAATATTGTAAAGGCGGACGTTGAAAACCAAAGATAAAAAGATCGCCTTCGTTAACAAAAACCTGTCTTATAAAAATCAGCTCCTGAAAGAAAATTCAAAGTTTAAACAAAAAAATATAGAGCACAGTTTGTGTCCTTTAAAATAAATGACAATATATAACCAATTAGTTATTGCTTATAGGCACAAAAATTGTTAAACAGAAGTATTAATTTTATATTATTGGATTTAATCACGTTTGACCAAAAAAAAAGGTCTACATGTTTCAACTAAATGTATAATATTGCAAAAACTTTCTTTTCAATAGTCATAATTTTTAACATGTAAATTCACAACAATGATATTTATGACGAAATCAAAACTATGTTTTTTTAAAGCAAAAATCGCTTTCTAAATATAAGTCTATTTACACCTTTCAAATATTTGAACTAAGTAAAAATTTGTAAACACAATTGCATTGAATATCATTTCTATGTTGGGCAGATCTTAGGTAGATTACAGTTTCATTATAACCAGTCAGCTTGTATTTAAATTTGCAAAGAAGTGAAATAAACTACACTGTACACCAAAAAAATTAAGAGCAAACAAAAGTTCACTGCTATTTCTGATTAAGCACTTTCTGTATTGAAGATTTAATTTTTCATAACCTCCAAATTTTGTATAAACACGGATGAAAACTGCATTTATTACTAAATGAATTTAAATCTTTATACTAAATTTTTATAATTTATATGCGAATAAACACTAACTTCAAGATTAGAGAAATGTTCAATTTGAATTTTAGAAAAGTTGCGATGAGCTTACCTTTAACGGTAAAGATGTATTATAAACAAAAATTCTATATCTTAAAAAAATATAACGTCGAAAATATACTTCAAATTTATCTGAAGTTTGAATGTAAACAAAGCCAGTAAGTATAAACCAGCCAAATAAAATGCAACTACGACTTCTAACATACCGGTTTATAAATCATAAAGTGAAACTTGTCATAAACACGATAGTAAACAACGTGTTTTATGACCATCTGTTTAACAAAGACTAACGATATTCTAAGAACATGCAAAAATTTAAACCTAAATTAAATAACGAACCAAACTGCATCTGATTTCCGTTGATAAATTCCATCAGAAATTTCATCAGCTGTAAACAACACCATTAGCCATTCCAAACTTAAAGAGCTGTAACAAATTCTCTGGATAACAGCAAATACAACCACGTATTTGTAATTTCCAAATCTTGTATAACACAACTTATATATATGTATATATATAGCTGTAATTGTAGGGTTAATTTAAGGGTAGGTTAAGTCATAGGAGTCGTAGAATAAACAAAAGAAACTCCCAAATAACAAAAGCACATACTTACAGATATTAGAAGAGTAAATAGGTCATTATGAATATTGTTAGTTGAGAGCACACTGTATATAACAGTACAAGCGATTAAACGCATATCCAAGAGTAGCTACGAGCAAAGATAAGAATTTGAAAATGTAACGAAATGCATCGAAATTAAATCGAGGGAAAACCTGTATGAATTGGCTAGATAAATGTTCAACAAGTGCGTTAATGTATCATCGTATACGCAGGCAGAAATTATGTATTATTTGAAAAGCGTACGTGCTAGAAAAGTATTACATTTGTTCAAAAATCCAATTTAACTAGGAAATAAACAAACACCAAATTTATTTCTATTTAGATTAGAATAAAGCAAACAACAATAATACGTGATTTGATGAACGAAGGTTCCTGGGATTTCTGAATTAAATGTAATGTTATGTGAATGAATTACGTGACAAATTGAGCGTTCTTCCATGCAATTAAACTACACAATTGGTCAAGTTTCCGAAATAACACAAGAGATAAGACAATTGGTGTCGCCCAACACGTGGAATCATCGAATCGCAAACAAAGGGGCAAGGCCTATAAATATGATAACATTTGAACAGCGAGTTAGTATACATTTGAAACTGGGCAGTCACTATACTCAAAAGTGCTAAATTATTCACGCAAACAGTTAATTAAAAGTAAAGTGAAAATCATTTTTATAAGAGTGTAAAAATTGTGTAAGCGAGCCGTTCTACTACAGACGTAAGTAAACAAGATTTAGTCAAATTATACAATTTCTAAAAATAAATAAAACAGGGCTCTTAGATACGATCTTAGATACGATCTTGGGTACGACTCTTAATACGAGTCTAGATACGATTTTGAATACGGTTTTGGATACGAGTCAGGAAGACTCTGGAGATTACTGCCTGTTAAATTAAACACTGACATGGTAAATATTCTATTACTGTTTCGTTAATTACGGAGATGGAAAACCTTTTATTGGAATAAACTTATTAATAACGATTTGGATAGTATTTTGGTTGGATGTCAACTTTCAAATTCGACTCAAAACATTCAGACGGGACACGAAAACTCATGGGGATGCAGAGAAGCTACTGAACCACACCAGGTTAGATATTTTGATATGATTTATTTCTGTAAACTGTTTTAATTCAATAATAATTCAAAAATGTAAGAGTCGACAAAACTGGGGTTTTTTTGATAAATTTATGAAAGGCAATAGGCATCTTGAATTGTTTCAAAAGGTTTCTAAATGTAACAAAAAGTTCGTTTTGCTGGCTTCATTTTCTCAAAATCTGACAGATGTAAATAATTCTGAAAAAGGGGAAGATATTAAAAAGGTTGTAAATATTTAATCATTATACTGTGTATTGTAGAATTGTTTTATTTAATTGAATCAGCTAGTTGAGGCAAAAAGATTTATAAATTAACATTTTTAAATGCTTGATTAATATAAAGAAAATATCACAGCATTTTATTGCGCCCAATTCGTGGGGCGAGAATAACAAAGGTTTTTTATTTTTCCTACAGGGAAAGTAACACAGCATTTTATGACATGCCCAACCGTGGGGCCTAATATAAGAAGTATCACAGCATATTATGGTCTGCTCAAGTCGTGGGACTTAATATAAGGGTAATAACACAGCAATATATATATATATATATATATATATATATATATATATATACACAAAGTAAAAAGAAATTAATTGGCAAGTGACTCAAATTCAGCCACGAGGGCGTCTATAAAATTTATTATGTAGTTTCGGTTCAATTCTGTACTTCCACACTTAGTAGTGTTGGTGTTTTATCACCTGATGGCGGTTTTATTTACTTTTGCCATAGTACAGTGATTGTTTCGAAATTATATCATTATAATAGCTTCGATTACTTCATAGGGTTCTTGGGAACTATTTCACTCTGATGAGGCTTAACAAGCCGAAACCGTCGGTCAGTGGATGTTTCCTCCCCTGTGAAGTAATAAAGCTAATGTTTTGTTAATGGCTATATAACTACCAGCCCGATTTGTATTTGTCAATAGCTCTTATTATTTTCATAAGAGTTTGTTTACAGATTCATCTTACTTTATATATATATATATATATATATATATATATATATATTACTATGTAATTTGTAGGTTAAAAATAAATAGATAGGTCATATGTTAGTTTAGGGTATGCTAGCTTATGTAAATAACGCTTATTAAAAAATTAAATAGGTATCTTAGAAATCTAATGTAACAATTAAGTAATTTAATGTAGGAATTTAGGGTTAATTTTATTTTGGTTTCAGCTTTGTACTTATTTACAAAAAAATTTCCAAATTTGGGAACCAGAGTCAATAAATGTTAGGCGATTATCAAACAGGTTAATTCATTTGTGTACGGCATACAATAGTTAAAAGCTATCTTGTAACATATCTTTTTATGATAGAACACGCGACTTTCACCTGTTGTGGATATACGCTGCCCAGTGCCTCGCCGTGTGCTATCAGTGTATCGATGAGTATCGTTTAAGCCGTTGTAGCGTGATGGTATCATGAAGCGACTCTTGCGTGCTCGCGCGTTTCGGGTATGAGTCGGCTTCTTTTGTATATTAAGATACCATACAAACTATTATTGTTCATTGCTTTTGTATAAAGTGTATAGTTTGTTAAAATGTGTAAACACTCATTTAAGTTTTATATGTTTATCGATTGAGTTTCATTAATTAAAAATAGTTACTACGTGTGTGTTTTATTTTAAAGATGACCGAAGCCTACCCCTGAGATTATCATAAAGCTAGCCGAATAAAATAATCTACCGCGCCCCTAATTAATAAAAACCCTCACATAAATTTGTCACCCAACCCATGGCCATTTAAAATAAGCGCGCATATGTTGTCGATAAACTATTAAAAGTGTTGTGTTTTGAAGCAAAGTCAAGGTGCAGACGGAATATAACGTTTTGGTTTGTAAACACCTGCTTGCCTGGTTTTATAGATAAGGATTTATACAACAGAAAAGGTATTTATGTATCTTTCAGTGGCTTTAACTGTTTTTAAGTTTTATATTGCTTATAAAACTGCTTGTTTATGTATTGTTTTGAAGTATGTATAGCAATTTCAAAAATGTTCGTATTAGATAGAACTATAAACAGTGCCTTATGAAACTGGTAGTGTTTCTTAATATAATGACTGTTTTGATAATATTTTGTTCGGTAAACGTGTACATCATTACGGGTTATAATTATTTTGATTATTTTTCGCATCCAAATTTCAGCGAATACAATTGCACCATTCGACATTATTTCGTATAGCCTACACGCAATTCAACTGATAATTTTTGATAATTTCACTGGTAATTTTGCCTATATAAAAAAAACAAAAGGTTTCCAATCTAGTTAACCCTCCATTTAATCTGACAGATTGAATTATATTATGTCAATTGATAAGCTCTAATATAAAATGAGTCGATTTGGGGATTTGTCTTTGCAAACAATTGATGAAAAAGTGAAAGAAAATGTACCCATCAACACCATCAAGTCAAACACCTCCGTGTGGAAACAATTTTCTGCGTTTTGTGATCAGAAATATGTCGTATTGAAGGCTGACACCACTGAAGAGGAACTGGCGGATATTTTAAAAGACTGGGGATACAACATGAAGAAGTTTAACGGGGATGATTATAAGGAAAGTACAGTGAAGGCAATGTGGAATAAAACTGCGAAGTTACTCCAAGATAAATATTCGACCGAGTTCAACGTGAAAATAAATCCGTTCTCTGATGCTGTTTTCAAAGGAGCCAGAGGGCTCGTGATGCTAAACGCAAGGCTCTGCAAGCCATACCAGAAAAACGAAAGGCGAGTGCAGTAGCTCTAGAAGACAAGGATTGGGATACAATGGTTAATGCATGGGACGAAGAAACACCTGAGGGATTACAAAAAATTTTCATGATTGTCTCAGTGGAGTTAGCTTGGCGAGGTGGTGAAGGATCCAAGACAATGATATATCACTTCCGAGAAGAGAGGCAAAATGATGGAGAACTCACTGGCAGAATTGAATACAATCCAATTTTCAGCAAAACTACGCAAGGTGGTGACAAAAAGTTGTCTGATAGTAAGTGGTTGGCCGAGAATACAGTAGTCCCCAATAAGTGTCCAGTGAGACTCTTTAGAAAATTACAAGTTAAGAGAACTGAGAAAATAACGACAGATAGATTTTCCTGACTCCAAATCCGAGCTGGGGAAATCCAGGTAGCAGTGGCTGGTATAAAGATGTTCCAGTAGGCGAGAATATGATTGCGAAGTGGGTGAAGGAGTCAGCGAAAAGGCCGGTCTTGATGTCGGAAACAAGAGAATCACGAATCATTCAAGTCGTGCAACAGCTGTTTCTAATCTGGCGAAATCAGGAGTTGGAGAACAACAAATTATTAAAATTACTGGGCATGCGACTACTCATTCAATTCGGCCTTATCTACAACTGGATCAAGAACATCATAAAGCGATTCTGAAGAAGCTGCGTAAATATGAGCGCAATGAAGTGAATATAATGCAAAATTCCATTCCCTTCCCGTTGCACACCCACAGCCTTCCACTTCCTCTGGACCGATCACCAATAACGCTGATTTGAATAAAAATTGTTCTAATGTCTATAACAATTGTATTTTAATTGTAACACACTGAATATGAATTAAATCAATAATTGTGGGTATTTAATTTTGAACTATGGATTTTGTCTCATGATGGAATTGTATTGGACAAAATTTGGATGGAAAATAATCCCCGAATACCACTCGAGCTTCAAAATTAATCGGGTATTTCCTCTGGTTCCCTGCAACCAAACGAAGTCGTCAAGTTTTCAGAAAATCACTGCGCTTCGCGCTCGTGATTTTTAAACTGAAAAACTTGACTCCTTCATTTGTTTGCAACGAACCTATCGGGAATTACCCGATAATTTTGAACCTCTTGTGGTATTACATGTGATAATTTTATTTACAAACCCGTATGTCACACGATTATTTTTTAAGAAGTAAACAAACTTCCACAAACATGAATGATTCAACGAGTGAATCTGTGACCTTGTCGAAGGAACAGTTTGAAGCATTGTTACAAAGCATCCGTAGTGTAAATATTAATAACGTTAACCCTCCAGCCGCAACAGGGGGAAACTTTTCACAGTGTCTTTCGCGTTTTGATGGTAAAAAAGGCACGGATGTGAACGCATTTATTGACGCAATTGAAGTTTACAAAGATTGTTCGCAAGTAAATGATTCTAATGCTCTTCGTGGACTTTCTATGCTTTTATGTGGATTTGCATCGTCTTGGTGGCAAAGTGTGAAAGCTGATGTAAACAATTGGTCACATGCTTTAGCTTTATTACGTACCACGTTTGGACCTAAAAAACCTCCATATCGTGTTTATAGAGAATTATTCTCTCGGGAGCAAGATGCTTGCATTCCGACGGACGTTTTCGTTTGTCAATGTCGTACTATTTTAGCAAATTTACCGGTTAACACTTTAAGTGAAGCTATACAGTTAGATATGGTGTATGGGCTTTTAAATATTCAGATACGTGAGAAAATTTCTCGCGATAGTGTTAATCCTTTTACTGAACTTTTGGAACGCGAACGTTTGATTGAAGAGACTTTCGTGGAAAAACGTATTGATCGCGCTGAAAATTATAAATCAGTGGATAAAGTAATTTCTAAAAATACGAAATCAACCCACAATGTTCGATGTGGTTACTGTAAGACATTTGGTCATAAAACAGATGATTGTCGTAAATTAGCTCGCAAAGAGACTGCTCAAGTAAACAATACAATTAGTGCTAACCCTATTTCGTGTTTTGGTTGTGGAAACCCGGGTTATATTCGCGCTAACGGTCCGAAATGTAAAACTACAGAAAATACACAAGAAGTGAATTCCATGGAATTCTGTGGTATATATTTAAAAGATAGGCTGGTTAAACCCCGCCCAAGTCCTACTTTATATGTGCAAATATTAGGTATGTCTGACACTGGTATTATAGATACTGCTGCAAAACAAAGTGTTGCTAGCGACTTATTGCATAAAGCCTTGTTGGCAAAAGGTCAAAAATTTTACGAAGATCAAGTTACGGTTAAACTTGCTGACGGAAGCACTTCGTTTCAAAATATCTTAGTAACCAATGTAAATGTTTTTCTAAATGGTCGTTCCATTAACACATCTTTCATTGTTTTACCTCATGCTAAGAACAACTTGACCTTATTTGGCATAGATTTTCTCGAGGACGCAAAACTTGTTTTAGACATTTCCAACCGTACGTGGAATTTTGCAGACAACGCAAAACAGAAATTTGTGTTAAATTTTGAAATAGTGAACTGCAAGCCGCACATTGCTATAAATTCCATTAGTGCGTTACGTTCTAACGAAGGAACCATGCTTGATGCTTCTCAAGTTTCTCGTTTAGACCGCTTACTCAAAGCAAACGAAAATACTTTCCGACTAGGGGGAAGGACCACCCCATTTACGAAACACAGAATAGAAACAGCAGATCACCCGCCTATTGCTGTCCCACCATACCGTATGTCGCCCTCTAATAAGGAAATTATGCGGAAAGAAATCGATAGAATGCTTAGTGAAGGCGTAATTGAAGAGTGTGAATCACTCTGGGCCGCCCCAGTGGTCCTTGTGCCAAAGAAAGACGGTTCAACTCGTGTTTGTGTAGATTACCGCAAACTTAATGCTATTACTACACCGGATTCGTATCCATTGCTTCGTATGGATGATTTGTTACATGCCACAAAACGTACATTTTTTTATGTCGACTTTAGACTTAAGATCTGGTTATCATCAAATTAGTGTTCGCGAATCAGATCGAGATAAAACTGCTTTCGTGTGTCCTTTTGGTATGTTTCGTTATAAAGTAATGCCGTTTGGTTTACGAAACGGCCCAGCTACTTTTCAAAGGCTAATTGATATATTTAGACGTGGACTGGGAGATATGCTGATTTTAGCATATTTGGATGATCTTTTAGTACTGTCAGAAACATTTGACTCACATCTTAATGATTTGGAAAAAGTTTTCGAAAGGTTAAAACAATTTAAGTTAACTCTAAATAGGGAAAAATGTGTTTTTGCTTGTTCAAGCATAAAATATTTAAGTCATATTATCACACCGAATGGAATTGAGGTTGATCCAGAAAAAACTTCTGCCATTACTAATATGCCTAAACCACGCAATGTCAAAGATATGCAATCTTTTTTACAGACTTGCTCATGGTATCGACGTTTTGTTGAAGGGTTTGCTGAAATTTCTAAACCTCTTTCTGACCTCACAAAGAAAAATGTTAAATGGGTTTGGAATGAAAGTCATCAAAAGGCTTTTGATACTTTAAAAAAATTTCTTGTTACTGCCCCAATTTTACAGCAAAATGATGGTACGAAACCATACATTTTAAGGACTGATGCGTCTGCGTACGCTTTGGGCGCTGTTTTACTGCAAGGGGAATGGCCTGATGAACGCCCAATAGAATATGCGTCAAGATTATTGACGTCTGCCGAAAGAAATTATAATTGCACCGAACGCGAAGCTCTTTGTGTTGTATGGAGCCTGAATAAATTTCGAGGTTACCTAGACACATCGTCAGTAATAGTTACTACTGACCACCGACCTCTGAAATGGTTGTTAAGCTTACGGTCGCCTACTGGTCGACTTGCGCGTTGGGCATTGATGATTCAAAGTTATAACATTCGGATTGATTACATACCAGGTCGTTGTAATTTTATTGCCGATTGTTTATCTCGTCCGCCGTGTGGACATGATACCAAAACCGCGTGTGATGTGTGCATGGTTACAGTTGACATGCCCACGAGAACTGCTGCAGACATTCGTGCTGAGCAGTTGAAAGACGAAGAATTAGCTAAAATAATTCGTACGTTTGAAGACGTTTCATGTCTTGATTTCACAAAATGGACCGATCGTGGTTACATCATGACTAATGGTATTTTATATCATTATAATTCTGAGGAAGATGGGGATAAAGCACAATTAGTGGTGCCTGCTCATGAACGAGCCCGTGTTCTGAAAGAGTACCACGATGCACCAACTGCTGCCCATTACCCTGAACGTACCTTACAAAGAATTATGAAAGTGTACTATTTTGTTGGTATGCGCCGATATATTTATGATTATGTTAAGTCGCGCCTGGAGTGCCAACAGTACAAAGCGAGTAATCAAAAACCTGCTGGTTTAGTTCAAACACCTGTGTACAATCAGAGGTTTGAAGTACTGTCAATTGATCTGTTTGGACCTCTTCGCGAATCGGTTAATGGGGAGAAATGGATTTTAAATGTGGAAGATCCTAGTACCAAATGGGCTGAGCTATTTGCTCTAGTGCGTGCTACCGCGCATGAATGCGCTAAAGTACTTGTTAATGAAATTTTCTTTAGGTATGGGATACCTCGTAAAATAACAAGTGATAACGGTACACAATTTGTATCAGCTGTTATGCAAAAAGTTTGCCATTGTTTAGGAATTAAACAGCACTTGATACCATTGTATCATCCTGCCGCAAATATTGTGGAAAGGAAAAACCGAGATTTAAAGACTCGCTTGGCTATTCTTGTAAAAGAAGACCACGCTTCATGGGTTGATAAATTGCCTGTGATTCGGTTTGCTATGAATTCGGTTTATAGTCAAAACACTGGTTATACCGCTGCTTTTCTCACGTTTGGTAGGGAGCTGAGAACTCCAGATCAGGTTCAAAACGATTTTCGCGTAGTGGTACAGTCAGAAAATTTTGTGCCGCAGATCACGCCCTTTTTAGATAAAATGGCTCGAACCTGGGTTGAAGCCAAACAAACGCATGAAATGCAACAGGATCGTCAGAAAATATATGCTGACAGGAAAAGAAATCCAAATCCTGGTTACAACGTAAATGATAAAGTTATGGTCACCACTCATACTCAAAGTAATGCTTTAAAAAAGGTTACTTCAAAATTGCATCCACGTAAAGATGGGCCTTATGTAATTATAAAAAAGGTTCCGCCTACTTCGTATCAAATCGCTGATTTGAAAAACCCTAAAGTGCCCCTAGGTGTATACCATTCGTCAGCGTTAACGAGTTACCATGGTTTAGAAGATGCACCACCAGTGGTTCCAATTCGGAAACGTGGCAGACCTAGAAAAGAGAAATGTTCTGTTGTTGTTGACCCCTCGTCGAGACGGCTTAGAGGTCAAAGGGGGAGATTGTAACATATCTTTTTATGACAGAACACGCGACCTTCACCTGTTGTGGATATACGCTGCGCAGTGCCGCGCCGTGTGCTATCAGTGTATCGATGAGTATCGTTTAAGCCGTTGTAGCGTGATGGTATCATGAAGCGACTCTTGCGTGCTCGCGCGTTTCGGGTATGAGTCGGTTTCTTTTGTATATTAAGATACCATACAAACTATTATTGTTCATTGCTTTTGTATAAAGTGTATAGTTTGTTAAAATGTGTAAACACTCATTTAAGTTTTATATGTTTATCGATTGAGTTTCATTAATTAAAAATAGTTACTACGTGTGTGTTTTATTTTAAAGATGACCGAAGCCTACCCCTGAGATTATCATAAAGCTAGCCGAATAAAATAATCTACCGCGCCCCTAATTAATAAAAACCCTCACAATTTCATTTTAATTTCATTAAGTTTAAAAATTTACGGGTATAATGTTGGTGAAGTAGAAACATTTCAATATTATTTAGCATAAGATAGAATTATAAACACTAGCTTGTTGGAAAGGGATAGGAAAGAAAATCAATAAACGAAAAGTCGACGGCTACAAGAAGCACGTTCTAGGTAACGATTATTTACATGTATGGGGCACGCGTTGTCAACAACCTCATCAGAAAATCAATATTTTATAAGAATGCAAATAAACATTAAGGCAGGCACGGATCGATAGAAAAAAAAGACAGACTGGTTATACCATATAAATGAGTAAGATGCAAATGTCAGATATCGGTTAGATTTGGTAACGAACAAACAAGGACGGTTTTGAAGCTATAAGCAAGATAAAGGTGGAAGATGTTTGTATAAGATATCGATTTTTAAATACGGAGAGAAAGTAAGAAATGTTATTGGATGTTACAGGTAGAAGGGGACGCATGACTGTCTAAAATTTAGAGTGGGTACTTATCGAAGTGGGATTTGTATAACAAAGCGTGAAATAGAAAATGGTTGTAGATGAGATAAAGGAAGAAAGAACTAGGTTCGTCTTACATGTGGAGCGTGAATATTATAGGAATTTATTTTCAGTTTAGGCTAGTTTCGACGAAGCGGATCAGCCGTTACCCGGGTAGAAACAATTTTCGTGGTATTTTATGGAGTACGTGTGAAAATTCCGGGACGTGGAAGACCGTTGATGTTTGGTGGGAAAATTATGCACAATTTTGTGTCGGTTAAAAGTTTATGTTTTGAAAAGTGTGTGAACGGTTACGGTGATACCAAGAAAGTTTGTTTATGTGTGGTGGAAAGCTAAACAACCGGGGGGTGTTTGTGGTCTATATAACCAGTTGTAAGGTTGTGAGAAGCTCTCTTTTTTCTTCGCTGTCATCGATGTGAATTCTAATAATAGTAAATACTATTCAGTGCTTTATAAAAGTTGTTATTACACACAAATGGGTGTGCTGTAGCACTTTTTGTTTAAAAGATCTTTACATCAAAAGTAAAGCTTCTGTAAGTCATGTAAGTACAGACTACAATTATTTTGGTTGTTGGAAATTCCAAGGCGACCCAAGATGGATTTGCAGTTGTGTGTGCATTAAGGAATGATTAACTGATGGTACATGAAGTAATTAGAGGAATAGAGGAGGTCTGGATGCACTATCAATGGTTGGTTGGTGAGATTAGGATAGCTGCGTGCCGACTGGAGTGGTATAACTCAAGCAGAGAGCGGTTTTATAGCTCCTTGGCAGCATAGACCTTGTTTTCAACTTCGTTTGTAACGGACAACAGCTGCTGCCAACCTTGCTGTTGCTTATCAAGTTTTACACTCTTTACTAGAAGCTATAAATTTCATTTTAACCCCGCTAAATGGCGTCCGAACTTAAAGTACCTGGAATTTGTTGTTTGTTTGTTTCACTCTTTGGCCCCTATTTAATACCATACACGGAAAACTACGCCGGTTTAAAACGGTTTAAAGCTTTTTAGAAATTACTTCTCCCAATTTGTTTGTAATTTAGTAATACTAGGAGCTAGCTTCTTCCACCTCGTTCTAAAAACTTTTAACAAATATAAAACTGCCAACTATTCTTATTCACATTTTATGCACATGATGTTTCTAAACGCTATACTTTTTGAGTATTTATGTCTGAAAGATTATGAAAATTAGATTTAGCTTCCTGAAATTTTCTGCACAATTATTAAATTCTAAGACTATTATATATATATATATATATATATATATATATATATAACAAAGACAAGTTATTTGCAGTCCGCAATAAGAAAATTGTATAAAAAGTAAGATGTATCTGTAAACAAACTCTTATGAAAATAATAAGAGCCATTGACAAATACAAATCGGGCTGGTAGTTATATAGCCATTAACAAAACATTAGCTTTATTACTTCATAGGGGAGGACCAATCCACTGACCAATGGTTTCGGCTAGTTAGCCTCATCAGAGTGGAATAGTTTCCAAGAATAACTACCAGCCCGATTTGTATTTGTCAATGGCCCTTATTATTTTCATAAGAGTTTGTTTACAGATACATCTTACTTTTTATACAATTTTCTTATTGCGGACTGCAAATAACTTGTCTTTGTTCATTTGAATTGCCTTTGGGGGCATGAACCCGGGTGTCGCCACGAGAAGGTTTGTTACGTATGCAAATAAATTTTGCTGTAACATTCCGCAAATCTCAAAGGCCAGACGTACTTTTATAGTCATTTATAAAATTTATTATGTAGTTTCGGTTCAATTCTGTACTTCCACACTTTAGTAGTGTTGGTTTTATCACCTGATGGCGGTTTTATTTACTTTTGCCATAGTACAGTGATTGTTTCGAAATTATATTATTATAATAGCTTCGATTACTTCATAGGGTTCTTAGGAACTATTCCACTCTGATGAGGCTAACTAGCCGAAACCATTGGTCAGTGGATGTTTCCTCCCTATGAAGTAATAAAGCTAATGTTTTGTTAATGGCTATATAACTACCAGCCCGATTTGTATTTGTCAATGGCTCTTATTATTTTCATAAGAGTTTGTTTACAGATACATCTTACTTTTTATATATATATATATACATATATATATATATATATATATATATATATATATACAGGGTGAGTTTTTAGTGTGGCAACGGTCGATAACTCCGTTATTATAAAAGCTACGTAAACCAAATTTGGAGGCATATTAGGCATGCCTTAAGTGCACATTTTGAAAATATTTGGAAGCATACAGAGTGTTTCATAATTCCAGGGCATATTAAACTTATATTTTTTTAATGGAACACCCTATATATTATTACATTTTTGAAAAGTCCATAAAAAGAGCTTTAAAACTGTTTTTAGAAAAAAAACCCTGATTAGATACATTGCCACTGCACTAATACACAACTTATGTTAATTTTAAAAATGCAGAAAATTTTACCATATACCATAGTATATTTGTAATTATCACTCTTTTGAAATTTCCTCACAGTATACAGGGTGTGTCAGGTTTCGCAAAATGCAATTTTTAAATTTTTTTTTAAATGGCACCCTACCAATTTTATTGCTACAATGGATAGTTCATTAAATGTCCTTTCATATTTGTTAAGCATTCCCTATACCTAAATCCATTACTTTCTGAGATATTTTTGATTTTCTTCAAATTTTAAGAATGTTTTTAATTTACATAACTAAAAATAACTTACTATTGGAGAATATTATAAAACAATTGATACATTTTGATTAACAATTAACTGCACTTATCCAATAACAATTTTCACTAAAAATATAACAACCTACAATAATAGGCTATCAACAGAATTCTGCCAGATCAACAATATGCATTTTATAGAAAATGTTCAAGCAGGAAATCAGGCAGGCTTTGAAAAAAATAACAATTTCAATTAAAATGTCATTTAGATTTATTAATTGTAGTGTGTTGTATCTAATTAGGGTCATTTTTTCTAAAAACAGTTGAATATCTCAAAAACTAAAAACAATAGACAAATACAATTTGATATCAAATTAAAGCTCTTTTTATGGGCTTTTCAAAAGTATAATAATATATAGGGTGTTCTATTAAAAAAAAAAAAGTTTAATATGCCCTGGAATTATGAAACACCCTGTATGCTTCCAAATATTTTTAAAATGTGCACTTTAGGCATGCCTAATATGCCTCCAAATTTGGTTTACGTAGCTTTTATAATAACGGAGTTATCGACCGTTGCCGCACTAAAAACTCACCCTGTATATATATACAAGGCGGGAAAAATTTCAATGTGCAGTATGAGGATCTCGGAAACTATAAGAGCTACAAAGTTGGTTAAATGGGAAAAAACTTGTGCAATTATAAGCTCAATTTAAAACTAAAAAGAAAATAAATATATCACTGTCCGTTCTAAAAATATGGCGTAAAAACCAAAAGCTATCAAATTCGAAAATGCTTAGTAACTCCTATACCATTATAGCCATAAATATGAAACTTGGCTCATTTACATATGTCATTAGCAGGAATTCAACGAAGTGATCAGAATTTTTCTAAGCCTTCTGTATTCAGAGATGCGACTATCAACTTTTTCATTTTTTATAGACGCCATATTGGATTTTTGCAGTGTTAAATAAAAGGAAAAATTACAAATTCATTGATATACCACATTCTATACTTTTCTTTTAAAATGGCTGAAATATTGTAAATTGTTTAGTTTATATGAAAATTATAGTCTTTAGAATAGGAACACAAACAAAAATTTTGATCAAAACATTTAATTAAATTGTTCGAATTGATTTCCTCCAGTGCGAAGGCACAATTCTGTTCGTCTACCTATATCTTGTACCGCACGTCGAACTGTGTTTGAATTTGAATCTATTGCTCGTATGAGGAAGCTTTAAACTTAGATAGAGAGAGAAAAGAGATAGGTATTAGGGTACAGGGACAGAAAATAGACATGTTACGTTTTGCAGATGATATAGCCATTATAGCAGAGTCTAGAAAAGAGTTAGGAGAGTTTTTAAATATTTTAGATGAGATACTACGGAGTAACTATAGTATGAGAAATAACTCAGTAAAGACAAAGATAATGACAAGTGAGTTACAGCCTAGTTCTAAACCAAAATTAAAAATAGGTAATACCGAGTTAGAGGAGGTAGATGAATTTTGCTATTTAGGTAGTATAATTACAAAGGATGGACGTAGCAGAAGGGATATAGTAGCTAGAATAGCTCAAGCTAGAAAAATGTTTTTAAAAAAGAAAAACTTACTAATAGCTAATAGTATTAGTTTAGATAATAGAAAAAGTTTCTTAAAGTCGTACGTATGGAGCGTTCTACTATACGGTAGTGAGACTTGGACAATTAAAGAAGCAGATAAGAAAAAGATAGAAGCTTTTGAAACTTGGTGTTATAGGAGAATGTTAAAGATTAGTTGGACAGATAGAGTAACAAACGAGGAAGTTTATAGAAGGATAGGTGAGGATCCCTGTATGTGGAAACAATTGAAGGTCAGGAGAGATAGAATGATAGGGCATTAAGACATGAGGGACTATTTAGTAAAGTATTAGATTATAGACTACCAAATAAAAATAGAGTAGGAAGGCCTAGACAAAGCTATATTAGTCAAATTATTAGAGATTTAGGTTGTGAAGGGTATGTGGACCTTTTTAGACTAGCTCAGAATAGAAAAGAATTTAGAGCTGCGCCAAACCGACTTTAAGTAAGTTCGAAAACAAAACAAAAAAGAATAAAAATCAGTTAACTAAATGTCACCAGGACATAACTCACAATTAGTTAGCGGTCTGGCATGTTGGTAGCGTTTCGTTTCTTAAGCCTTACCATAACATATAATTTAATAAACGTCACCATGACATAACTCACAATTAGGTAGCGGTCTGGCATGTTGGTAGCGTTTCGTTGCTTAAGCCTTACTATAACATATAATTTAATAAACGTCACCATGACATAACTCACAATTAGGTAGCGGTCTGGCATGTTGGTAGCGTTTCGTTGCTTAAGCCTTACCATAACATATAATTTAATAAACGTTACCATGACATAACTCACAATTAGGTAGCGGTCTGGCATGTTGGTAGCGATTTGTTGCTTAAGCCTTACCATAACATATAATTTAATAAACGTCACCATGACATAACTCACAATTAGGTAGCGGTCTGGCATGTTGGTAGCGATTTGTTGCTTAAGCCTTACCATAACATATAATTTAATAAACGTCACTATGACATAACTCACAATTAGGTAGCGGTCTGGCATATTGGTAGCGATTTGTTGCTTAAGCCTTACCATAACATATAATTTAATAAACGTCACCATGACATAACTCACAATTAGGTAGCGGTCTGGCATGTTGGTAGCGATTTGTTGCTTAAGCCTTACCATAACATATAATTTAACACTTTTCCTTTTTGAAGCGGATAACCAGGTTATATTTCATTTCTTTATAAATGGTAATCATGTAAACATGTTAGAGTTCTTTAACAACCATCAGGTTGCTAATATCTATGTAGAGCCAGCTGGATAGGAAAAAGATAGAAGGATATAGGAAAACCTAGACCAAACTATATTAGTCAAATTATTAGAAATTTAGGTTGTGAAGGGTATGTAGAGCTTTTTAGATTAGCACAGAATAGATAAGAAGTTAGAGCTGCGTCAAACCGACCTTAAGTAAGGTCGAAAACAAAATGATGATGCTCGTATGTATCTATTTATTATGTCAACCATTTCATCTCTGTCTTCTGGCCTTTCACTGTACACGTGGTCTTTAATGGCTCCCCATAAATAGTAATCGAGTGGATTGAAGCACGGAGACCGCGGTGGCCATCTTACTGGACTGCTCGTGCCTATCCATTGATTCGGAAAGCGTTCGTTTAAATACTCGGTTACCACCCTGGCATTGTGGGAAGCACAGCCGTCTTATTGATAATATTTAAAATTCTGCAAATATTGAAGTGGTAGATTATCGAGCATTTCTTCAAAATCATTTTGTAAAAAAATTAAATAAATGGCCGACGATAATCTATTTAGAATGTAGTATGGTCCTAAAATCTTGTTGTCTAAAATTACACACCAAACGTTTACTGAATATCTAATTTGCGGTTTTCTCTCTTTAATTAAGTAGTGATTTTCTTGAGCGTAGTAGTGTACATTTTTTCTATTAAAAAAGGCCACCGTTAGTGAAACTTTTTTCGTCGCACCACAATATCTTTCTGTTAAAACTTGGGTCACAATTTAATTTCGTTTGTATCCATTGAGAAAAAGCAAGTCGTCGTTCATCGTCTCCAGCGTGCAATTTTTGTACTAGAATGAATTTGTAATCGTGATACTTGTTACATTTTATAATAGCACGAACACCTCGATCAGTAATCTCACATTCACGAGAGATATTCCGACTAGATGTTTGTGGGTTCAGATGATAGCTGTGCTAATACATTAGTATCATTGATATTTGCATGTTAGCTATATCTTTCTCGTTGCTTATTAAAGGATCCATGAGTTTTTAAGGTGTCGTAGACTCTTACAAAAGCTATTCTGGAAGGGTGTGGTTGTTCTGGGTATAGTTCTGAATATCTACGCTCAGATGTAATAGAATTTCGATGGCATTCCAAGTAAACATTGTACATATCAAATTTCTGTTTCACAGAATATCTTACCATTATGGATAGTACTACAAATATTAAATAAATTTCAAACTCCCACCACAATATTAAAAATTGTAAATTACCAAAACAGCAAAACATTTAATGATGATAAATAACTCATTAGTTACTGTTCACTAATGACATAACTTCATTATTCAATTGTTTTCTAACTATAGTGACTAGATCTCAATAAAAAGTGGAAAATTTGCAATTTTATTTTATTGATAATGTTTAATATGCGCACAGTGTTTGTTTAAAAATAACAAATCACAAAACCTAAAACCAAATTTTCGGTTTTGTTTTTTATTAAAATGCTAAAAACTACAACTGAAAATTCTTACTTTTTACTGATGACAGCACTTTATTCTTAAATTGTTTTCCTATTCTAGAAACTATAACTTTCATATAAACTAAACAATTTACAATATTTCGGCCATTTTAAAAGAAAAGTTTACAATGTGATATATCAGTGAATTTGTAATTTTTTCCTTTATTTAACACTGCAAAAATCCAATATGGCGTCCATAAAAAATAAAAAAGTTGATAGTCGCATCTCTGAATACAAAAGGCTTAGAAAAATTCTAATTACTTCGTTGAATTTCTGCTAATGATTTATGTAAATAAGCCAAGTTTCACATTTATGGCTATAATGGTATAGGAGTTATTAAGCATTTTCGAATTTGGTAACTTTTGGTTTTTACGTCATATTTTTAGAACGGACAGAGATACATTTTCTTTTTAGTTTTAAATTGAGCTTATAATTGCACAAGCTTTTTCCCATTTAACCAACTTTCTAGCTCTTATAGTTTCCGAAATCCACATACTGCACATTGAATATATATATATATATATATATATATATATATATATATATATATATATATATATACAAGCTAAGCCGCGGAAGAGATTACTCAATGCAGCGTGTTTCACGTAAAGTGACCTGAATAGTCGCGATGTTACTTGAGATGCTCTCTTCTAAGAGGCATTCATTTGCTTCGGTTCTATAAAGTTTAAAATTAGTTAATGTTTTGTAACCAGTGAAATTGTTTCATAGAAGTGTCCAGTTTGTTGACAGTTGTAAGTACGCACTTTCAGATCTGCTACGATGGTACCAGAGGCAGGCTGGCAATGTACAATAGGCTACGTACTGCAGTTGAGCGAAATAGTCCCATCGGGAGGCAACAACTCCTCTTTGGCACACAAACTGACTTAAGGTAGGAATACTCTGTTTTTTTTGTTGTTGCTTTATTTGAAACCTAATTAATTCTTCTTTATGGCTGATGGCATCGCCAGTGCTCTAGTTTTTTCATACGCGCGGTTATGGCACGATATACTACAGACTCTGGTACTAAAATGTACTATTAAATGTTATTGCGCAAACTGATGACGTGATTGTTTTTCAAGTCACAATTAAAATAAACTTAAGCTCGCGTTGCAACAATTTGAGAAATATACTTACTTTAACTTAAGGTCTAGGAAATGCTAACGTCAACCACTTGTTTACTAATTATAAGTTAGGATAAGTTTAGTACTTAGTTATCCATAAAACTTACTTTTGGTTAGTGGTAGGTAAACAACTTTATATTACTGTATATACTATGTCTAATTTTCTTCTTGTATCTATTCAGGGCTGGGAACGTTGTGTAAGTATACATGTACTTGTTATTTATGTTTTAAGAATTTATGTGACTAGAAAAGAATCTCTAATTGATATTTGTTTAAATTTTAAGTATATTTTGGGAGCAATGTTGTGTTATATGCGACTTGACGTTTTCGTTAACCTCATGTTTTAACAGGACGTTACGTAAATGTTCGTTTTGGTTTTTGTACATATTTCTTATGATACCGTGTTTGTTAACTAAAGGTTTGTAATATATCTATATCTTGAGGTTTCCTATTTTGCTTACGGCATTAATTCTTCGGATTCCCTTTGCTTTGTTGCTGTATTCGGTGCGGGCGATTTTTTATGCTTACTTTACTTTTCTCTCTTGTCTGCACGTAATACCGTAACAAATTTACAAACATTCTTTAAATATGTAGGGTGGAAACCCATCTGGTTTTACGGACCTCTAGACTTTCAACTTTGTTGGGCAATTTCTACACACTTCTTTTGTTATTATTCTTAAATGAAAAATATCTTGTATACTAATACTAATACAAACTCATTGTTTGAGTTGCAACTTGATTTTATATTGTTGATGCAGGAAAAGTATTCGGAAAATCCATTCACGATCGAACTTAAACTAATGAGATTATTAAACTTCGTACTGAAAGCTTTGGGCATTATTACTGTTTCTTTTATAACTAGATACATATGTTCATGAAGTTTCGAGTTCCGACATAACTCCCTCCTCTACTCAACTAATGTATTTTTGATAGGCTGCTTGGATATCCTTTTTTAGGTATTTTCTTGGTTGCAAAAGCTTTCGTTACGGTAAGCTGATATACTTGTATATTGTGGTGAAAGCTTTTATGTTTTATACTTTTAATGTTATTCTTTGTAAACCAAATCGAATAGTGATGATGATCTGTTGTAAAATATGGTACACATTTTCTAATAATAGCATAAATAGTGTCACAAAATGCCGCAACTGCATTGTTTACGTCTATGTAGCTATTAAGATAATTAAAATTCGTATTACTTAATAAATTGTACATCATCCTAAAAATCTGGCTTTTTAAAATTAAGTTGGTTAACTGGATTGCTCATTAAATGGACCTATTTGTTAGTGTATAATTTAATAAGCAACGGAAGATGATAGTGTTTTATTTGAATTAGACATTCGCTTGACAAAACAACACTGACAGTAGTAGTTGATAGCACTAAATCTAACGTTTTCGTGGAGTTATTCGCTATATTGTTGTATGAGGATAAACCACAAAGGTCGAAAAAATTCCCAAAATTACTGTAAATTGAATTGCTTATATTCAAATTAGGTAAATTAAAGTAAATTTAAATCTCTTAATAGTATTAATTGGACATGACGTGATATATGGATATCGGTTAATATTTTAATACATTTTTGGTATATATGTCAGTTTTTGAGCTTGGCGAAAAATAATTGACACATAATAATTGGTTCCTCCAATTATTATCTTGACTAGAACTAGGTACAAATCAGTTTCAACATTCTACTGAATCGATAAATATCTTTTGCTGATCGTTATAAGAATTCCAACACCCCACTGCCTATTTTCAGATGCTGTATCTTAGGTATACACACAATATGTGAACATTTATATATTCCCGAGATGTGTATTTCGGTAGGCAACCACGTTTCACTGAGGCATATGACATTGAAGTTATTATTCAAAACATTCAGAGATAAAAATTGAGTTTTGGTCATAGAGAACATACAGTAAGAGAGTCACCAAATATGTGTAGAAAGTGGGGACAACAATGGCGGCTATAACCGGTGGCGCCTCGAGGGACTACTGGTGAAAACAAGAGCTTAGCGGGAAATTCATAATATTAAGGTTATATTTACTTAAAAACTTATTTTCAGAACTCAACGATATTTATGAAACAGGTTGAATAAAAATTCATTTAAGCATATATGCTAAATAAATGAACTTTAATTCAACCTGTTTCATACATATTGTAGAGTTTTGAAAATAAGTTTTTATATAAATTTATTGATGAGAGCTAAACAGAAAAAATTAATAATGGTTTATTGATGTAAATATTCTTTATTATCATTACACTTAGCAACAGTACAAAATAATAAGTCAATAAATAACCTTAATGTATCATAAATATAATACAGACATACTCATCATATCAAATTTAATTAAATAAATAATTAAACACAAATAATTGCAATATTAAAAAATTCTGTTCGTTAATTAATTAAATCTATTATAGACATGCATTAGTCAATATCCATAAGAGCTAATTTTGAAGTCTCCGTTTTGTGTCTCCATCTTTTTTTTTGTATTGTATTGTATTAAATAGTTTTGTTAGTACATTTATACATATGACATACAGATTCAGCACCTAAGAAAAGCTCGTGAGGTTGAATACATAATAGTTCAACAGTAAACTGTGAATAGTAAACTAAGTTATAAATACATTGGGTTTATAAAAAATTGTAAAAAAATAAAAAAATTTATCTAGAAACTGACAAAAAAATGGTCAAGTTCAACCTAAAATTGGGTTTTGAAAAGCATCAGTAAATGTAAGATTATATTTTTCCATATAATCAAATAAATATTTTGTAACTCGTTTTTCATATAATCTAATGGTGTTTATAGTTTTATAGCAAGCGGGTAAAGTATTGAAAAGCCTTGGACCTAAATAAGGAACATTCAGTTAATGTCATAAGTGTAATAAGAATGCTGTGCACATTTTATAAGGTGGAAATTTTTGTACAGAAACAGTAAAGTACATTTAAAGTAAAGTATTTTAAATGGTAGTAAATTAGCCTCCGAAAATAGGATATCTGACGAAAAATATATATCCTTTTTAAGCATGACTTTGATAATAAACTTGTGTGCTATTAGTAAAGGCACCAAAGTAGTTGAAAAAGTACCACCCCAAATCACAATACTGTATCTGATTATGGACTCCACAAGTGCATAGTAAATCATCTTTAGAGATAAAATGTTTCTGAATTGGTAGAATTTATAAATACAGTATCTGATTTTAGATGTAATGTATGCAATATGTGCGTGCCATCTTAAATGTTGGTCTAACATTACACCCAAATATTTAATCTTGCTAACTCTCTCAATAACATGACACGAACATGTAGATCTTATACTGTCTATTTTATGAATGGTTAGTTTGATCCAAGCAGATGGCATACCAGCCAAGCTAGGGCGAAATGTAATATACTTACTTTAAGGTAAATTTAAAGTTAGCCAAGTTATTGACTAACCATGCATTAACAAGCTCTATGCCAACAGCAGATTTCTTGTTAACTTCAAGCCAATTACTGCCTTCAAAAAGAATAACTGCACCGTCTGCAAATAAAAATAATTTTCCACTATTATTGAGTGAAGCTAGATCATTAATGTATACAAGAAATAAAAGCGGACCTAATACGGTTCCTTGCGGAACGCCAAAATCTACAGTCAAAGAATCACTTAGTATACCGTTAACAAAAACACGTTGGCATCTTTAAAGCAGTTCCCCAAAAGCAGATATGCAGTTCCCCCTATGCCTAGGTTATGTAGTTTCTGCAATAATTTACTGTGAGAAACTATCAAATGCTTTACACAAATTAAGGAAAACCGCTACTTGCTTGGTACTATTTTCCATTTTTGAGTAGATAGCATTGGTTACTGCATATAAAACACGTTCCATGGATGAATTTTTTCTGAAGCCAAATCATTGCTTAGTCAAAATGTTAAATTTTTCGAAGAAAGATTTTAATGCATTTTTCAAGAATTCTACCGAAAACGGAAATTAAACAAATCCAACAATAGTTGTCGATAATAGTTTTATCGCCATTTTTGTGGAGTAGAATTACCAATGAATTTTTGAAGTGTGTTGGAAAAACACACATTAAATATTATATTCAAAAGCACAAGAATTTGATCTTTTGTTTATTTAACTAAATTTGAAATTAAAATATTAAACATCGTAAATGACTGATGCTTTAGTTGATTGATAATTGACTGAATTGTAAGCTATAATGTTATATAATATACAAAATAAGATTAGGAATTAAATTAGTAATGTGAATTCGTTTTTATTATATAGTATTTAGTATTGTAAGACCACTGCTGAAATGTCAGATAGACGCACCAATTTATATTTAAAAAAATTTTAAAAAATTATCCACTTGTTTAGCAAAAATAATACCTGAGTCAAAATAGCTCCTAAATCACTAATACTGTCTACGGTCTGAACTACATCCGTAATGGTGTAATTAAAATTCACCATGTCTTTGCATTTAGTAAAATTTATGAATTTGTAATGAATACAGTGCGTCATGCAATAAACTCAAACCATAAAACCAGGAAGTTATTTATGATAAAATACATATTTGAACGAAACTCAGATTCATAAATTATTAAAATTACAAACATTAAAAACAGATTTCAATGTTATGCAAACCTCACATAAAATTAAAAAATTGTTGTACATAGGTCATTAAAAATAATACCATTTAATAGTTCACCAAAATAATGACTGATATGGTTTACAATATATTCAGCCAAGATAAAAATATTGTTTTTACAATGTTGTTAAATACAAAAAAAGAGCCGTTGAGTTAGTGAAATCCACAAATTTAGATTACAAGCCAAACAACGCCATAAAATTTAATGCTACAATGTATTCAATTAGTATTGCTGAGGACAGAAGAAAACACGGACGCTTGCCGAAGTAAATCACATGATACCACAAGTACTTTTCCGGCGTTCATCCTACAAACTCAGTAGAAAAACTGAACATGACAAAACCTCCGACTGAACATAAGAAAGAGGGGGAAATAAATGACAACCGGTACATTCGATAGAAAAAAAATTAGATAATGTTGTATATGTAAACAAAAATTATAAAGTGTACTACTTTGTATACACTTAAACTAAAAAGTTAATCTTGAATTACATCGTATTCTTAAGATTTATCACGACCTACTTGCAATATGGTTTCCTTTTACATTCAAGTTGCCCTAGTTTAACATCCGAGAATTAGATTATCTAGGTTACAGATACCACGATCAAGACTAGCGGTTTACCCAAGTCTTTGATAGGTGTTCCAGATCAGAGCTGTACTCATTCCAATATCCTTAAAGAAATCTATATAACTAGGTGGATGCTGGAAAATAGTATCAGTATTAACTAACATTAGTATTGATTAGTATTAGTTGAAGTCTTAGTGAATGTTGGTTACTAGTCAATGTAGAGTCAATCCTGGTCCAGCCAAATAGACCGTCTACCCCGGCAAAGGACCAGAGCTACAATGTACTTTCAACGATAGGCACAAACCAGCATGACAATGTAAGTCGAAACTATCCTTAGATAACTGTTATACTAGGTTAAGTTATGTTTATGTCCTATCATGTTTCATTATATTTTAGTAACATTTTAGTATACTTGTTAATTGTTGTCAACATGTTTTTAGTCTTTTTAATTTCTAAGTTGTATTAACTCGACTCTATGACCTAACCAGTTATTGTTATGTGCGGCCTCTGCAGCCAGCGGTGGCTAAACCTGAGACTACGTTTCCTCAGCAGTCATCACGACTCAGGTCGAAAGCGTACGTAACAATATTTGCAAGCAGGTAAGAAGAACATGTAAAATGTAATCATTCGAGCGCATAATATGGCAGTAACCCACGCTGTAAGGGGCCGGCATGAAGGAGAAAGTTGGAAATGAACGAAACAGCTCCAAGGAAAACATAAATATAGAATGTACCGCAGGGATAATAAACGCGGTGTGTGACCAATGACTGAACTTATCCTTGTACGTGCAAGGTACTTTCAATTCACGTGTTAAAACCTGTTGAAAAGGGTATGAACGTGAAAAGTTCACCACGCCATATATTTGGAATTTTGGATTATGTTGTGTCAAGGGAACTGTTGTTCACAGGACGAGAAAGTGGAAAATACTGATGGTTGTTGGAAATCCTGGAAATAAACAGTGAGTTATATTATGAGCTTTTATGTAACTTTTTAAAAATGTATAGGTGAGTGAGTCTTTAAATGGCAATGGTATGCATTTTTGTAGTAGGAAATTAGTTAAAGTGAAGGTGGTTATTTTACTGAATAATAATTTCGCGAAACAATAAGTGTTGGTTGTCATTTTAAAATTTTAAGAAGTATGTATTAATTTTAAATTCTTTTGAATCGACAATGAGAGGATATGGCAAAAAGCTTGTACAACTGTTTCCTGTTTGTATTTAAGGACATCTTTAAAAATTTGAATTTATAAATATTTGGGGTGAAAGGGTCATGGCTCTGTGGGAAAAGAAAGCCAAGAAGTTGATCTCTCTTCTGTGGAGCATAGAGAACTGTATTTTTTAAACCGGGTGATATAAAACTCAGATTTTGAAGGACTATTAGATTTTAGCTTGTAATGAAGCTCCAAAAATTGGGTAAATCACATTTTAGTTTAAACCAAAAGCGGTTACAATGTAACAATGCAACGGCATGCTTTTATATATATATATATATATATGTATATATATAATTTTGTGTAAAACGCTCAAATAGAAAAGAAATTTATAGGTTTAATACTTAATTGTAACTACAAGAAAAAAGAAACCCCGAGACCGGAATAAATAATTAAAATTGTTCTCATATAAAGAAAGACGTAGAACCTTATACTTAAAAGAGAAAATGGAACTGCTAAACTGAATGAATAAAAACTCGTGCAAGGTAGTTTAAGAGTGACGTAAGGACAAATAAAAAAGATTTGAGAATTTGTTCCTCAAGCTCTACCGTTATAAAAATTAATAAGGGTTGCATATCCGAGTTTAGTAGCAATAAATTAATGTCGACTCACTGTCGTTCTAGATGGAATGACCGTAAATTATTTTCTGAAATAAAGGAATATGTGAGAAACCCCAACAAATGTCATATAAATTCATATGGGAGACGGGAAAACTTAGAGTGATGGTAGGATTATTGATGAATTAGACTTAATGTTTTTTAGCATGTCTTTTAGCAATGCCTGGCCAGAGTAAGGTTATGGAATCTACGTTTTTCGTTTAAGGAAAATATATTTTTATTTATATTGAAATTATTTAATGTTAATAGAGCTTAGGTTTAGATTAAACATTATTTGAGTTTATTTAAAAACTAAGTATAAACAAACACATTTGTAAAGAATATCCATCTACACCAATGATAGAATCGTACTTAGAAAATGCATTATATTTTACAACATTTAATTATGGCAAAACATAATAAGTGTTTTAGAAATTTGAAATAATAAAAAAAATTTAGGAAACCAAAACCAGGAAGATATAAGCTGAATAATATCAAAAGGAATTGCTGTGACTAGACTCCTCCATTATGGCAAGTAGAATAAGCTTTTCAGGACAGTGATAGTGTAACGTAGTTTTTGGTATTTCAGCAATTTGTTTATCATTTTTTGACTATCGTTATTTTTTTATTGTTTTTATTTTGAATTTGTTTATTTTCTTTTATAATTTCTTCCATATTAAACTACTCACACACTACTGCAGTTAGACGACGCATCCTTGTATTGTTACGGGGTTCCCGCACCTTTAGGGAAAATTAAAATTTATGAACGTAACGCTCATTTTACCTGTAACTCAATTTTGAAAAGGTTCTTCTAGCAACATGAATCTTTTTTCTTTCCTATTTCTTGGGAATTACCCAGCTCGTCGAATTTATTTGTTATTGGAAGTTTCGCTATAAACTTGCTACCTTAACCCGTTGCGTGGTTTGCTCAAAAAATTACTGTACTACCAAAGTAATTGAAACTAAGCATATATAGGTTTAGTTACAAAAATATCTTCAAAAAAATTTTTTTTGACTTATATAAGGAATACTAAAAACTACTCTAGGAATTACTAAAACTTAAGGGACCAAAGAAACTAATAGATTAATAAATGAGTGATAGGGTAACTTCGCGTACCGTACGTCCAAAGGGAATCAATTTAAGGGTAACAAAAATCGGTAAAGGTCACAATCGGTTGAAGTCAAAATTATGATGTCTACACTCATATAATACAAGGGGGGGTCATAGAGAATGGAAATATAAAAAATTTAAATCAAAATAGTTTATATATATAGCGGTGTTATTTCTCAGCCCTTATGATTGGGTGCAATAAAATGCTGTGATATTCGCCCCACGGCTTGGGCATGTCATAAAAAGCTGTGTTATTACTCTTACACCACTCAAGCACTTGTGAAAATGTTAATTTATAATTTTCTTTTGCCTCGACTAGCTGATTCAATTAAACAAAGCACTTCTACAATACACAGTATAATGATTGAATATTTACAACCCTTTTAAATATCTTCTCCCTATTTAAATCATATACATCTCTCAAATTTTTAGAAAATCAAGCCAGCAAAACGAGATTTTATTACCTTTAAACACTTATTGAAACGTTTCAAAATGTCTATGCTTTTATAAATTTACACAAGAAACCCCAATTTGTCGGCTCTTACACTTTAAATTATTGTTGAGATAAAACAGTTTAAAAATAAATCATATCCAAAATATTTGAGATAAACAGTTTTAAAAATAAGTCATATCAAAATCTCTAACCTGAAGTGATTTTATAGGTGCTCCTAAGAATTGAAGTAGATATCCAAATCGTTATTGGTGCGTTTGTTCCAATGAAAGGTTTTTCATTTCCGCAATAGAATATTTAACATCAATTTGCTTGTACAGGCAGCATTCTTCAAAATTGTATTTCTGATCGTAATGGCTCGTTATTTGAAGTTCTAACAGGAATCGTAACACTATTTTGATTGTAATTTGAGATTGTAATGGTAGTTTTCGGATTTTATTCAGATGGTAATTGAGATTGTAGTTCAGATTGTAATTTAGATGGTAATTGAGAGCCGTCTCAGAAGTACGGCACTTTTTGCACAATTATACACTCTAGAATTTCACTGTTAATTTAATTTATTATTCACGTAAATATTTAGCACTTTAAAGTATAGTAACTGTCCAGTTTCAAAGTATACTCATTCGATATTCAATTTTCAAGATATTTATAGGATCAGCTTTCTTTTGTTTGTGATTCGTTGGCTTCACGTGCTAGGCGAGGCCAAGCGTATTATCACTTGTTATTTTGGAAAATTTACCAATTGTATGTATTTTAATTGCATGATGCGGTGCTCCAAGTCACGTAATTTAAATGTTATACCTCACATCTACTTCAGAAATCCCAGGAATTTTCGTTCATATTGATCACGTAGTATTGTTTGTTGGCTTTATTCTAATCTAAATCGAATAAATTTGGTGTTTGTTTATTTTCTAATAAATTGGATTTTCGAACAACTGTGATTCTTTTAGATCACGTACGCTTTTAAATAATGCATAATTTGTGCGTGCGTTTACGATAATATCTTAACACACTTTTTAAATGTTTATCTAGCCAAGTCATGCAGGTTCTTCACTGATTTAATTTCAATGCGTTTCGTTACATTTTTAAATTCTAATCTTTGCTAGTAGCTACTCTTGGATATGTGTTTTAATCGTTTGTACTGCTATATAGTGTGCTCGCAACTAATAATATTTATAATAATTCATTTACTCTTCTAATATATATATATATATATATATATATATATATAATTATATAATTATATGTTTTTGTTACTTGTAAGTTTTCCTTGTTTATTCTACGACCCAATGACTTAATATACCCCTAAATTAACCCTATAATTACAGCAATATATATTATATATATATATATACATATACATATAAGGATGTGGTAAGAGGCCATATAGAGTTCATTGAGTGCCATATTCTGTAAATAAATCACCTCAAAGTCAAGAAAATTAAATTTGCACATACTTAGTTTCTACGCTGTATAGTATTTCTGGTAAGATAAGCTTGTTATAATAATTTCTAGTACATAAGTAAAACCCGTGTTCAAAAATAATGTGTAAACAAACATTCATTCCTTTTAAAAATATCATTTAAAATAAATTTCTAATGCTTTATGCATGTTGAAAAGAACTCGTAAAACAAGTTCTAAAAACATGTCCTCCTAAAGAAGATTAAATACCCTCTTTCTAAAAACGGGTTGCGTACATTCTGTAAAACATTATTTCAACTCCGTATTTTCGAACGAGTTTTGAAAGGTAAATGTTCTTTCTCCACAGAAAACTAACAATTTGAATCGACATGCGGATGCATTATATCACTTGAAAAAGTCATTTTTTAATTGAAACCCTGTATTTTCTAAAAAGTAAATGCTAACTAACATTCAATTACGCACTGAGTAACAAAGTACTATATAAAAACCAATATAGTTACTTTTAACAAAGCTCCGTTTATTCGAGAATTTTCTAACTATAACTTCATTCGGTAGCGATAATAAGAATCTATAAATCAATTTATATGTGACGATTAATTATATCTACGTTAACAATTTACATGAATGATCGAACAAATTACTAAATTAGTAGAACGCGATATGACAGGTTAAGTCAATAAATCAAATAGGATAATACTTTTTAATGGCCATACACTATAAGAAAAGCAATAACGAATGTGTAATTTGCATTCATTTCTGTAAACCATACCAATTAGAAGAAAGTAAAATTTTTACGATCTCATAAATTACAATGACAGTTATAAAATGAACAAAGTTTTTTAGAAGTTACATTATGTTATAAGTCATATCACCTAGGAAAGGTGTGGAAGCCGTCTAGAACATGTGGCGTATTGAAGATTTTATTATATAAAGCCGCGAAAGAATGCAAACGGGGATTTATTCATTCAAGCTCGGTAATTAAAGTCAATCTATTTATGAAGATCTTGCGAATTTTTTGTCGGTAATAACGAATTGTAAAAGTTATAATTTTTAAATTGCATGCAGGGTTATACTCAACGTTTAAATAATGGTTGATACAATTTTTTTAACGTAAAATCCAACGTACAAAAGTAAAATCTTATTGAAATAAAAAAAATTTAAATGGAATTACGTAGTTAATAAACTGATTTTCTAATTATGGTGCAAAATGGAAAATGAGATTTAGTCAACAAAGTCTTTAGAAATAATGCATAATTTAATGGTCAAAACCGCAAGTATTTCATTGTTTAGATCTTTAGTTAGACATTTCGTTTTACAATTAGTTTAAGTAGATTAAGCTTGCATAAGAGTTTTGGGTGCAGATATTTTTTTGTAAATGGATATTGTAAGCCGTTTTTGAGGTTGAATTAAATAAGTTCAATTATTATCAATGATTATAAAAAGGTATCTGATTAGCTACTTTTTATTTTTCGAAGGTAAGAGAGATTTTTGCAATTATTCACAACTAATTTTAATAATCAGTACATAGTGTGACATAAATAAAAAGTTTGGAGTGGATTATATGCTCTCTATAGTAATCACTAGTAGTTGTGAAATGTTATGTTTTGACTTAAGCTGTAAATTGCATTTATAGGTTTAATGATGGTGTGTAAGTAATTTTTATGAATAATGGGTATTGAAAAAAGATGTCAGTGAATGTAGAGATTATTATAATTTGAAGGATTGTTTATAAATATTGTAGTATAGTTGTGATATTAAAATTTCGTCGTTTTATTATGTTTGAACTAGCGAGATTATACGGGCTTCCTCAGGTAAGAAGCAATTACATTTTATTTGCGCTACAATCACAGCACATTTAATAACGACTAACGCTTGAACAGGATTTTAACTAGGCAAACCATAAAATTTTATTGGCACCAGTGGCCCAGTTTTGTGTAACAGAACAAACTGCCTCAGACCAAGATCTTTGAAGGGAAAAGCTGTATAAGAATCCTTAAGTTTTGCGCTAAAAAGTAAAACAGATTAAAGTACTGTCTTACTTTTTAAACTAATTTTTACAATTAACGACCCTATTACTAGCTTCTCGGAGGATGGAATGGAAGTGACAAAATTATCAAAACGGTTCATAAGAACGATTCGTCTCGGAAAACCTTATCTGCACGAAATTATACCAAAGAAGACAGATGCTTAACAAAACCAGGACAGACCACAACCGTTGTTTATAAAACAGCTTGGAAAATCTTAAAATATTTAAGAATAATAAAGTATTTACTTACAATTTCTACTGTTAAAGTGCAATTTCAAACGATTATCTTGAGTTTCTAATGACGTTCACAACAAGATTTCAAACACCTGAAGTATAGACTGTATGCAAGTTAACCTTGCAATAGAATTAATATGAAAAAACGGATTGTTTATTGTTTATTATCTTTAACTAAAAATTTATTATGAATATGAAAACTTATTTAGGATTGCAAATAAGTAGTTTTAGGGAATTTTATCATTTTTTCTTTCTTACAAAAAATATATATAATGGCGTCAATATTTCGGCCTTCGTGTGATAGTTTAATTAAGTATTTTGTGGCATGAATCAAAATTAGATGAAACTTTGAGCCGCAAGGTCTTGTGGTCCACGAGGCTATAGTTGATTGCCCACGTGGCTCATGTCTTACCCCGATTCTCAATACGCTTTAGCACGACAGCAGTGTCTGGAAAAACTTAGTTCGTTATTTGGGAATGAAGCATCGTCCACAACTATGGTTTGTAAGGGTTTGCAAAATTCAAGGATTGAAGACCAGCGTCTGATTATAATCACAAAGGTTATCCATGCAACTTTGTTGTCGCAAAGAATATCGATACTCTACGTGATATGACTATAGCAGATCGGCATGTGAGATAAAAGGCGAAAGAGGTAATCCATAGCCATTGTAGCGCAACAAATACAGGTGATTTTACACGATGAGCTGATGTTACGAAGGTTTACGAACAATTTGAAACATTTGCAAAAGTAGCCATATGTCAAGCCGTGCAAGAAAAATAAAAGTTTCGACGGTGATCGTTTAAATTCTATATGTACGTGGGGTGCTCAATATATATCGGGAACTGACAACACTAGTGTTGCTATGTGCGATCTAACATTTCTAACCTAAAGTTTGACATTTTTGACAGTATACATACTTATAACATTTTGCCAATGAATAGTATTTGTTTTATTTCGATTGAGTTGTAAATTTTGTCTCGGCCAAGACATGGAATTAACTCGTAGACATTTTTGTGGGATGATTTTTTTACGATCTTCCAACGTGGATTGTCCCCATCACAGTGTCCGAATCAACTTATTTCGTTGGAATAGTGAATTCAATCGTGGTCGTAGTTCGTTAGCGGATGAAATTAAAGAAGGTCGTCCAAAATCAGCTGTTATGACAGAAAACATCGATGCTGTACGTGAATTGATAATGCAAGATCGTTCGTCATGTGACTTATTGTGACATTCGGGCATTCCAAGGCTTTAGCATGACAAGTATACATTCGATATGACATGAACATTTAGCTGTGAAAAAACTGGGTGCGCGTTGGATTCCACATAATTTGACAATCGCTCAAAAAAAGACTCGTGTCGATTGGTGCAAAGAAATGCTCAAAAAATACTTTGCAGTGCATCAAACGCAGTGTATAACAACTACACAGATGACGAATCTTGGATTTATTCGTATGAACCCGAAAGTAAAAAGCAGTCGACTGTATGGATCTTCCAAGATAAACAAAATCCAACAAAAGTTGTCCGCGCTCGAAGCACTTCGAAGAAAATGGTTGCCTGTTTTTCGGATTAAATGGACATGTCACGAGCGTTACTTGAGAGGATCGTATAACAGTTAATTTTGCTTGGTATTCAACCATTTGTTTGCCACAATATTTCTCAGAAATAAGAAAAATAAACCGATGACGCCGAATCATTCTCTATCATGACAACGCGAGCTCTAATACATCAGCTCAAACAAGTGATTATTTGAGCACTCAAAACATCGATTTAATGGGTCATCCGCAGTATAGTCCTCATTTGACACGAAATGATTTCTTTTTGTTCTCACACGAGTTACATATCCCCCAAATCAATATATGTATAATTAAATAGAAATTATTAAGAAACTTAAGTTGGATGCAACATTGTAATTCAAGAATGCGTTCAAAACTTATGTTTTGGAGATATCTCAATCGGAATGAAAAGAATACTATGAAAATTGGTTCCAACGTATGCAAAAGTGTATCAATCATCGTGGAGAATATTTTAAAAAACAGTAAAGAAGTTTTCACACCCTAAGTTTTGTTTTTGTTACTTATTCTCGATTCATATCTAGCACCCCTCGTAACATCGTAACAGATGAGGAATTATGGATTTATTCATATGAGCTTGAAATTAAACAGAAATTAACTTCACTTCAAAGTGAACTTAATCCAATAAAAGTGTGCGTCGTCGAAGTGTTTATAAAAAAAAGGTTGATTGTTTCTTCATAAAAGCAAGTCATGCTGCAACTGTAGCATCGAAGGATAATTAATTCTAGAAGTCGCCAAAATTAGAAGAAACAACGCAAACCGGCGAATCAACCTTCATCATGGTAATGCAACCGCGCACACCGTCAAGTATATGACGAATAACAACATCCAAATAATGACTCGTTCATATTCGTCGGATTTACCGCACAATGAGTTTTTATTTAGATACATCACCTGAAAGGGTCATTAAAACCTTAAATTCGCTTGTTTCGGAGGAAGCTCGTTCAGAGAGGTAGAGGAACGTTTTGAAAAGCAATTTACCTAACGTCATGTGTGCTTTCATTTATATTTTCCGCGAGCTTCAGCAGTGACCCTTGTAATGGGCAGATTTATGTGTGTATAAACTAAATTCTTCATTGCACAGATGCAACCGCGAATAACTAATGTCTTATGCTTTCCATATGGTTAAAAACATTGAAATTTCAATAAAATTTATTTATTGAATTAACTAAACGAAATTAGTTTATTTTCAGTTGATAAATGAATGTTCTGGGTGGTTAAAAGAAATATATACAGCTGTATTATTGATTATCGTTGCAAGCACGTACACAAATCCTTTCTACTTGCTTTAATTGTATAGAAGCACCTTTCTTGCAAGTAATATTGTAGTTAAAATCATTAGCTACTCACCTTTTATAACGCTTTGCTGTTCAGTATTAATGCAGTACTTACTTTGAAAGCGGTTGGTTGGTATACATATTTTCTTTTCGTTACTAAAAGCTCAAGACTTGTTCGAGGAATAGTTATAATGAAATGTCTATTAAAATAATATTTTCGTAATTTATATCCTATTGTAGATAACCGCATCGTAGAGACAATGAATTTAATCAATATGTCGTTCAGCAATTTGCGAATGAATCATGGTATAAATGTAAACCCAGCGCACAATAAATTTAGAGCTACTTGAAAATACCAGAATACCTCCTATAATTTCTGCAATCCTGATACGAAAACACATGTTTTAGAAGTGCACATTTTAGTTAGTAGAGTACTCTAACGTTAAAATTCTATATTATTAAAGTGTAGCTATTCCTAAACAGAAGTCTGTATTACTACAAATTATAGATACCTATAAATTAAGTAGTGTTTTAAAGTCGGTTTGACTATTTACCGCTTGAATAATAAAAACTAAAACTTATTGACTTTTCAGTGAACAGATTGTTAATTAGATATTAAAATAATTTGACGTATTGAAAAAGCTCTCCAGGGCTAATGTATTTAATTTGCAGTTAAGGTAATAATCGCAGTATAGAGAAACGTTAATCGGCCTTAAAAATCAACTAACTGCTAAGTACATTTGTACTATTTAAAACTGATATAGTTATCGCCATCGATTGTGTACACGCTATTAGTTCAAGTCGAAACAATAGAATTTTATAGAATAATAGAGATCACACAATATGTCTAATCGTTTTTATTTATTTTTCCTATTTTGTATGCTGTATAACCAGTGTGAAGTTAGCAGCCTAAACTAAGTAGTCACTTTACCAAAACAATACGAATGTAGGTGCCATAAAAATAAATTAATACGGGGTTTGATAAAATTGTAACGTGACATTTTTCTTGTGCAGCAATGTCAACTTACAGCTTCGTGAATCACGTGAATTCACTCTCCATATTCCTATTTTTATGTAAATTTTATCTCACAAGTTACTTGATCTTTTGTGTGGATGTTATTAAAGTTGCCTATATGCGTTTAGTTCGCTCTTGCAATATACGCTTTATTTAAATAAAGTGTTATGCTTGTAATTCGAATACATTTCTTTGAATGTTTTAGTTCAGTATTAAAGTTGCTTGCGTTATTAATTTTAGAAAATATTTTATTTTAATTCATTGGCAGTTAAATCTCACCCATACACAACTGAGGTATATATAAACTTCTGTAATAAAAATCAATATTGACAGTTGCTCTCTTTCTCTCTCTTCTCTCTCTCCCTCTTTCTGTCTTTTTCTCTCCCTCCCTCTCCCACCCTCTTTCTCACTCTCTCTCTTGTTTGTATGGTAATACTTGTGGGATCGCAACTTATGGACTATATTAGTGGGGTCATTTGTGTTATCAGGCTCATCAGCTAGAAAAGGCATCGCGTTAAATACTGGCACTAACAACTTTTTTGCTCTCTTTAAATTTGACATCCTCTCTTGGCAGTTTCAACGTGGGGTCAGGCCCCACAAACATAGCCCTCAGTATGTGGCCACACAAATACAGTCATTAGTATGTGTCTCCTACTCTCTAAAGTGTGCACTGTTGTCATATCTAATACGCTTCTCAACCGTCGATCACGTGATGTTTGTGTATCATCTCTTTAGTTGAACGAATTATATCGGTTACAAGTACATTTATGCTATTTTACAGCACTCACGGTAATAACACGTAAACGTATTTTATTATTGCCACGAGTTAGAGTTGTCGTGATGGTGCATTTCCTGTTCAGTATTTAGTGACTATTGTAAGTATTATAACTACAAAGTGTTTCCGAATAAACAAAAAATGGCATCGGATCGCAGTCGACGGATTATGTGCCGTGTTAGAAATGGCATTGGTTTTGATGAAGGTAAGTTGTTTCTTAAATATTCTAAGAATGATCGGTTTGTTTGTCGGATGAAACTATTAAATTACGCTTGCAACAAAAACTTTATTAACGTTTACGACACTGAAACAATTTAATTAGCTTTGCTTATTTAGAGAAATTTGAATGTATATACCGCCAAATAACGTAAAACACTTTACTAATTAATTTATAAGAATTCCACACGTTCGTATATAGTTTTCCTGCATCTACAAACTAATGCTTGGCTCAGTGGTGACGTGAGGTTTTTCGACGCCTTGTGTAAAATTTTTGATGTATTGTATTTTCTTGTTAAACATCAAGTCTGAAATTTTTTATTTTGTCATTGATTAATTTTATGTAGAGAACAATTCATTTGCAAAATTTCACTCCCTTAATATAGAAATTTTATCGCGAGGAATACAAGTCAGCTGATTAAATACCCATTAAAAACCCCTTACGTTATCACTGTATTTAAAGCAAGTCTTACAATTTTGGGATTAAATTAATTTGAAATATTATTTTCTTAAAACTCTCACAATCTTGTTTTAGGCTTACCTACAGAATGGTCCACGACATTCAAGCTTGAAAGGAATAACGACGAACTTACAAAATGGCAGGCTGTATCTACGACAATAAATGGTAAGTCCATTTCTTTTATATATAATTTGCTTCCATGTAAATGCGTTCTGTAAAATACTTTCTAATATTTTCACCCAATAATTTCTATACTTTTTGTAAATAACGTTATTAACCGTTCGTATGGGGATTAAAATCTGAAACCTACCGCTTGTTAAACAAGTATAGGACTCTAGAAACTAGATTTCTGTTCCTAAGATTTTAAATTTTTTTATAGCCGCCCATTAAACTGGAAGAATTATATTGATAGATACACAATTAATTGTAACACGAAGTTGTCAAGAGCTTGCGGAATAATATTTAAAGCTTTTATTTTGAAAAATTTTTGAGATGCCTCTGAATTTGTGAAATATAAAATACTAACTTTAGTGCTTTCATAACCAAAAATGATACAAAAATTTACTAGAGTTTTCAAAAATTATTTTTCGTAAACGTTACATACATTAGTAGTAATTCTTCTTCCTGTTCTTTGAGAATGAAATTGCATCAAGTTTTAAATGTATATTCAGTGAGGTTTCAATCCATGACCAATAGGATCGTTGTCAAAATGGTGAAACTTTAAGATTTGGCATTCCTAACGAAAAGAAAGGAAAAATGTATTCAACCATAACAAACATACAGGAGTATTCAGTATTGTAAGTTACTATACATCGGTATTTTAACGTTCGTTACTTTGTTCCGTTTATGTTTGGATTATATTGTTTTTGTGATAGCTGTAGAGTAAGTATATAATACATAAAAGAAATTAATAGTAAAATTCGCAGTAACCGCATAATTATCTTTAAGGCACGGCACATTAAATCAATGGTAAAGGCAAAAATTTTTCATTTTAAAATCTAAAGAGCTTGGGCTATAAGTAGAACTGGAATAGTTTCCTAACAATTTAAAATTATAATAACCTACCAAAACATTTTAAGGTTGAATTTAAACTTGAAATTTCTTAAAACGGCGAAGTAAAAGTGCAAATTTTTTTAGACAATTTTCAAACATATAGCCTGATAAGGGAACAAATCTTTTTTTCTAATTAATTTATGCTTGATTCAGTATCCTAATTTATGCATTCTTGGTAAATGTATACTTTGAACACAAACAACAACTAAAATCGCAAATAAAAAATTACTTAAAGAAATGGCTTAAATAATGCGCTTTAAAATTGTACTTTTAACATAATAATTTGGTGTCCGATATGAAATCATTTTCAGTTGGCTTCATGTAAACATCTACCTATATGCATATTAAGTTCATTGTAGAATACTTCATGACAGCCACTCTAACGTTTTGTTTTTGTGCGGTTTCTTGTTTTACATAATTCATTTTCTTCCCTTATTAACCACATTATTATAGTTTCTCAGTTTTTCTATAAATACTTTTCTGAAAAATTAGTTTAGCTAAGTTTTTGAAGTCTCCCAGCTTTTGTATTGTCGAATAATACAATTATTTTAGAAAAATGTTTTTAAGTAAATAAACTTTATAAACCAATAATCGGTATATATATATATATATATATATATATATATATATATATATATGTATATGTATTTTGTTGTGATACTGTAGCAATACCTCTATGTGCCCTTTTGTGAATTAAAAAGGTAAAATTTTAATCTGTCAATTTTTAATGTATAAATTTAATTGCGTCGGCTAGCTCAGTTTTAAATTACGCATGGAGCTTGCGACAATACGACAAACAAAGCATTTAACTTTACCTTCTACCTATGTTTCCTGTTTTCAATCCTTAAACCAAAACACCATTAAGCACAAATTGTTATAATGTTCTCAAAAATATTTACAACGTATAAAAGTTTAAAGAATTCTCTAACTAGGATTTTCTTCTAATAATTGAATAAAAAATTTAATAATTATCAATCCCAAAGATGATCAAAAAGCCACTAAAAGTCACTATTATTATTATTATTATTATTAACTGAAGCCTGATGAACGTTCATTTAACCTCTTTAACTATTTACGTAATTTACAACGTATACTAAAAAAAAAACAAACCTTGCCGACCGCTCACATAAATTATCATAAAAGCAATTTTTTAAAGTATTTAAATTAGAAATATTCTATACAATGTTAATTTTTAAATCATTCAGTTTAGCTATGTACAACGAAATATTTACAAATAAAATAATAAAACATTCAGATTGGCTAACCTGTTGTTTTTAGTTCGAATCAGTCCCTGGTTCAACCGTTTTCGATATTTTCTGCATCCCTCATAGCATCGCCTTAAATCACGCTAGCGTCCTCCATTAAACTCCTTGACAATTCATCGTTGAAGTAAATGCTTGTTGCATCTCCTCATTTGTTCCAGTAATCGTTTATAATCGCTTCCAGTATTTATTTAATCTTGTTCACCTAGCAATTATATAGACTTGTCTCCAGTAATCATTTAGACTTGTTCCCCAGTATTTATTTAAAGTCCTTTTTATTAAGGTTAATATTAGAACTTAAATTAAAACAACTTTTAGTTACTTACGCCTTTTAAGGATAAAACGACAAACCCATTCATTTTCCATAATTACAATGGTATTATTTCGCACTTCACAATTAATCACTTTACGTAAATTTCTTTGTTTTCTGAGACGTGAACTAAGCCTTACTTCATGGCGAATTGCTTTGTTTACAAATCCGGTCATATTTAAATGCATCGTCTATCTATTGATAAGCGCAAAGTTCGTTGTTGTGTATAAAACTTCAATACCAGGTTTTCGGATATTCTCTCATATATTATTGTATGTTAACATCAACGCGTTACTTTTGTCACGTACCATTTCGAGTTAACAGCATTGATTCGCTTGGATTTTCATACTTCTAGATAAGTAAACCATTGTTTGTTCAAATAACTTTGATGAACTTTGTTTTTAATTACCATGCCTTGCTTGTTTCCAATAAATCAGGTGTCGCTTTTAATTTTCTAGTCAGGTAGACTTAATACAATTTATGAATTAAATTATATGCGTTTGCTATCTTACGCATTATTAAACCTGCTTGTTTTAATTAGGATCCTTGACGTAATAATTATGTGTTATCCATGCGTGTCGCGTTTCAGCTTGCACTTATGTTGTTTAACAACTTGCGAATTTGTTTATTCAAATAAATCTTCAGGATATATTACATTAACTAAATTAATTATGATTATGATTTATATACAGGGCCTTGTCATTTACTTTCCAGTCTAATTATCGTATTTCTTATTTTCTTCAGAAAACTGTCTCGTTTTCTGAGCCCTTATGTATTTTATATAAAGTGCGCTATACTATTGTTCCTAACTACCCCTAAATGACCCTATTAACACAGCAATATATATATATATATATATATATATATATATAGTAATTTTTATATTTTATTGACCATTTCTATTATTTTATGCAAAACTTTTCTTGGAACTGGTCATTAGTAATATCTCAATATTGAATGTTTTCTATATGTAAAATAAACCCATTTACCTTGCTATTGTATTTTTATTTTCATATTACGCGTTTCAGTTAAACAACCATTTTCAAATATGGAAACTATAAAATATCTCTAATTAAATATTGATTTTTTTTTTAATTTAAATTGCATACATACCATTTAATGTAAAGTCAAACTATTAAAACTTACAAACTAAATAAATTATTTTAACATTTTAGGATAAGCAACAATACATCCTAACAATACTGTTTTGGATATGTTTTTAATTTAAATCTTGCTTTCCTTGTCAATTTATACCTAACATTTGGATTAATAAAACTTTACACAACTAATACCTTATCAGTGATAATGCTATTGAATTATACATATAAATTATTACTTGCTTATGCTAATATACAGTGTGAGAGGATATTAACGTATGTGATATTTAGATTATTTTTGTTGTGTTAAATTGTGGTAAATATTTATAAACCCGTCTTGGTCTATTTTTGAGTTTATAGATTTAAGGTTTTTGAATTTCTATTGTTTCAATTATGTTTCTTTTATTATGATTTACCTCCCTCCCCAAAACTTTTAACATTACTAAAATTGAACTAGTAGACTTTTTCAATGGCGTACGTTGCTAGGGTCGTGCTGTTTCTATTATTCGTTCTTATAGTTTATGGAGGAATTGTTTAGAATTTCCAATATATACTCCAGAGCATTCTTTACAGTTGATTTTTTATATTGTGTGGGTTCTGTTTTGTCCATCTATTAACGATTTAAGTTGTGTAAATACCGCTCTTGAAGAGTTATTTGGCATATGTGCCACATAAATGTTATATTTCTTAAGGCATTTTTAATTTTTTTTGATAACCCTGGAGTATATTCAATCCCTATTTTATTTTTATTAATCTGTTTTTTTTGTTTACCGCCATTATTATATATTTTATGGACTTTTGTTTTTATTATCTGTTCAATAATTGATTTAGGGTATTTATTATTTTTAAGTATAGTTTTAACCATTTTATATTTTTGACCTATGTTCATTGTGTGCCAATTGTATGGCTCGTTCCACCAGGTTATTTATTACATTTTCTTATATTGTTTTGGTTTTGATAAAAATTTAAATATCTGCCACTCCATGTATTTTTATACCAATTTAGGACATTTCCTTTTGTGTTATACGAAATAAGTGTATCAAGAAATGGTATCGATTTATTTATTTTTTTCATACGTAAATTGAAGTTTTGGATACAAATTGTTAAATATATATATATATATATATATATATATATATATATATATATATAAAGGATAATCTTTAATGGTAGTGACAATCGAAATAGATTGTTCGTAAAAAATGCTACTGAAACATTTTTAACCCTTCAAAAACCGAAGTGAAAGTCTGTACATTATTCTAATCAGAATAGTGTATTATTTTTAAAGAAAAATATTTTTTTTTGTGATGGGAAAAAATTTGACATTTAATGTTTCTTGACAGGTAACAAAATGTCACTTTTTATAAATTTACTTTTTTCCCGGGAAAAAAATGAGGACGTTTTCCCAGGTATGTGCAAATAAGTAAGAACACGAAGATATTTAATTTAACATTCGGTTGTAATATAACATCGTATCATAACTTTGTCACGTTCAAAACAACCGATATAAACAGCGTAAGTAAGCAATTTTTGAAACCACTCTCAGAATTAAATTCACAGATATTTAATTACTTGTTTGAAACTTCAAATTTGACATCGATTGATTCTTTGACTTTAATATATTGTATTATTTTTTCAATATTAAATCATCGTTTTGCCTGTCGCAGAAGAAAATAGTGTATTATACTCGGGGAAAAATGTAAGATTTTAACTCAGTGTTTTGTCTCCCTTCGCTTCACGTCGATTGACAAACACATCTCGAGCTAAAATCTAGTACTTTTTTCCCTTGAATAATAAATAACAATTTTTCTGTGACGGGAAAAAATTTGACATTTAATGTTTTTTGACAGGTAACAAAATGTCACTTTTTATGAATTTACTTTTTTCCCAGGGAAAAAAATGAGTACTTTTTTCCCGGGCATGTGGAAATAAGCAAGAACACGGAGATATTTAATTTAAAGCCGGGTCCACACTTGTAACCTTCGGAGGTAACATAACGTCGTATCATAACTTAGTCGCGTTCCAAACAACCGATATAAACAATTTAAGTGAGCAATTTTTGAAACCATTGGCAGAATTAGATTGACAGGTACTTGATTACTTTAAAGGTTTCCTTAGCAATGCAAGTCTAACTGTCTCTATAAGTACAACAACCTATTTATTTGAAACTTCAAGTTTGACATCGATTGACTTTTTGACTTTAATGTATTGTAATATTTTTTTCAATATTAAATCAACGTTTTGCCTGTCACAAAAAAATAATGTATTATACACGGATAAAAATGTAAGATTTTAGCTCTCGGTGTTTTGTTTCCCTCCACTTTGCGCCGGGAGACAAACACACCTTAAGCTAAAATCTAGTATTTTTTCCCCTTGTATAATAAATAACTATTAGCTACATAACTATAACTACAAGGAATTTCTCTGAAAAGTTTTTTGATTCTATATAGCACTTATAATTGTGATTAGGCGGTTGTAACTGCTTCTTTTATCTTATACCTTGAAGCTATTTTTTTTTAAGCACTAGCCCCACCTGTGTATCAGTGAAACTGTTTTTTCTTTCTTCTTACTTCTTGCACCACTTTGTGTGCCAGTGTAACTAATTTTTCGAATGGGCGCCAGTGAAGCGTATTTTTCTAATTTATATCTGACTCTAGACGTTGGGCGCTAGTGAACCGAAGTCTTCCGACATAACTAGGGGTCTATTCCTTGGGTAGAGCTATGAGAAATGGGGGGGTAAGTCAAAATCTGTTTGTATGTCAAACTTAATCTCAGATAAATAGGCGCCACCAAGTCCGGACTTATTCACGATAATGGCAGGGCATATTTCTAAGGGCGGACGTGGAGACCCAAAGAAAAAAGATCGCCTTCGATGACAAAAACCTGTCTTAAGAAAATAAGACGCTGTTCCTGTAAGAAATTATAATAGTTAGGTTAATAAGAAAGGTGGAACACTATTTGTGTCCCGCAAATATACATAAAGAAATAGTGAAAAGATATTTTCTATTTAAAGTTGGCATCAAAAATTTACTCTTAAAGATGTTAGCTTTCAGTGGTTAGGTTTGATCATATTTGATCAAAATAAAAAACTTTAATCTTGAACCAATAATTTACTAAAAAGAATCTCTTTTAAAATAAAATGCAATGCAACAAAATTTAATAAATAATTGAATTACTTCGTGAATTTTAAATTAAGATTTATCAAAATTATTCATAATCAAATATTTTACAGCATAGTGTAAACTTGTTACACAAAGATACACTAACCCGCGCAGATCTGTTCAGGCCGATTACATTAAAAATGTTACTATTCAAGTTTTCCTCTTTAAGTTAAAAGTACTAGTTTTAGTTTCCAATAAAAATGATCAGAAAAATATTCTTGTTTACAAAAGTTGTGCTAACGCTGTTCTAAGCATTTGCTTTCAAGGATACATCTGTCAGCAGTATACTACAGAAAAATAAGTGACGTCAGTAACACCTGTTGTTGTAACTAACAATTTATACTGAAGCAACGTGTTGTTTCTTAAAACATCAAATTAGTGAATTTTAATTTCGACACTGGAAATTCCAGCTCAGCAATAGTTGAAACAAATATCATATTCGTGCTTTTACACATAAGAACAAATTAACGCGTTTCTAATTTGAAACACGAAAAATTACTTAAAGCTAACTACGAACCAAAACTGCTTTTCCCGCCTAGATGAGGTACTTGTTACATCATGCGACGTTCACTGCATGTAGTATGAACTCAGCTCACCCTAGACAGCTTCTACCACATGGAGTCGTTCCAGGTGTAGAATTAAATACAAAGTAGCATCTTTACGCTGTATCACAAAGTTATCTTCTTTAAATTGGTTAAACTTTCCATCCTCTAAGTTGCATTGTTCACGCCGTAAAACAAAGTGGTTTTAACAAAAGGGATTGAATTTCCTATCTTCTAAGTTGCATTGTTCACGTCGTAAAACAAAGTAGTTTTCTTAAAATCGATTAAATTTTCTAATTTCAAAGTGCATGGTTAATTGTAGCAATGTGTCTCGTCGCGCTAAACAAATTATTTCAAATTAAACAAGATAATAACTTTTATACGTTACCAACCGCTATTCAAGAATGTGTCCTCACTCATCAAAATTGATACGCAAATTACCGGCCTGCGTTCTTTCATACATCTTGTCTCTTCTTCCACGTATGGCCGAGTAATTATCAAACTCGCTCGGGCGACCGGAGGGTCCAAGGAGGAGGTTGTCAAACCTAAACGCGCCTGCGAATGGCTGTAGAAGACACAGATATCCAACCACAAATAGAATAACAAATAAAGATGCTGCTTTAATGTATTACTTTACTTGTTAAATGTATTTTAACATTATTTTAATAAAAGTGTTTTATTATTCTCGCTCTTTGATGGAGGGATTTATTAACCACAAAATAAAATTATTAAAAGTGTCTTATTATCCTCGCACTTTGATGAAGGGATTTATTAACTAACAATAAAATTGTTACAACCTTAAAATGCAGTAAATGACTGAATATTCAAGTTGTACAATTTGTGTATGCGTTTCTTTTACAAAAAAATATCTAACCCACATAGGCAGTTAGACGAGTTATTTTGTTGTGGTGTCATTGTGTTGTGTTGATGCGAATTTTTATTCAGGGTCTAAGTCTGCACCTAAACTTAAGGTTTATGCAAACATACGTCTAACAAATAATTTTAAACATACAAAAAAAGGTAAGTTAACCGAATGTATTTCAAATTCCGTTGGTATGTCTAAAGTAGAATTTTGCCGCGTCTGGGCATTTAATCCGTCGCCCCCTTGTCCCATTAAAAAAATCATACTTAGCTAGTAATCACCATGATTGATAATTTACATTAAAAATCTACCCTGTTACAGTGTTGTAAGTCCAAGTAACGAGCAATGAGACCTTAAACGTTAAATTTTTAAAAATTAAACACTACTGTAAAGATTTCGAGTAATTTGCGTGGTTCACGCTTTTATTCACGTCACTATTGGTATATGGCAAAACACTCGCTTTATTTCTGTAGTACCTACACGAGCCATTCGTACTTCTTGTTAATAACTTTTGAATAAAAAATTGTCTTTTTATGAATAATTACATTTATGTGTACTTCCAGGGATCCTGCAACAACCCAAATTTCGACAGAAGCATATATCGTGGAGTGCGAGTGAAAAAGAAGCATTGTTTAGTTATTTTGCCAAACAATTGAGAAAAGGTGAGCGAATCCAGAAAAAATTAATTGAAGATTGTCAAGAACAGCATTCAGTTTTGAAGAAACGTAGTTGGAGATCAATTAAAGATTATTATGTCTATTTTATGAAAACCACTAATTCTAAGAAATGCATAAAATAGGTTAAACTGTATTATTGTACAGATATGAGTATTCAAAATAAAACACGAATTTTAAATACATTTTGCATTATATTGTCTTAGTTTGTAACTAAATTCAGATTTTCTATTTATAAACCGCATATGTTTTCGAAGGCATTATAACATGTTACACTTGGTTTAAAGTTTTATCTGGTCGGTAATACAGTTAACCAAATATTGCACTTAGATGGTGGTACGTTTAAATGACGATAGATGGCTCTTAAAAGCCTGTAATACAGTTACCAAAGTTTGTAAGACACACCGCGCAAGCGCAATAGATAAATAGCAATGCTACGCCCTGGCGGAGGAAAACGCAAACCTTTTACAGATTTGATGCGCGGCCCCACCATGACGTCAGCAATAATTTATATTACGCCATAATCGGAAACAAAAATTAAATAAACAATTAACAAAGGTTCATATTCATGAACCATTTAACGATATTACTCACCCCGGGAATCCGAACTCGTCGAGGTTGACCCAAAGTTGGCCTCTATCAGGGTTCCATGTCGGAGGAATTAAAGATGGCTGTTTCTCAGGAGCGGCTAGCAGAGCATGTCCCTCAGGGTCGTCTCAGGTCCAATCTCGCCTCGAGGTGCTGCAAATTCTTACCTACGTAGGGTTTGGCGGGAGAAAGGTAAAGGCAGACAAACAAAAGATAATTAGGAAAGGGACTACATAGGTAAACCCTAAGATACGTTACCCAAGACAATAGATACGTGCACTTAACACGACGATACCCGATAAAAAGCCACGTTTCAGGGCGAGAACCGCGAAACTCCCCACTCTTTGTCTACTATTCATATACCCCTATAGGGATATTCATTCTTGCGCAAACTCACTATTGTGACCTGCCGGAAGCACCGCCCAGTCTATTTAAAAAGTTCCCGCGTCTTGCGTATTTGAAAATTAAGGCGGGAAAACTTCCGTACATTAAAACTAAACTAAAACAATGTTAAAGTGCAAATTCGGTTTGCACGTAACAATCGCGACAAAGCCACAAAAGAAAAAACTTAAAAAAAGAAAAAGTCTGTTAGCACAGTAACAGCTTAAAATCTAAGTCCTAACTACCCTATATAAACCCTAACTTAAAACTACAAAATGTTTATAAAAGGCGCCACCTGGTTTTTTCGACCGATAACACGTCTACCGAGGTACCAGGAAACGGAATAGGTAGCCCGATAGTCTTTGACTACACTAATTACCGACAGCACAAATTTGTCGGGGAGCATGAAACACCACTTAAACTAACACGGGTGCGACAAGTCGCCTAAACTATCTAAACCTATCTAAACTTATCTAACTAAAGCTAACACAAAAGTTCTTAAGTGCAAACACACATGAGTGTTGCATTGAAACTATTCTTCTTTTTTGGCAAGAAGTGCCCAAATTTAAAAATGTTCATGAGAGTGCGTCACCTTGCACTCTAGCAAATTTTGTTACTGGTACTTTGGTTTTCCTACGATGCACATTTAAAACTTGTCCGTGACACAGTTGTGAATCACAAATTTACCAAAAGTACCGCCTACTAAATCCTTATATGCTAACCTGACAAATTACATTTCTAAATTGGGTTAGCTTTTTCACTTAATTTTCAGAAAGATAATTCCCACGTCTGGTCATATATACCACACGTTAGGACGATAAAAAGATAAGATAAGATCTCAAATTGATGTTAAAGATAGTAGATAAGATAATGACATTAAGCTTAAGTTGTTATCCTCAAAGGTAATGAATAAGATAACGGTATTAAGCTTTAGTTATTATTTGAGATACTCGATAAGATAACACGATATTAAGTTAAAGTGATTATAAGAGATAGTAGGTAACATGAATTTAAACAGAAGTTATTACTCAAGATAACCGGTAAGATAACGCGAAATAACTCGAAGTCATTCCTAACGGTAGTCGGTAAGATAACGATAAATTAAACCAAAATTATTACTAACGGTAATCGGTAAGATAACGATACTAAACTAAGGTTATTACCAAAGGTAATCAATAAGATAACGATATTAAACCTAAAGGTATTATCGAAGATAATAAAGAAGACAAAGATATTGGCCTAGTTATTACCCAAGACAATGATAACAACAAAGAGTGGCTCCAGTAGAGCCGTTTAAATGGGATTGACCCGTGCCCTCTAAAAGAGAAACCTGTGAAGCAGGTCCGTTCGCAAGAACAGCACGGGGACCGGCAAGGCGTTTGGGTGCATTTCTGCACCCGCGTTGATCGATATCGGTGAACTATCACCCGATATCCACTCGGTATATAACGATATGCGATATACACATTCACTCACACATTCACACACTCGTACATACCTTCACTGCCAGAGCCCATGCACTGACAGCGGCACCGCATGACCCCACGAAAGATTCGCAGAGACGAGGTCCAGGTGTCTGTGGAAACCTCCCGCGCAACCACACGGTGACTAACAGAAATGAAAAGGCAGTAGAAATAGGAGAGGTAAAAAGAAGGAGGTTGGTTTTTTGGAGTGCATAAGAGGCACCTCCAGGTAGAAGAAAGTAGAGGAAGGGCTCGCATTGAGCAAAAGCGACAGAGGGAAAGGTGGATAGCAAAGCGCTACTCAACCAACAAGTGTGGTCAGTAGCTCGGAATGAGGGAACATCATTCTTATGTGGCAGACGGTGTTCCGGGACAAGAACAGGTCCACCGAGAGAAGAATAAGGCATAGCGGAGATAGCGGGTTAAGAAAAAAGTATAGTTTTTGGACAAGCGTCCGAGAGAAGGTAGAGAGTTGTCCCTATAAAACACAGCGTAGTCTGAAGGACCACCTGCGATATTAATCCGACAAGATAAGGTATAACATATGTTAACATTCACTAGGCTCCTAAGAGAACTAGTGCGATAATTTTCTAACGAGTGCTTCGACTACGATAAGAAAATCAGACAAAGATAGACACGACAACTTAAAAGTATCCTCACAGATACAAACACACAAAACAAACTGTTTTAAGGTAGTTTTTAAATCGGTAGCACCCTAAACACACACAAATGCCCAATTATAAGCAGTTAAATACAGATACACTGTCCCCATATGCTAAAACAACCGAGAATTTAATAAGATAACAATAAAAACAATAGCACCTCACCACAAAGTTCAATAAAAACAACGAAAAAATGTTTATACGTTATGTTGATTTAATAGAAAAGAAGGAAATAATGTTGTAGTATAATGATGTAGTATAATGTGGGCGACTGCAATAATTCAGAAGAAAAACACACGGAATAGGTAGTCCTAGTTTTTTGCAACTGCGAATATGAACTATTTCTTTCAATGGCATAGGCCGCGTCTCCTATGTGAGCCCAAAGAAGAAAGCATTCACTCAACATCAGCTAAAACCAATCATAAAAATTCAATGAGTTATTTCAACCAAAGTTACGACAATTACCACACAATTAAACCATATAAGAGAAGTACTAAGGACCGAACAATATGTAGTAGGAAAATTTCAAGGGTTAATTAAATGAAGCGACAGAGTTATATTGGGGGGTGTGTAGAGAATGCAGTGATACATGAGTAACGGTATGGTCGAGGAAAAGTCAACCAGAAGAAAAAGATAGCTAAATTAAGGTAAGTAAAGTTAAACGTGTAAGAAATTATATACTATATGAGAGAAGGAATAAGTAATTAAAGTTAACTAATTAGTGGTGGGAACAAAAATATTAGGTAGATGGTGAGGGCATGGAACATGAAAAACCTAAGTAGCATTTGGGTCGGCAGAGAATGGCTTAAGGTCTTTAATATGCCACCTGCCTTGGCGTTTTCCTTCAGCATCCTGAAGTTCGTAGATAAGGGGACTAATAACACGAGTGACCTTACAAAGAATGAATTTAGGGCTAATTGTGAAGAAAATTTCTTAGATGCATCCGATAAGACATAGTTCTTTTTCCACACTTGTTCGCCTAAGGCAAAGGAAATATTTCGCTTACGCAAGTTATAATGGTCCTTGCTCATTTCGTAAGCTTTTAACAAATTTTTTCTAACGTCGTTAAAGATAGAAGGTAATGACTGTTGGTCCTTGTCCCAACGTACTTTATCGTCAAATTCAATTACGTTAGTATCGTCAGGCACTAAACCATAGTAACTCCCATCGATTGGGGTATATCTTCCAAAAACAAGAAAAGACGGAGTGAATTGGGTTGCTTCGTGTTTAGATGTACGCAAAGCTTGGGCAATTTCAAAGATATGTTCATCCCATGTAGTATGGTCTGAATTAATATAAGAAGAGATAGCGGTAATTAAAACTCGATTTACCCTTTCGGTAGGGTTTACTTGGGGGTGATATTTTGCGTTAAACCAAATTTTTTGTACTTTGTAACTTTTAACGAAATTCTGAAAATCTTTAGAGATAAATTGTGCACCATTGTCACAAAGGATAATCTGGGGGACACCAAAGATAAGAAAGACATTCTGTTCTAGAAATTTAATTATTGCTGCGGAGGTAGCTTTACGTAGGGGTTGCACCATAACAAATTTAGAAAACCAATCGGTAACGACTAAAAGATATTGATTGCCTCTTTTCGATCGAGGGAGAGGTCCTAATAAGTCAAGCGATATTAATTGAAAGGGATAAGATACACGTTTAAAGTTACCCATTAAACCAGGGCGAGCATCTTGCGAACTTTTATGAGAACCACAAATTTTGCAGCTCTTAATGTAACGACAAACAGATTGCTTAAGTGTGGGCCAGTAATACAATTCAGATATTTTAGCGAGAGTTTTTGTAACACCAAGGTGTGCAGCTAAGGGATCGTCGTGACATAATTTGAGCACCTCACTGCGATTTGCAGTGGGCACAACGAGTTTCCATTCAGGTATATTCGATATTTTATGTGGGGACGAGGATACAAATTTATACAGTCTATTATTAGTTACACGAAAGGTAGGAAATTTGTCGGGATTATCGGAAACTTTTTTTTTATCATATTGAGGTACCAGGTATCCAGAATTAAATTTGGAAGGTTAAGAGAAACAACAACTCGAGATAACGCATCAGGTACGATATTTAATTTGCCAGGCCTATGCCTAACGTCGAAAGTAAATTGAGATATACGCAAGTTCCATCTTGCCAAACGACCTGCGGGTTGTTTCAAGTTATTAAGCCAAGTGAGTGCTGCACAATCAGTGATTACGGTAAAGTGTGTACCTTCGACATATCCTCTAAATTTCTCGATGCCAAAGATAACGCCCAATAGTTCTCGTTCGGTAGCAGAGTATTTTTGTTCGGCAGAAGTTAAGGCACGGCTCGCATAAGCGATTGGATGTTTTAAACCATTGTTTACCTGGAACAACATTGCACCTAACCCAGTAAGTGAGGCATCGGTTTGTATATAAAACTTATCATCGAAATTTGGAGAGATTAAGATAGGTGCTGAAGTGATTAGTGTTTTAATTTGTTCGAAAGCCTGTTGGGATTCTAAATTCCACTCGATAGTTTGGGATTTCTTTTATTTTTAATTAAAGCAGTAATGGGTGCAGATATAGTTGAAAGGTTAGGTAGAAAAATGCGATAATAGCTAATCATTCCAATTAAACGTTTGATTTCGGTAACAGTTTTAGGTGTTTTAAATTTAGTGATGGCATCAACTTTAGCAGGATCTGCTCGTAAGCCTGTCCCATCGATAATAAAACCGAGAAATGTAAGGGATGAACGACAAAATTGAGACTTTTCCCAGTTTATCTTAAAGCCTGCTGCGCTTAAACGTTCAGCAACTTCATCTAATGTGGCGATATGTTCATCGAAAGAACTTGAGATAACTAAGATATCATCTAAAAACACAAAGGCACGTTCTTGATGTAAGATAGGACCTAACGTTTGATCCATAGTACGTTGTAAAGTTTGTGGAGCGTTACAGAGACCAAATGGCAAAAAATTATATTCGAAAAGACCTCGGCCTGGGACACAAAAAGCAGTTTTTTGACGAGAAGATAAGTCGAGAGGTATCTGATAAAAAGCTTGTCTAAGGTCGATAGATGAGATAAATTTTGCGTTTCGAAGCCGGCTTAAAATTGAATCAGTTCTAGGTAGAGGGTAAGCGTCTGGAACAGTAACAGAATTTAGCTTCCTGCCATCAAAACAGACACGCCATTCATCATTCTTTTTCCGAACTAGTAATACAGGAGAGGTCCACGGTGAATTTGAAGGAGAGATAACACCAGATACTAACATTTTGTCTATTTCCGCATGTAAATGCTTTTGTAAGGCAGGCGATAAGGGATATTGACGTTGCTTAAAGGGAAGGGCATCACCTGTAGATATAACGTGTGTTGCCGTTGTAACGCAACCCAGTTCGGAGGTATTAAGTTTGCGAAATTTGTCGATTGTAGCGTTAAGAGTTACATCTTGGGAGTCAGTAAGAGAGATTTTGTTAGATATTCCTGTAGATGCACAGGAGTTTGTTTTAATGGAGGTTTGCCATGAAAAATCCTGAAAGTAAAGTGACAGATTAAAAAAGTTTACAGAAATCAACGCCTAGCAGAAATGGATACGCTAATGCAGGGACAATCAAAAATAAAACGTCACGTTCAAGAGATTCTACTCGAATTTTTAACTTAAGGGAGCCGGTTACATGTATTTGATTATCGTCCGCTAAATTTATGGAAGTTTTTTCGGGAATAATTTGAATTTTGATATTTTGTTGAGATAATTGATGTAAACCTTCGTTATTTATCAGAGAACATGAAGAACCTGTATCCAGTAAAGCAATTACATTTAAGGAACCAATTGAGATAGATAAGTGTGGACGGTTATCGAAGGGTTTTTTAACAAGTTGTGAAACGGTAGCAGTCTTTTTTATGATAAAAGGAATTGACGGTTTGTAACCACTTAGACCACTCGGCTGGAGTAGTATAGCATAGTTCCTCTAATGAAGGTAAGGTATTTTGTACATTAATAGTAGCGGTATTATTATTAGATAAATTTAATGACGGTACAACGTTAGAAGTGGTTTTATAATTTGAATTTATTGGCGTCTGTGTCCGTTGGATGATTGGTGTTGAGGGCGATTTTGGTTTCTCGAGATATTCACACCCTGATTTGAAATATCTCGACGGGAGTTTCCCGATACGTTAGGATTACAGTTGGTGCAGTTAGATTTGTAGATATTTGAGCGACCATAACCATAACAAAAAATATTTCTAGGGTATGTGCAGACAGTATAGCTATGTCCACTTCGCTTGCAGTTCCAACAGGTAAGTGCGTTATTAGTTATGGTAGGAGGAACGTTAAGGGTAGATAGTTTACGGGAAGGTCGAACTTGGCAAGCTAAATCAGGTTCTAGAAGACCAGATAATGTCTCGGGTGGTGGTCGATATTTGTCAATTCTTGACCTCACTTCTTGGAGAGAACGACATAGGTCTTTAAAATGAGCTAGCGAAGATATGGGCTGTAATGCCAAACGTTCTGAGAAATGGGGGTTTAAATTTCTAAGTAATTGATCGATAATTTCGGATTCGGAAGGTTTTTTGTCGAGTCTGCTATATAAAGCTTCTAATGAGGTAATAAAAGAAACAACATTTTCGTCGGGACCTTGAGTTCGGTTTCGAATTTCGTTCCAAAGGTCGTTAATGTAGCCATAAGGTAGGAAGTCTCGTTTTAAACAGGCAACTAATTCCTCCCAGGTAGAAATTTGGTGTCGTATGTTTCTGTACCATATTAATGCTGAGCCTGCGAACAAATCACCAGCTGAGATAAATAGGTCCTGGTCGGTACACCGCGAGAAATTTTAAAATCATTGATCCGATCCAGAAAGGATGATAAAGAAACCTTCGAATCAAACCCTTCAAAGGTGAGACCCCATTTGTATACAGGTATAGGTTTTCCTAATGGTTTAAGTGAAACAAGAGCGAGATTTGAAAAAGGTGACGATATATCTACGTCTGCGTTAGGATTAAGTCTTTCTAAAAGAATTCCTTCAAGCAATAACACCTCGGACAACAAACTTTGTTTAGCTTGAGTCGCTTGGTCATCGTTATATAAAGATAATGATTCGACACGGTGTTTGACGTGGGTTATTCTTGAAGTCAATCTCCCTAATTCGATATTAGTAGCCGCAGGATCTGTTTTGTTTATTATACCCGATATATCATCTAAAGATAATTTAATTTCTGATACGTTGAGTGGCCAGTCGCCAACAGGGTTCTTTAAGATAGCAACGCCTTTGGTTTCCTGTGACAAAATGGCCCTAAGTTGAGATCTCCTATCATTCTGATTGCTTGCAGCTATGATATTCGTGCACTCCAGCTCGTAGATCAATTCCAGCGATTTTAAATGTGATACGTTCATTATGAATACAATATTCAAGACACGATATAAAAATATGCGATTTTGACGCAGATTAGAAGGTAAAAACACGTTACAGCTACTTTAAGGTAATACGATACGATATTTAGGGTAAGAACTTGTTAGAACGTCACCGATAGAGAATATTAAAGCGTTAATTAATAAACCACTAAGGAAACATTTAGGTCAATGTTCAATTAAATAAATGTTTTGTTGATAAATACAAAAGGCTCTTCCAAAAATAGAAAATGAACGCAGGTAAGCAATTTACTTCACTCAGTGTTTTTAAACACAAAATTTTTATGTAAAGGATAAACCATAATGCAATTTTAGAATGTAACATAAAGGACAATGTATTTAAATTTCAAAAAACGGCCTTTCAAAGTTAAGGAAAGCAACTAAAGATATTTTAATTTAATATATGTGGATAATTTTGTAATAAACGTGTTTTAAAGGCATGTAATTAAGGTATATACTTATTCATATACTTACATGGATAAAAGTAAAGTTCTTTAAGTGAGGAAGCTATTAATACATTGTATCCTTATAAAGGAAATTATTCTAACCTAAAAACAAAGAAGAGAAAATCCCCAAAGGTTCATAGCCTCAACACGTTAAGGCGCCATCTGTTACACTTGGTTTAAAGTTTTATCTGGTCGGTAATACAGTTAACCAAATATTGCACTTAGATGGTGGTACGTTTAAATGACGATAGATGGCTCTTAAAAGCCTGTAATACAGTTACCAAAGTTTGTAAGACACACCGCGCAAGCGCAATAGATAAATAGCAATGCTACGCCCTGGCGGAGGAAAACGCAAACCTTTTACAGATTTGATGCGCGGCCCCACCATGACGTCAGCAATAATTTATATTACGCCATAATCGGAAACAAAAATTAAATAAACAATTAACAAAGGTTCATATTCATGAACCATTTAACGATATTACTCACCCCGGGAATCCGAACTCGTCGAGGTTGACCCAAAGTTGGCCTCTATCAGGGTTCCATGTCGGAGGAATTAAAGATGGCTGTTTCTCAGGGCGGCTAGCAGAGCATGTCCCTCAGGGTCGTCTCAGGTCCAATCTCGCCTCGAGGTGCTGCAAATTCTTACCTACGTAGGGTTTGGCGGGAGAAAGGTAAAGGCAGACAAACAAAAGATAATTAGGAAAGGGACTACATAGGTAAACCCTAAGATACGTTACCCAAGACAATAGATACGTGCACTTAACACGACGATACCCGATAAAAAAGCCACGTTTCAGGGCGAGAACCGCGAAACTCCCCACTCTTTGTCTACTATTCATATACCCCTATAGGGATATTCATTCTTGCGCAAACTCACTATTGTGACCTGCCGGAAGCACCGCCCAGTCTATTAAAAAAGTTCCCGCGTCTTGCGTATTTGAAAATTAAGGCGGGAAAACTTCCGTACATTAAAACTAAACTAAAACAATGTTAAAGTGCAAATTCGGTTTGCACGTAACAAACATCAACGTTGCTTTACTATCTCGAACTTTAATTTTTGACATGTTTAGAACGGATCTGCATTTTAATGTTTAAAAGTTTTTATGTGGTGACGTAGGTATGTGCATATTGCACGTACGTTATGATATCTGAAACAAAATATTTCCTGTACCCTCCAGCTACTGATGAACGGCGCCTCGTGCCTCAATGGCACTAACAATCGACTTAATAGCTATTAATATATCACTGGTTTATTAGTCACAGGGTTTAAGTACTTTTTGTACTTTGATGTTTAAGATATGAACGGTAAGTTGTTACCAATACTTGTATTTAGTTTCAGGTGTATTTTTTTAAAGTTTAGACAAACAATAATTTAAAATAAATTTTTGCTGTAACTTCTTACATTGCTATCATGTTTGATTAGAATTATTGTTGGAGTTATTATAGCTAGTTTAGCTCATGAGCAATGAGTGTATAATCCGAAATATATGTTTTTTAAATATTAGTACTTTGCTTTCAAACACTTCACAAAAAAATGATACTTTTAGTATACTCTTCGTTCTTCTACGGTTCCAGGTTCTCGACTGATACAAGCCTCTCACAAATAACCCACTTTACTTCGTCGAATGTGGGTTTTACAATAAAATACACACATATAAGAGTAATCACCCCATAGAATACAAGAAATATTTCATCAATAAGTATTCCCCTACAGGTAATTATATTCAAAATAAACAACTTACATTAATAATCGTATTTACCTCGTTATGCGCCGGCACTCACAAATACCGAACTCTGTGTCTTTTTAATGAACATAGTAGTTCAACTAATTGCTGTTTCTTGCACTATTATTCAGAAACATCACTTCATATAAACAAAACTCTTATACAATAATGACCACAAATTCAGTGTAAATACAGGCGTAAATATTAAAACGATAAAACCATGGAAATACGCTTAATCAAACTCTTGAACCGACTGACAACCAACCCATCTTCATGCAACAAAATTCTTAAACTAAATCTGTTTTAGTGACGCGTTCATGGGACGTTTGACTATATTGTTGTGTACACTACATACTAGTAGGCCGAATAATCCATCCCGATATATTTTTTTTAAAGAAATGTATAATGAAAGCCAATCAGGGAAAATTGGTACAAAAAAGATGAAACGAACCTGCAAGTGAAACGAGTCCAAAAAATTTATCTTCATTAGAATAATTTTTTATCTTCTTCACATACCTTTGTCATGAATAGACGTTGAAGATCACACAGAGTTTGGTGTTAATATTCTGGCGTTACATTTAGAATTTAACTCAATTTCGTCGTAAAACTTGGAATTCAACAAAATTCTAACTTTAATCTAAAAAAATGTCACTAAATTCTGATGCTGAATAGGTAAATGCAGATTTTTTAATACAGAACTTCAATAATTAAACAAAAAATTCCAAGTTTGAAGTCAAATTTTAGTTAATAAATTTTGAGTTTGAAATCGGAATACTAAGAAGATGTATGTAGTATACCTGCGTTTTCGTGGTTTGTTTAGAGCCAAATAGGAATTTTTTTAAATCATATTGTTACCTTCTACTACGTTGTAGAATAATATTATAAGCGTGTGGAACCCTGTTGTAATACATTATTTAAAAACTTGTGCCAAGGATAAGTAGATTGGACCCGTTAATTTTATTGTAGATAAAGGAAATGATAGGTTCTTTTAAATGATGTGGTTGTCCGCAATAGTTTATATATCTTTTGGTTTAGCTTAACTAAATAAAACAAATTTATAAAATTAAGTTAAGTGATGAATGAGGTACACCAGAAAACTTTTACTTGTACAGCAATAATAGATTTTCTACAAGTAAAGTTAATATTAACTGTTTCAATAACAGATATTTGTATGGAACTTCCAGCGTAGCCGTGTTTTATCCAATTTTATTCTTTTAATTAGAACATTATACAAGAACGGGAATGAATTAAGTATCTTTATCTTGAGAGTCATAGTTTACGTTTAAAACAATATTTTTAAATCTCTATTGTTTACACTGAATATAATTTAGGCGGAGCTAGTATCGGTATCATGTATAAAAAATCCCAGTCTAATAAAGAAGCTGTTATCGTACGAGTGGGCGGCGTCTGAAAGTATGTAGACTTAGCACTGTTATGTCTAATGTTCACAAGCAAAAAAAATAAAAGAAAGTTCATAAGTACACCAATATACACGTAAAATAGTCAAAATGAACAGTTTCTGCAGTGTGAGGCACTTCGAAAGTCCTCGGCAAACTTCGGTAACCTTTGGAAGGCTTCGTGGTTGCTCGTGGAACCAAGCAGGAACTTAAATACTAAGTAAACATATATCTATACACCGTTCGAAAAGGTCCAAAGGTCTTCGGTAGTCATCGCAATTCTTCGGAAGGCCTCGGGATTTCTTGGTGAGGCTGAATGAAAGCTTGAATAGCGGTAATAAGAAAGTATTTATAGTTTGAAAAGGTCCAGACGTCTTCGGCGGTCTTCGGGACTCTTCGGAGGGCTTCGTGTTTTACTGTTGGGACAATGTGAAGTTGTAAAGAATTAGGATGCGAACACAAAAACTATACATTGAACACATATACAATATTAAGGGGTTCTGGAGTCTTCGGTAGACTTCGGAATTCTTTGAAAGGCCTCGGGATTTACTTGTAAGGCTATGTAAGAGCTTGTATAATGCTAATAAGAAAATATTTATAGTTTGAAGAGGTCCAGACGTTTTCGGCGGTCTTCGGGACTTTTCGGAAAGCTTCGTGGTTTACTTGTGGACCAACGTGGAGTTGTAAAAAATAAGGATATACACACAAGAACTATACAGTAAATATATATACAATATTATGAGGTTGATGTCTTCGGTAGGCTTCGGAATTCTTCGGAAATCCTCGAGAATTACTTGTGAGGTTGCGTATATACACAGGAACGGTACATTGAACACATATACAGTATTAAGGGAGTTTAAAAGCCTTCGGTAGGCTTCGGAATTCTTCGGAAGGCCTTGGGATTTACTTGTAAGGCAGAGTAGAATATGAATAATGATAATTAAAAAGTTTTTAAGTTTGAAGGAGTCCAGACGTCTTCAGCGGTCTTCGGGACTCTTCGGATGGTTTCGGGAGTCGTGGTGCACTAGGCCTCGTCGAGCATGTTGCCACTGAATTCCATGGGGGTGCTATCCCGGAGGTACAGCTAACAGATGCATTCGGCGTCACCACAATAGACGACCTCTCGAGACTTTATCGCCGTGGGGGTGGCTGGGATGGATTCTTGCCGCAGCCCTTGGGAGTGCTGAAGCTGATCTGATGACGGCGGCAAGGGTAATGGGAGCTTCGGTAACGGGAGGGTGTCTCGGAAGGCACGTCGGAGAGCGTTCTGCATCTGCTTCCGGTTGGCCTGGTGGGTGGAATGAGGTTTCTCGCCCATTCGTAGTTTACTACAGACGAATTAAATGCGGCGTGTCCCAGGTACGGCGTCGGGCAGCTTCACGAGTCAAGAATTAAGCAGATTATGGAGAGCACTGAGTTCTTAGGCTGTGGTGAGCACTAGGGTACTGAATTCTGCTGGATTCGCAATCGTATTTATATGCTTTCTTCCACTATGCAAGGTATGTTGAAAAAAGGTTAGTGGAATGGGCATCCAATAGATCTGCTACTTTTAGGGTAGCACAAAAAAATGAGTTGGAGATCTCGATTTTCTAGGCCTGTGTTCTATGTTCAGCACGTGTACTTTGATATAGGGTAACAAGACAATCTAACGAAAAAAATACAAGCACTAACGAAGCATAAACCATTAAGACCATTCATTCTTGATTTCATATTATCATTTGCGCAAACCTGTCATGTATCCAGTGCCGCCAATAATTTTCCAATAGTAAAATGAGCTATAATGAAATGAATATGAGCATTAACATTCTCGAATAAAAACATGACAGTAGACTATTTTGGATTAAAAATTTGATGGAAGGGGGGCTCCTAGCAACATGCAACTTTCAAAATGACACAAAACAACGGCCTACATTTTTACTCAAGCTTTTTTCAATGTGATAACTCCTGACATTTTAAGCAAAAAAAATATTAGCATATCAACAAAATATGATCAATTTACTTAAGCGTAGAAATTGTATAAAACAATTATCTTTTATTTTTACATTAACTTTTATGAGTCATCTTAAATCAAGTCTCTTCTTGTTTCATTGAACATTATAAAATGTACTATGTAGAGGATAGGTCTTTCAAAATCTCATTACTGCAAAACAAAGACGGGACTTAATTCACGGTATAATCAATGTAAAACGAACCGAGAATAAATCTGTTCTTATTGCGCAGATTTATGAAACTTAGAAATACGTAAATACGTATTACATAAGCCACTAATATTGTAAATAACAGGATAAAACGCTTGAAACGACATAAAATCGATCTATTAACACAATTTGCAAATTGCTAAAATAATATGTTCACTGAAATTCATTCATATTAACAGAAATTATTCCTAAATGAAATCTAACACATGCCCTCAATTGAATCTGTGCAGTATGTAACAGAGAGTGATGGCCTCATAAGCATAGTTACTAACCTGAATAAAATCTGGCAACGGTGCAATAGTTCTAAATTACGACGTATGGTAGCGCACTATATCGGAACATTCTAAAGACCCCACTATGATCGATAAACAATCTACGGGCTAAAAGAGTTTTGAAACGTCCTATTACTGTACTTGTGGAGCCAGTGAAAATTTTCGAGGTTCTAGCACGTACTCGGGAACCATTTATTTTTTTATACGTATCTTTCATGGTGTTCATTCTAGCTAATAATTAGCGAAACCTCTTCGAAGTCGCATATGAAGTTTAGAAGCCTTTGAAGCTGTGGGATCACGAAGAGTGGCCCCAAAAGTTCGGCAGACCTCACAGGCCTGGTCAATAGATTGTAAATTGGTCCCACTAGAATAGGCGCGTGGTCCCTCTCTCTCTCTCTCTCTCTCTCTCTCTCTCTCTCTCTCTCTCTTCATTAAAAATTCTCTCCTTTGCTAGTGTTAGTAGATCATTTTCTAGTTGAACCTCCTAGGAAGAATATCTTTTCTGTCCTAAAGGGTATGTAATATATTATAAATTTTTAGAGTTTTTAAAAATATTCCTATAGGGATAATGGCGAATGGACAAATTTTGTATCGTTACCTGAAGGCCTATCATTAAAGCAAATGATGGTAAAATATTTGCAGATATAATTTTAGTCTTTGTAAACACGTGGAGATATTTTCCTAACACAAACTGGTTTTAGGGTCGTCCTTCCTATTAATTATTTCTTTGGTCTTCTCTAATATGCTGTTCGTTAGAAGGACCACTATTTGCTGCGATGGAATAAAAACAAATATCTTTTGTGGAATGGAGTTTATTGATAACTTCTTTCCTGCGCCCAAGCGTGACCTGCATGGGTTTTAAGTAATTTTTCTACTTGTGATCTTGGCCAGCTGTACCTTTTTGGTTTAAGAACCGTAGGTGACTCTGTAGACCATGTGCCTGTGAATGCAGGTAAGTAACAAATTTTACTTTGGAGTTATCTTTAATGTAAAAGGGATGGTTTTGATTCACCGATTTTCTAAATGGAGAGAAGTAGATTAGTGACTTTTCAAATTAGTTGTGGTGAAAGTTACTTTATTAAAATAATTCAAGTTTGTCGTGACATATATCTCTCAAAAAATTTTTAAATAAGGTAAGTTAACAGACTGTTTGTCAGGCCAAAGGTGTCATGAAACAATTGGTTATTAAAGTAATATAAAAAGAGTTAGATATACCTAACATTTTGCAAACGTTTGCCGGTTCAGGATTATCTTAAAATTAATACCAATGTTATCTTTATACAAAATATGCTTCATCTTACTTAATCTGTTAAACATGTGTTTTTGCTATGAAATGTAGATTTAAATTTAAGAATGAAAGAACATATGACCTTAAGCTACAAGTATTTAATTTAAAAATATCAGACAAAATCTTTGTGATTTGCTATTATATTTGACTTATGCTCAAAGTCGTAAGTTAATTTTTTTGTCCTGTAAATAAATTATTAAAAATAAAATTTTTCGTAATATAATAGTAAAAGATTTCTATTCCACAAATCTGCGTTTCAATATTTTTTTGTAACAACTTCTTCATAAGGTCGGAGCTTTACAATGTTTCCTCGTGTAGTCTCCGCAATCAAAAACGGTCTAGTCTAGCTTTGCCATGGTAATTTATTTATACCCTGTCGTGCACCTACCATTTTCAATACACCTGGAAAACGGTAGGGTACAATATATTAAACATTCCAATACTATTTAGATATTAATTTAAAACAAAAATGAAACATAGGAATACCAAGAAAAAGCTAGAATATTACATAGCTATTACAATTGTAGTTTTGGTGTTTTGTATGTATTTCAGGATTTCATACAAAACAAAATCCCGCATCAATTTGAAACATTGACAGTAGTTAAACAAAGGTAGTTGTTTGCATGTTCTTTTACGGGTGTCTCAAAGCAGGAACACATTACCTTGAAAAAGATTGCATAAGGATCCAAGATAATGAGCGCATGCGCAAGATAGCTGTAGCGGTTAATTTAAAAGTGCAAATAAATGGTTATATGCTTTAGCTAATGACGGCTAATTTAAAAATATTAACTATTTCATATTAATTGTAGTCAATTGCATTTGCATTCAATTGAAAACTAAAGTTAATAGATATCTGTCTTCTAATTATTGAAATTAATGCACCAAGATTCATATGCTTACTGAGAAAAGATACCATCATTCGTGGGATCGTTGGTGTACGTGATTATCATAGACCAGTTAATTAACTGGTCTGGTGACCACGGAACATTTTTGGTATTTTTAGAGCACTGAAAAAATTTGTAAAATGCTTGAAAGAAACCAAGGTTCTGTTGATCTTAGAGAATTACAGCAATCGAGTATTTCCCTACACAAGTAGCAGTCTTTGAATCCACTTATGGGCCTTTTAAGATATTTTAACACTTTGCATGTGACAATTATTTAGTAAAAATTATCCAGGACAAACAATTGCTTTAAAGAAGGTGACTTTAGTCAATTGTATCCAATTTGACTACCTTCCTCAATATAAAAGTTCAGGCAATTTGATATAAGTGGCTATAATGGTAGCTAAGCTGTTTTAAATTGTTTTTTATGTTAAAAAACGTTTTAGTCACTTATTGATTTTAAATAATAAGTGCAGTACAAGCCCCCCGAGTTATACGTATCACATCTTCCTTACTAAAGCAGAGACACATGATTACACTTAGTATATTGTATAAAAAATACTACATACACAATAAATTTATGCCAAGAGTTCAAGATAGTGTTGTGTAACTGTAAAACCAAAAGATAAGCTCTCAGCAGTATTTTAATACTGATTAAAAAAGATTAAAAAATGTTACTTAATTGTAGGTAACTTTTTTTTCGTTACATGTATCAACAATATCCCGTCCCTCTACTTATACATTAGTTTAAAATTCTTTAATTTGCAGTAAATGTGTGACTACACATCAAATGGATTAATGTAATAAAATTTTATATAGTTCATTCAAAATAACTTTAGGATGACATTAAATGTAGTAATTCAGTGTGGGTAACTGTATGTAAATGAATACCTGGAATTACGCTTGAAGAATATTGTTATTTAAGACAAAAAAGGTTGGTAATTTTGTACGGTGTTGCCACCAATTTCTTTTACAAATCCAAATATTTGTCATTCGACATCTTGTCATTTTGTTGTCCTGCTGGTTCTTGGTTATTTTTGTTTTATCATTTATGTTCTTGGATATTTTATAAAACGGTCTTTACAGAACTAAAATATATTATCTGAATTGTGAATACGTATCATATATATATATATATATATATATATATATATATATATATATATATATATATATTGTAGTGGTTTTAAAGGATTAAAGGTAAATATAAACAAGGCAATTTCAAAACACCCTGTATAAAGGAAACAACCAGAAATTACGTGCGAAATTTATTTCATTAGTTCAGTTTAATGTAACAAGTATTAACAAAAATTTACAATTAATGAATAAAATTTAGTTAGGTTTGCAAAGAAAATAAATTGTAGAAGCCAATGCAATTAATTTAATTGAGTTTAATTGAGCGGTTATTTACGTATAGTATGCATAAAAGCATGAAAAATCAATAATACCAAGGTGAAACGCGTTGCTAACACATAAACAGCCGCTGGATATAAAATACGTAGAAAGCCAACTCGTAGAAATGTTATTTAAAACGTTCGTTAAAATTGAACACCTGCAGGTTTTGTAAATGTCAAGTTCCCCTTATTTTTATAGATAACACACAAGTTTCAAAGAATATTGGTAAACAACAGTCGCTAAAGCACGTAATTTGGTCCACATGGAGTTGTAGAACGCGGACAGTAATATCGATTCTCTACCACTCAAACAAGGTTAGAAGGAAACATTTGATATGCATAAGCAAGGGACAGCGTTAATATAGGCGGGATTTGTAAAACGTCAATGCATAGACTATTGGTTGATATCGTTAGTTGTACATCAGACACACACGGGTATATTGAATGTTAATTTTCAGAAAATATCGTAACGACGCGCTGAATTTCGAGGATTTAGAAAACGGTTGAACCCAAAATTTTAAGAAATATTATTGTAAATGAAGGACTTCGAGTGAAATGCGGCCGAGAGGTGGCAGCGTAATTTGTATGAATACTTTTTAAAAATATAATATAAGCCCTTAGTATTTTGATCGCTTCAGACTACGTACCGAAGTTGCCACGAGCTTGTAAGTATAGAAAATTATTTTAAATTAAATAGTACGGTGTTAGCCTCATAATTTGTACGTGGATAGTGCCGAGTCTTAATTTTATTGAGGTGACACATATATTTTTTTAACAAGCTCGTGTAGTGACGTTATGTAACGTGAATTAAATTAAACAATTATCAAAGAAGAGTAATAATTGGATTTGGAGTTGGATGTATCGTGTATGAACAGCATTGTAGCATTACTTAGAGGGTGTTCAACTACTAATATCTAGAGGCGGGAGCAGAGCAGTACCACGAAGACAACTTAATGGCATCATCATCAACGGAGCAGGGATCTTCAAGAAATTCCAGGTAACGCTTTAGAATTTGTTGTTGTTGATAAACTATGAAGGTTATTGTGATGGATGAGAGTGAACTATGAGGGTATTTTACATTATTTGGAGTATTGAAAGTAATACGTATAACTAACTTTTATTGTGGTATTTAAATCGAAATATAAAGGTGTATATAAAGCTGATTAACATTCCTCAGGAATTTAAATATTTTTTTTGTTATGAGTACATGGGTTTTTGTTGTGTTTGAAATAAGAATATGCCAAGTAAAGAGCATACATTAATTACAAATAACTGGGTTATCATGAGCTCACCATACTCCAGAGTTTCCTAATTGAAATTAATTATAAATAAAGAAAGAAAGATAAAGTATTATTCAGGACCCATTTACTCAGGTTACATTCAATGTGTTCGATATTGCTAGTTAAAAATTCTGGACTTTACAAAATAGAATTTATTGAGGTGTAACTTGATCACTGAGATGTATATAATTTTGAAGTTTTGTTTGTAAATAGTGGAAAATAGATATTGTATGTTTGTTGTATTATTGTGTGGTTTTATTGAGAGTGTGCGTGAACGATAGAAAGTATGAGAGTGTGTGGGAGTGAATCTAGGTATCCAAGAGGAGGCCTAACTGAGCTAGCCGGAAGCAGTTGAAGAAAGTAATTCAACCAAGGTGATGAAGAGAGGAATCTGGGTAAGAAATTAATGTTTTTTTATGAAAATTTTCTATTGTGTGAAATTTATTTTCGATTTTGGTAATTTAATAAAATTTTCAAATATAATTTGTTGGTGAGGCTTTAATCCTAAGATTACACAGCAATATATATATATATATATATATATATATATTACTCATATTTAGACCAGGGTAGCAAATTAATTACGTGCATCAAATAATTTTAATCACCGTGTATAAGGAAGCTTTGGGAAAAGGTACGCATTATTAAAACCGCGAAGCATAAAAATTTATTCGTTTCATTAAAAATAAGGGATTTAAATTATTCACTAGACGTTTTCTATAAAAAGAAGCAGTATTAAAATGCTCAACTTGTATGTAATTTAATTATTCCAAGTAAAGAAACAAATGGAACTTACGTGCAAAATTTATATTAATTAATTCAAGTTTAAGTAACGAGTATTAAACAAAATGTACAAATAATAATTAATATTTAATTTGTATTCACTAAAAATTAAAGGGTAGAAGTCAATGCCATTCATTATTATTTTAATTGGAGTTAATTGAACGATTATTAAGGTATTATATGCATAAAAGCTGTTAAAAACCCAATAATATTCAAATCGTAGAAGTGTTATTCAAAGTATTACGATTGAACACCTGCGTATTTTTAAATATCAAAGTTCTAATTAATTTGTTTGGATAAACATGCAGCTTCTAGGTATATTGAAAACGGTCGGATGTTTTAACGGGAAGGCTAGATACGGGGTTATTTTACTTACGCATCCACGTGGATTGAAATAACCGATAATAAAGAATATCGATTTGTACCACTCAGAACAGGGTAGATAGAGACGGATAATATGCGCAAGACAGAGACACGGATAATTAAAGGCGTGATTTGAGAAACGTCACTGGGTTTGCGATTGGTGGAAATAGGATGCAAATATGAGAGGTGTAAACGTAACGATTTCTATACAAAATTAATTAGTTATTCTCGGACGCGTTGCGAGCCGTGTGAAAATTTCTGAGATTTTCAACTGGCGCGTGTGCAAATTTAATAAGAATCGCTGTGCCCGACTGTCGAAAGGGAACATAGTGTGCGAAATTCTGGAAATTGTCCGTTTGTGGGACAAAACCGACGTACGGGCGGGCTCTTATATAAACCGGTGATAATATGAGTTTCGCTCTCTTAGATTTTTGATTATTTGATGCTTTAAACAGTGCTCTTAGATTTTTGATTTTGATTTAGTACTTTAAAATAGTTTGCTCTTGACGTGCTACGATACAAGTTGTTATGCATTAGTGCACTTAGAAAAGAAGATACAAGGTAATAAAGTCTAGTTATAGTTGCGAGTATTACTGTACCAATTATCGAAATTAGTACATGATAAATGAATAAACAAAAGTAGGCAGTTTTTGGGTATAGCGTGAAAGAAGTATGGATTTCTTTGCTATTTTTCGGGGGTGTTAATAATCAAATGTTATTCGTAATCGTGATTGGATCCACAAAACAAGATTTTGATATACTTAGATGAGTTCCTGAGAGGCCCTAAAACAACTTTAGATGAATGGTGGTGTAGAAAATTTTAAAAGGCGACCAGGAATCTGAGGACGGAAACATAACCCAGTTGGAATGGTAAAATTAGCAAGGACGATGTACATTGAAGCCACGAGTGCAGTAACCTTCAGGTAAATTATACAATTTTGTTCGAACTTTGATGTTTTTGGTGTGTGTTGAATAACTTTATAATTTGTTTGATAAAAAATGGACAGTAGTGAATTTGTACAAACAACAAATTTTTAATTTTAAGGTGAAATTTTCTTGTTTAAGTAGAAAGGAGTATTTAGCAGTTTATGTTCTTGATTATGATGAAAATTTGGGTCTGTCTTTGAGCTCAATTAGACTAACCTGTTTAATTAACGTAAAGGGGTGGGAGATGCTCCCTTTTATTCAGACTCAGGTCTGCAAATATTGTTAAATTAATTAGTAGGCATCCTACAAGGACTTTAATTCTGGATGCAAATTAAAATAATAACAAATTTAATCTTGAAATTTTATGATACTGAAATTTATGCTGAAATTTAATTTTGAAATTTTAATGTATTATGAATATTGATGTAAATAGAGTTAACGTTGATGTTTGTGGTAGGAATGTGTTTGTTTTTTTTTATGAATGAGGATGAAAGTTTTAACTAGGTGAGCAGCCGAGGCGGAAAGAGTAAAGAGGCGATTATCAGAAGAGATTCAACAGGGCGAGAATCACAGCAAATCTTGGTGCCAAATTCGAGAGGTTCGAATATCTTTTTTTACTCTGGTGAGGTTTTTTTTGTAGGATTCACAGCAAATATGACGGCCCAACGCTGGGGCTCGATTCGAAAACCTTAGTTCCCGAATAATGGTGAGGTATCACAGCAACATGACGCCCAATCTGTGGGGCTCGATTCTAAGACGAGGTTTCACAGCAATATATATATATATATATATATTACTCATATTTAGACCAGGGTAGAAAATTAATGAATTACATAAAATAATTTTAATCACCGTGTATAATGAATATTATTAGATAATACGCGTTATTAAAACCGTGAAGCATAAAAATTTATTAGTTTCAGTAAAAATAAGAGATTTAAATCATGTACAAGACGCTTTATATCAAAAGAAACAGTATTAAAAAGCTCTACGTGTAATTTAATTATTCCTAATAAAGAAACAAATGGAAATTACGTGCAAAATTTATATTAATTAACCCTATTTTAAGTAACCGGTATTAAACAAAGTGTACACATAATAATTAATATTTAATTTGTATTCGCTAAAAATGAAAGGATAGAAGTCAATTTTAGTTGGAGTTAATTAAACCATTATTAATAATAAGCATAAAAGTCTGTGAAAATCCAAGATTAAAATACCAGAAAATAAAGCTCTGAGAATTAATATTATGTTTGAACACCTGCGTAGTTTAAATGTCACGTACGGCGAAAATTTTGTAGATAACAAATGGTTACAAAGAATCTTGGAGAAACCGTGGCTTAATATTCACGAGAAGGTGCGATACGGGGTTATTTAACCCAGATAGTCCACATGGACTGAAATAATCGATAATAAAGAATATCAATTTGCACTAATAAGAACAGGGTAGATAGAGACAGATAATAGGCGCAAGACCGAGACACATATAGTAAAAAGGCGTGAGTAGAGCAACGTCATGGGGTTGCGATTGGTTGAAAGTAAAAGGCAAAATTGAGAGGTAGAAATAACATTTCTGTATAAAATTTAATTAGGTATTTCCAGGCGGTGCGTGCCGTGTTGAAATTTCTGAGATGTAACTGGGGTGAGTACAAAATTCGTAAAAACCGACGCGCGGGCTACGGAATGGGAACATAGAATGACGAAATTCTAGAAACTGGCCGTTTTGAGGACTCGACCGACAGACAGGCTAACTTCTATATATACCCAGGGAAATATGAACAAGCTCTCTTAGATCTTCGACTTGATTGAACGCGTTAAACAGTGCTTTTTAGTTTTCCGGTTTTAATATTAAATAATTTAAACAGTTTTCTCGAATATTATGTGATTTAAAACAGCTTGTACTTTACGTGCTACAATGAATGTACGTTAGTGCACTTAGAAAAGAAGATACAAGGTAATAAAGTTTAGTATCACTGTACCAATTGGTAAAATTTACTATGACAAATAAATACACAAAAGTAGGCAGTTTTGGCGTATCTTGGTGAAAGAAGTATGAATTTCTTTGTTATTTTCGGGGTATTAATACTTAAATGGTGCATAAACGTGTCTGGATCCACGAAACAAGGGTCAGATATACACAGAGGAGTTCCGGAAAAGCCCTGAAACAACTTTAAATAAATGGTGATGGGGAAAATTTTTAAAGCGTTGAGAATCAGAAGCCGTAAATATAACCCAGTTGGAATGGTGTGATTAACAAAAGGGACGATGTACATTGAAGCTACGAGTGCAAGTAACCTTCAGGTAAATTATACTATTTTGTTTGAACTTTGAGATTTTGGTGTGTGTTGAATAACTTTCTAATTTGTTTATTTAAAATGGACAGTAGTGAAATTGTACTAACAATAATATTTTAATTTCAAGGTGAAATTTGCTTGTTTAAGTAGAAAGGGGTATTTAGTATTGATGTTCTGGATTATGATAAAAATATGGGTATGTCTTTGAGCTCAATTAGACGAAACTGGTTAATTAACGTAAAGGGGGTGGTAGATGCTCCCCTTTGTACTCTGCATATATTGTTATATTAATTAGTAGGCATCCTACAAGGACTTTAATTCAGGATGCACATTTAAATGATAATAAATGTAATCTTGAAAATTTCTGATACTGAAATTTATGCCAAAATTTAATTTTGAAATTTTAATGTATTGTGAATATTGATGTAAATAGAGTTAACGTTCGTGTTTGTGGTAGGAATGTGTTTGTTTTTTTTTATGAATGAGGATGAAAGTTATCTAGGGGAGCAGCCGAGGCGATTAACAGAAGAAAGTCAATGGACCAACACAGTTAAGGTAATGAATAGCTTTTTGTAGGATTCACAGCATTCTGGACATTCAATTCGTAGGGGCTCGATTCGAAAAGCGGAGTACCCGGATTTTGGTGGTAATTTACACAGCAAATATGACGCCCTATCTGTGGGGCTAGAATGTTTTTTTTTTAAGGGCCAGTTCTCGCATTCAAAGGAGCATTACACAGCAATATATATTTATTGCTGTAGTAGCTCAACACTTGTTGTAGTCGGATGTAATAAACGTTCTACTTAACGCCACCGCTCTGTGTTTTTCTCAAATTATCTAACTTTATTATTTTGCCACGGCTATCCCTTTTTAATCTACACAGAGTGCACAACGTTACGATGATCAATTTTCCTTTTTCACCCCTTTATGATTACCTGTGAGAATTGATAAAACGAAGTCAATCAACATTCATATAATGAAAGGAAATAATATTTACAATTTTTGAAATTCTTTAAATACACCCTTCAATCAATTAATATCATATTTATTATTTTATTATTATTATTTATATTCTTTTAGTTTAAAATAAAGTCATCACAAACTACCTCTTTTTACAAAAAAGTCAGTAACGTTCGAGACCTTTTTGTGATTATTACTTAAGTTTTAACGTACTCAATATCCTTGTTGACTCTTTACAAATTAGTGAGAAAATTAATATATTCAATGTTAATTTAAATTGAAAAGATTTCTTAAAGCTAGGTAGGCCTGACCTGCTTTGTTTCGTGTTGTGGATTAACACCCCCTTACTGTCTTCAATCGAATACCATTGCTTTGTTTTGTGGAACTAATATTTCAGTACAGTTACCCCTTGTTTTCCAAAAATCATCTCGTGCTTTGTTCGATATTTCTCTGCCTATGCTTTGAATCTCTTCCCTTAAATACCACTTAAAATTCCAGACTTCGGATTATAAATTAACAGCGTATTAGAATTGTTCCATAATTATACCAGAATTAAAAATTAAAATTGTTTTATAAGTGAACCAGAAATAGTTCAGAAGCCGATTAGAATTGAATTGTTCCAAAATTAGAATTGTCTTCAACGCAGATTAGAATTGATTTTCTTTCGACGCAGATTAGAAGCCCTATCATTATAAATATTTAATTTAAATTAATTAACCAATTTCTACTCACGTTTTCTAAAAAAAAAAAACGGTAAAATCTCTTCATGTATTCTTAACACAATCTTTATGTAGTACTATTTTCACTATATTATAAATTTAATTTATTTGACGCGTAGATTTCTGGTTAAAAGTGATGTGGATTTAACCTGATTCAAGTGTAGACTGAGCTGTCTTATCACCGGTGAGTTTTAAATAGCTTTTCCCACTACCTTTGGGTTGAGTTTCCAAGCAGTTTTGCAGATTGTCGCGACCAACCAGGTTTTCTTTAATATTCCCTGTATTTTTAAACTGTTTCTGATGAAATTCCTTCGGATTTCCGTGTCATGGTGTTTATTTGCAATTTTTGATACATTATAATTTGTTATCGTGGCCAGACTTTCAACTTACGTCTGTTGTTTTGTATAGATAATGCTTTTGGATAATTGTACTAAAATAAATGATGTAACTTTAGTGCTGTTTTCGTTCATGTATTTATTTATTTGAAAGTGCGTTTTCTTATCAAAGCGCTCATAGTTCCAGCGTAGTTGCATGAAGATTTGTTAGATTTCATCTAATCTTCTACGTATTTTATTTCATAAACTTGTAAAACACTCCTCAACGTAGTTTAAATACATGTACGATTATTTCTCTGCTGAATACGTGTTTTATTGTTGAAAGATATGCTTACTTGCATTGATTAATGTTAATTACGGTCTATGTACACGGTGTTAAATGCTTGCTATTTACATAATGTACGAATTACTTATTTTTCTGATAAATAAATACAGTATTCTGATTCCCATTACTATTTACAGTTACAATACGACCATTACTACTCGATACACCCCTAAACAATCCCTTATTACAGCAATATATATATATATATATATATATATATATATATATAGGTCGAATCTTTATATAACGAACGTGTGTAATTAGCGACGTTGATGTTAGTATTTCGTGGGATTGTCGTTCGTAACCAAAAAATAACTATTATGAAATAATCATTTATTGTGAAATCTACGTTTCGACTTATATAAAGTCTTTATCAAGATCTAAAATTTAAAAATTATGAGTGAAAACACAGTCATTAACCTAATTAAAATTAAGAAACTTACACACAATTTGATGTTAATACATGTACTGATTTAACATAAAGGAGGATCCCAAATAAATAGTAATAACATTTAATGTAAAAATAAAATGTAGAGATAAAATTAAGACTACAAACAGCATACAATACGGACAAACACAGACTAAGAACTAACGTCTAACAATTAAAGAAACTCCAACAGCAAAGTGGGTTTGTTCTACAGCAAAGTTGATAAATTCGCCAGGTGATAGATAACAAACAAAAAACTTAATATCCAACTATTACAAAGACATAAATTTAAAGACCCATTTCATAATAAAATCTAAGACACACTATTAGATCACTTATATCTATTGAAACTATATAATAGAGCATAACTAGTAAATAAATTATGAATGTCATGTTTGTTATTAATGCAGTTGACTTGACGTTCAATATGGTAAGACTCTAGATAAAATCTCCGTTTGTAACCATCTTTGTAACCATTTTTGGTTACGAACGACAATCCCACGAAATACTAACATCAACGTCGCTATATATATATATATATATATATATATATATATATATATTAAGTTTTTACAATGTCTAAACCGTTGAATACGCGTGTTTAAGAAATAGTAGCTTCACTAATAGACTATTTTGAGAAAGAAATTAATAATAATGAGCCCTTTCTACCATTCACTTCTCTAAGAGACGTAAGTAATTTCTGTATCTATGTGTTTGATTTCACTCGAATAATTTCAAATTTGATGAGATTAAGTATAATAAATAGTTTCATTAAAAGTTATTTGTTTTAGAGAGTCGCATTAGCATTAAATATTAGTATAGGCACTGTAAACAGCATTGGGACTAGGTCCAATAAGGGCGAAGTGCTAACAGGCCCAAAAAAAAATACGTCCACACAAGAAACCTGTCGTTGATATAGATGGGTTCGACAAAGATGCGATTAGAAATATAATCTATCAGATGTATAAAAACAGTTAGTAATTTTCAAACACCTCGAAATGCGAATAATTTTTTGTATTTCAGAGGAGCACAAGTTAGGTCTTGGCCTTTGGGAGCTGCTTTTTCAAAAAGGCTTCTTCCAAAAACTCTTCTAACAAATTTATTTTAACAGAAATTACAAGCGGAAATTTAATTTACAAGTACTGTATCAAAAACATTCAAAGTTGAATCTACTATTATTGAACTAGGGCGAGTAGCCTGAACAATTAACAATGCTAAAGTTGTGAGGCTCAAGAGTGACTGATCATGTTGGGCTCTCCAGGGTGTTTATGTTGTCCCTGTCCCTTACATTGCTTGTGTGAACTACAGAGCTCATGTCTGCTAATTTTTTTATTCATTTATACAATACAAAACAACAATCTTAATTCTAGTAGTTGCGGTTTTATAACCTATTCTGACCTGCACCTGCAGTGGCACGTTGCGTCTAGAATACAATGTATTCACATCCGTTCTTTTGTCTTCTGTCTGACTTTTATTATTTTATTATCTATCCTTGAATTATACAATGTTGCAAGTTAACTTAAGATTTAACAATTCCATTTAATTATACATATATTTGATTTGGGGATATGTAACTCGCGTTACTGTAATAACGGTACAAGAAAATATTTGTGAACGAGACATATTTAAAGAAAGTATACCTTCTTTGTGGACAATTTTAAAGGATATCCGATTTCAATATAACAGGGATGATTCTCGTCGTGTATTGATGGATGCGTATAATGTCGTTTTAAAAAGGGTAATATTGTTAATACAATATGTTCAAACTAAAACATAGGGGCTACGGAAGTTTGTATTTGTCGATAAAAGCTGGATTTCTAAAAACGGCAGTACTGGAAATTCGTGGCAGGATTCTGCTAGAAGTGTTAAAAAGCTTACTGTTGGTGGTAAACGGTAGTACTAATAATTATAAAAATATAAGATTCTGCTAAGTATGCGTTTATTTATTAAGTATATAGTTTTTCACGTTGGGTGTGGAGAGGGATTCATTCTTAATGCCAAACTTGTCTTTGCTTTAAAAACCACGGAGGGTGACTACCAGGGCGAAATGAATCAATAAGGCACCAACGGGTTTCTGGAAAAAAAGCTGATATTCAAAAGTGACTGCAAGAAAGTAATATTTATTTCGATAGCACAATGCTAAAATGTGAATTAATAACATTAGTGAAACAGTAAGTTATATTATTTTACATAGCCTTTTTTTTATTGTTTGAATTTTTAGGAGTACTCAACCCCGACGACAGCAACTTGAGGGTGAGTTTTTTGCTTTCTCTCGCTACTTACTTTGGAACCAGATCGCCTGTGATTTTACCGTTCAAGTATCATGCATTTTCAAATTTAATTGATCTACACGAAAATTATTGCCCTATTTTGGTATTTATTGGCATTATATTAATGCAGTACTATTTTGTTTTTAAATAACTAAAAATACACTACTTCTTGACGTAAAAATGGTTTAAAGACTTGCTGGCATGTGTAAAAACGTTGTTGCCATTATATTGGTAACTATAGGTTAAGTTTATACTTACGATGATCTAGAGCTGTGGTTTTTAGGGCTGCGTTTGGTTCTTTTTTTTTACTAAATAATGTCAAGCGGTAATTACCTAAAAACTACAGCTCGCCATTTTCATGAGGGGGTTTCTCATGATGTATATGTAAATTGGGGACATTGATTTTTTTTTGTTGGGTTTGGGAATACTGTGTTCTGTAAATATTTTGTTTAATTATAAGTTCTTTTTTTCCTTTGTATGTTTTGTTCTGAGTGTGAATGAGTGAGTGTATATAAATTTCTCTTTATTTATTTCAGGTTACTCTTTAATTTGTCTATAGGTTTAAAACCCCGCCCACTTACCGATTGAGCCCGGTCATAGTTTTTCTTTTGCTTTGGTTTTTTTTTGTAGGCTACGTCACTGTACGTAGCAATGCGAAGAATAATAATAATTATTATTATCAAATCAACATTATATATTAATAAATGTTATTTTCAAATATTTTTATCCATTTACAATTTATTTCCTGTGTAAAAAACTTTATTAAGACAATCACCTTAATTATTATATTGCATGTATTCAAATTAGAAACAGCAAGCACAATGCAGGTTTATTGATTTTTTGCAATTAATAATTTTCCTTTTTACTTTGGTATTGCCTTGACAGAGCAGTTGAACATGTAGTTCAATTTTGTTAAAAAGAGCGTCTGATAGTGACAAAATTGACATCTTTGATTTATACTGGTATTGACAGTGTGTGACGTTTGACTGTATTGCTTAATGAAATCAACAGAAGAAAACAGTATGGACCTTTCAATACAATTTTCTGTATGTTAAACATATTGACATTTCAAAAATTAGTTTGAAAATTATGATTTGAAAATGATCATTTTAGATTAATACTTGTATCTTTACAATAGATTCAAGTAAATCTAAGTAACTTAACGACTGAGGTAATGTTGTCACAAATTGAACCAGTTAAAAACAATGCACCACGCCACAATACATTCGTCAAAAAGAACCGCACTAAAAAAAGCAACTCTTTTTAAAAATAGGTCAGATGTTCAAATTAGCCCCATTTTTGGTGACTAACCTAACTAAAAACATTACCGTCTAACCTAGGGATGGACACGAACCGAACAGGTTCGAGGTTCGGTTCGAGGTTCGGTTTGAATTTTCAAACCAAACCGAACCGGTCATTTTATTTTCGAACCGAACCTCGAACCGAACCAAACCTAGCTCAAGGTTCGGTCCGGTTGGGTTCAAAAGGTTCGATTTTTTAAACAAAAATTTAGTTTAAAAATTTAATTTTCACTAAAAACATGTCATTTTTCCGAAATGCACATTTAAAAAATTTCTAGTCGAAGCATATAAGAAATACAACGATTTTCTAATGTACATGGTCATCGAGTTCTAAGCCAGTAGGTAAAAAATGTAATATGTATTAATTAGTGTTACATATCTAATAAATTTTGTCATCGAGGCACATTTGTAGATCAAAAAATTCTAGATTAGTTCGATTTGTTTAATGCTCCTTATTTCAAATTGTTTGTTTGTTTATAACTAGTATTAGATATTAAAGAAACTCAAAATGATTTTGAAAATTTAGTTTTAAGAACAAGCGTATTTTATTTAATGAACAAAAGTCGTGTTGAAAACCATCTTAAACATATACAAGCCGAGGTCACGGTCTAGAGACTACAGAAGTTTTCAAAATAAACGAAACAATTTAATTCTTAATTCAGTATGTATTACTAATCCATCATTTTGAATTTTTCACGTTTGTATGAAAACCAGCTCTCTATTAATATTAAAAATGTGACCTTGTAGCAAAAACTAATCTCCTTTTCTTTTGTATATAATCGCTCAACAAATGGTGTTACAAAACGAATGGTACCATACTATTTACTGTTTGTTTAGTGTGGCCATTACCACCAACGTCTTTAGAAGTAGCCGATACTCCAGAAGAATGACCCCGAACTTTCTCTCAAAACCAAGGGTTGAAGTTTATGACTCATGGCGGCATAAACTTTTCATTCAATGCCGACATAAAATAACACAGTATAATGCAAATAATAAGCAGACATAATACCCGTGTCATAAATACTGTTACATTCTATTATAAAAAACGTAAACGCTGTTTGCAGTAGATTTACGATTCTTTCCGAGAACCATCTGATATTGTCTTTTAAAAGAGATAATAATAATAATAAAAATAAACTGACAAACAACTTTTTGTTTGTACTGTATAAGAAATCAGCAACACCTTATTGTCTTGATACTCTTTTTATACTTACTAAAACTAAAATAAAAGTAATCGCAAAGATTGTGTGATATCGTTTCTTTCACGGTAAAATGACATTAGTAAAAATCATCAATTATTAACACATTCTAAATTTTAGAGGTGGCTTTCACTATTAACCTAATTGTAATTACGTTTTGTTAAAGAGAGTACGTATTGAAAAATAAAACTTGGATAAATAGAATTAATATGATTTATGCTACTAAAATCTAAAGCAAATTTATGTTGGGTTTATTTGAAAGTTAAACGCACTAGTTGTTTAAAATATCAAAATATCGAACCGGTTCGTTTCGATTCGTTTTTTTCGATCCGAACCGAACCGAACCGGAATATATTTTTTCGAACCCAACCGGACTAAAAAGTTTTCGAACCGAACCTAGGGCAAGATTCGAATCCATCACTAATCTAACCTAACTTTACTAAAAATAACAGAGCCTAACCTAACCTGTTATACTATATTTTTGTATTTCATTTATTTGTTTCTATTTCTATAGATGTTATCTGGTGGAGTAACTTATATTAAATATGTTGATTAAGGTGTTACGAGATAAGCACAGAACCACCTAAATTTCTCACAGAAGTTAACCATAGATGTAATTTTATCCGTATTAACAATAAGCACTTCTGGAAACTTTCGAACCAATTCTGAGCTCTAATTTCAGCAGGATGTGACTAACAGAGGGTCTTTATAAATACGAAAATGTCAGGCGCCACAAACTCAAAGATTTTACATACGCGAGACGGCGTTATTAGAAAGAGTGTAGGAAATTTAGTAACGATTATACGCACGTAAAGCACACAGACTAAGATTGTTAAGTTTATACAGTATTATCTCTGACAGAAAAAGTATTATTTATACATTAAATATCAAACAGATCGTCGACTGCATCTGGATAATAAATATGCGTTTATATTAAATTTAATCGTAGAGCTACTTTCCAAATAATTTGTTACGCTAATAATTTAATAAAACGTCTGAAGAAGGTAATATATGTATATCTATTAAATTAAAGATTATTCTCTTCATGTTACAGATATATACAATTTTAATTTAAATTTTCTTATGTTATCTTAGCTGAAGATGGAATTTATGTCAGGTTATAATGTTACATAAAAATGACAATTGCTGTATTTAATAAATTTTTTTGTGTCATATTCAGATTTGAGTACGATGTACATGTAATCATTAATGGATCTTAAGAGATGTTAATTATTTCTCATTGCATACAATTTTTAAATTGTTCTTTAAATAGTTACATAAGATCTTAAGATGGATTTCAAACAAACTATTCTATATTAGATTTTTAATTTGATGAAAAATTTATTGTCGTATATATTTCTTATAGAAGATGATCACTGTCATAATTCTGAGTTGGAAAGTGTACGTGAATATTTTTGTAAATAACAAAGTTAAAACTATAGCGGAGGCTTAATAACATTAAAATGAGAAATAAGGAACTTTTTATAAATAAATAAAAATTAAACTTACCGAGGATTACGATTTTAATTTTAAATAACTAAAAAAACATGTTACCAAACTATAAGGATTTATCTCGATTAACAGCGTCTTCTTGTGAACGAAGCATATCGACAACATGGCTTCTACATAAACAGCTGTTGTCCTGGCAACAAATAAGGTAGAAATTATGTCAAACCATCTGTATCTGAGTTTTCAATCAAAGACTGCTAAATCCATTATTTTGTAGCATCACTCAATTTTACAGTAGTCGTATCGATACAAAATTTAAATTTGCGTAGCGTTAAAGGTCATCCGTAGAATTAATTACAACGACAATTATCTTAAGTTAAATAACAGCAAAGATGGTATCATGGAAGTTGTGCATATTGTCCAATTTAAAACATCATTGACGAGGACTCTTAAAGGACTATTTTAAAATGCTATCCGGAGGTCGCATTTCAACATGTTAATTTGAACAGACTATTTACGTTAAAGTCATCTATCTCTACAACAAGCGTTCAACAGTTCATGTACTAGAAAAAACTAGTTTTAAATACTTATATTACAGCTAAACGACGTTTTCTATTTCAATAAATAATTGTGAAAGTGACTTTTTAATGCTTTTACAATTCTAAACAAGAGGACTAATGAAAAAAATTTGTTTTTAACAATTAAAATTTAGTACTTGCCATATACATGGTGATTTACTAACAATCATCAAATTTAATGTTTTTTAAACTGCATAATTTTATTAATAAAATAAAAATGCTTTAAACCTAACCTACCCGAAGCCAGCCTAATCTAATCTAAAATAACTTAACAATTTCTAAGAGAATAAAATTTGACAATTTATGGAGGTCAAAAGTTTGATAATAATTTTTCATAGGTCAAAATTTGCCAATCTTGTAGAGACCAAATTTTGATAATTTTTGGAGGCCAAAATTTGAAATATTTTTGGAGATCAAAGTTTGGCAACTTTTAAGTAAAAAATTCGCTTATTTTTGGGAGTCACCCTAACGTAATAACACTCTTATATATGAAACCTCCTTCCTATCTAGACTTTTTCTTTTCTCTGCAGATGTGTTATTTTTTACAATTATTATATAAACAATTCAGCAGCATTAAAAATTTTGCAGCCTGTTTTTTATTCATATCTCTGCAGAGTTGTTTCTGCAATTATTATCTACACAATACTTTAGCATTAAAATTTTTGCTGATTACATTGATTGAACTTTTTGCTGTTGTTGTTGTTAAAGCACTTCGTATGCCGATGGTGTGTTATAATCGTTTGGTTTTTGGCAAGTTGTAGTTTTGGAGTAACAAAAAGAATGAAAACTTTTTAAAAATTATCCATGTCAGATGGCGGTAAGAACGATAAAGTGAGATTATTAAATCAACTTATAATTGATGCCAAAGTAGTCCTGAATGAGTCGTTGGGACCAATCTGACGGTGGCAGAACATAATCTAATAACACCTGAGGCAACACGTATTAGTTGGCTTAACATAAATTTAATTAGCTAATGTATTTATTTTATCTAATCTTCATCCGAATTTTTCAGTAAACAATAATTAGAAACGACGTCGACTAGTATCACGGTCTCCGGGACGCCGCCGCAGATGGAGGTGACAGTCTCTACGGAACCAATAAGGTAATTTTTCATTATTCAAAGTTTGTATGCGCTAAATCTTTTTATATTTACAGATCAGAAAAAACATCAGTTTGGAAAAGAATGCGCGGGGACCACGAGTCTTGGAATTAGAAAAGGTAGCAGAAGACGGCGCCGTAGAATACGATAAAAAAGCATGGTGCGAAAATCCTTCGCCGTCTTCTAGAAAAACTTGAGGTTATAAAGCAAAAGAAAGAGTGTTTAGCTACGGGGGAAAATATAATTTTAAGCGAGTTAGAAATGATAGACAATTTTAAATTGTAAGTGTAAATATTTATGTTACGTTACTGTTCCTAGTAAATTATTTTAAGTGTATGTAGTAATTAGTTGTTTTTGATTGTAAATATTAATTGTTCTAAAAAAATAATAAAGTTTATTTTAAATTTGAAATGCTCGTCTATTTATAAGAAGAAGGTTAAAGCAACTTAGACGATCTATAGTATATTTATTCTAAAGTACATTTATAAATAATATCTTTTATAAATTGCAATAAAAGAAATTGATAAATAGCGTTTGCTTCTTCTTTCGTTTGCTTTCGTTGTACATTACACAGAAAATTCTATAATGACAATGACTCTGTAGAACCAATGTTGATTATGAAGGCATCTTTGTTTGAACCGATACTATCGTTTAACTTCTTAATTCTATCGGTTTGAAGATGTTAAAAGTACCGTCGTTGGTAAGTACACATAAATTCCCCTGTTTATATCATTGCTCAATCACCAAATTTTGCTTTAATTGAGTCTATTTTCAAAACTTTATACCTCTGGCTCACAGTAAGGTTTATGCAATGTGTAAATGGCTTGCGGTAGGTACTTTTGTTAAAATGATTGAAACCCATGAGGCTTATACACTTTTTGATGGAAACAACTAATATCATAATGACGAACTAATAAAATCTTGATATATATATATATATATATATATATATATATATATATATATATATATAGCCTTGGAAGCCGGCGATTAAGGTTTTCGAATCGAGCCCCATTATTGGGTCGTCATAAAATTGCCATGGAACTTACAGAAATTCGGGAACGAAGCTGGCACAACATAAAAGGTTTCGAAAAAACATAAAAATATAAAAAAAAATTCCTTACCCTTTTATTTCGCCTTCAAATTCCTCTGCTTCCCTGGCTAACTCAGCTCTGCCTCTTCTCGAATACCTAAATTTACAGACATATCTCTTTCACACTCGCACACCATTCAATAAAACTATCAAATAATACCACAATTATACAACCTTTTATTTACACTTATTAACAGATAAATTATATTCACATGTGTTGAAACAGTTAGATACAATAATTATGAAACTCAAATTATGGTATGTTTTTAAAGTCCTTGATTTTTCTAATGATTTTTAAACAAATTCACTGAGATATGAGTAGATGGGCCCCACATGTTACCCTAAATTGACTTACACTGGAGTATGGTGAGCTTATTATAACCCAGTTTAGTTTGTATATGCCTTTTAAACCTTGTATAAATTAAAACAAAATTTACAGACCCGTTTACCCTTTACACTTCAATTTTTATCCTGAATAAAATTTTGAATGTTCTAAATACACACTTTTTCAATATTCAACATCAATAAATTGTCCAGTACATGTATCTTTTACAATAAGTTTCTACAACCATAAATATGCCACCAAAAAAGAGTCAACCACACAGCACAAAATTTTACAAATGTTTATAGGACGACAGAAATTTCAAATAAGTTACCTGGAGAATTCTTTAGGCTTCCTTTCCGTCGGAGATAAGTGCCAGAACACCCCTCTTTATGTTTCCATTTACTGTGCTGCTCAGCGGATACATAAGCCTCTACCATCTGCTACCTCTGCAAGCTATGCGCCTTGTCTCACAGTACCATTCCATATATCATGCATACAAACTCGATTACTTGTGGTGCTTACCCCCATATATCATGCTTCCATTTATTGATTTTTGTGTTGCAGTAGCCGGACCTTTATTAATTTAATCTGCACTACTCCTACTTGACGTCAATAATTAGAGGTCCGCTACTACTGTTTTATACTTGCAACCACTACATTTACGGTAACATAATCACATACATCAAATACTCACATAAAGCTTTACTGTTATGGGGGTCTGAATCGGCATTCAGCACTTTATCAAAGTAAAGGAAAATAGAAGAGAAGAGGATCTTAATAATCTAGCTTAGGTATTTATATCCTTTTTAAAACCCCCTCGTGGACGCGTTTCCTTTGAGCTTATTTTCAAAACGTATTCCAAAAATTTCAAATATAATCGTTTTTAAATTCCTAAAATTTGATCCGTCTTACGTGCTGTATCCCCGAATGCGCTTTCCACCTTCACGTGTGCGTACGTTTGGAAAACTGTCTGCTTACAACCAATGACAAAATTCTCTACCGTCACAAACCCCACCTAAGCTCTATTTATCTCTGTTTTATACGTGTTTGCTGTCTCGTTCAAAACCCCACTTGAGTTACAGAAAATCGATATTGTTGACATCCTATCTCAACTCCACGTGTATATTGTACGCGTATTTCAATTCTTTGCTTGCTTTATATTTGTTTCTATCTATTGTATATAACCGAGTGTCCATTTCCCTCGCTTTTTAAGATTTTTGTTACCCTAGTTGTTTATCCAACTGACGGTTAAAAATAATATTTATGAAATCCTATCTTAACATGCGCTCGACTTCTTTGAACGTAACCTTTAAAAAACAGGTGTTTCTGTTAATTATCGACCGTTTAAACATAACAATTCCTAGACTTTCTACTTTTTCGTATTTGATAAAACTGACGTTGGCTTTTACAACGAATACATTATTGCCTTGGGATTATTGATTTTCTTACGCAAGCACGCTTTCTTTTGCTTATATGTGTTTAATTAAAATAACTTATGGTTAATTATGCGTATCCTTGAACTTCTGTTTGCTTTGAAGCTTTCTTCCTTCCTGTGATCTTAACATTTCAATTATTAAATATAAAAATACTCTAATATTCGTCCGTTATCCCTAAATGAATTAAATTAATTTTTCGCGTAAATAATTTGCTCTTTTCTATATACAGACCTGTTGAAATTTTATCGTTTTACACTGATTTACCCCTTTGAATTCACTACAAGATTCACTATAAGATGTATCTGTAAACAAACTCTTATAAAAATAATAAGAGCTTATTGACGAATACAAATCGGGCTAATAGTTGTATAGCTATTAACAAAACAGTAGCTTTATTACTTCACAGGGGAGGAATAGGGGGGATAGGGTTAAAAACTAATTTGCTCTGAAGATGTTTAAGGAAGCTGAAACCGGCCGGTTAGTGGATGTTTTCTTCACTGTGAAGTAATAAAACTATTGTTTTGTTAATGGCTATACAACTATTAGCCCGATTTTTATTCGTCAATAAGCTCTTATTATTTTCATAAGACTTTGTTTACAGATACATCTTATTTTATATATTGTTCTACACAATATATATATATGGATGGTTGCTATTACTTCTGTTGGGAAAATTGCTATCCATTTGTTATCTGTAACTTTCTGAATTTTCATGTTAGTTATTTGCACTTGTTTGGTTTCACAGTTTTCGTAATGATTTGAGAATTTTAATAGTTGTACTTCACAAGGGCTGTCTTCTTTAATGGTTGTTGTCGTCATCGATTGACATAAATATTGGTTTGGTGTTACTTCAGTACATTTTTCGTTTGTATAACCATATCTCAGTTCATTTAGGGATAGGAATTTGGTTTTGGGTATGATTACTTGGTATGTGCTAGTAACCTTTGTTGGAAAAGCAAATAAATGATAATAATGATAATTGTTACTTTCTACTATCTAGATTTCTATCAAAAATATTATTTCGTTATTCTTAATGTTGCTAAAATTTGTTGCATTAAAGTAAGGGTGGATATTATTTGGGTAAATGTTGTATTTTGTACACTGCCTAGTTTAATTGGTAGTATACCGGGGTTGTTTTTATATGTTATATTACTACTTGGTTGTCCGTTCTACCTGGGTGGAGGTTGACGGTAAGGGTGATGACTGTCCATCTGAAATTACAGGGTGTCTTAGGTTTTTCATATGAATATACTTTGTTATTATACCGTTGTCTACTACTGCTATGTTTTTATCTGATATTTTCTTAATTTTAAATGGTCCTAAATTTCTGGGTGCTGTTTTATGTCGCTTGCTTTGAAAGTTTTTCTCATATACGGTTTGTCCTATTGAAAATTTATTTGAGTCGGTATTTTTATTTCGGGTTGTGGTGATACGTTCTTTATCGTTCTCTAATTTATCTTTCACCTTGTCGTAAGTTATTTTTAGTTTTTGTTTATGATCTTTCGCATATTGCTGATATACTTCTTTATTGTAGTGTATGTCAGGGATTTCGTGAATCTGAATGTCCTAAGGTTAATTCTAAGGGTGTAAAATTTGTTGATGAGTGGATAGTGTTATTATAGGCGATTAGTGCGTATGACATTAAATTGGTTATATGTTCCTTTTTATAATTTATTCTTAGTAATCGAATTTGTTCTAACAGGGTTAAATGTAATCGTTCAATTAGTCCGTTTGATTCAGGGTGGTTTTCCGTTATGAAATGAATTTTTATTTTGTGTAGTTCTAAAGTGTTTTGTATTGTCTCATTTTTAAATTCGCTACCATTGTCTAAGGTTATTGATTCGGGTGTTCCGTAAAATGTGAAATATTGTAAAAATCCTTGGGTCACGTCAATGCTATTTTTGGATGTGATTGGTATTGCTTGGCCTATTTTTGTGAATGCGTCTATATTTGTTAGATAATTTTGCGCTTCTACTACTAGAGTATCGGCATGTAGTTTTTGAAATGGTTTGTCGGGTGTTTTGGTTAACATTAAGGGTATCTTTGGGGGTTTTCTATCGTATTTCGCTTTGTCACATAATTCGCATTGGTTAATGAAATCTGTGGTCAAGTCCTTCATGTCTTTAAAATAATAACGTCTTATGAGTTGTTTTATTGTTTCGTTAATTCCACGATGGTTGGTTTTTCCTTCGTGTTGATTTCTAATTACATCGTTTATTTCGTCACATTGATACTTTAACAAAAATATATTTGAAATTTGTACATAATAACTTTATAAAAAATTAATTAATTGTACTAGTGAGTAGCTCAAACAACGAAGTATGGAGTTTGAAGACTGACTGCCGGGCATTGAGCTCCCGGGCCTTTATAATAACCTGCCCCTCACATGGCTGTGAGAACTTGCAGATCTCATGTCTGCGTTTCTCTTTAATTGTACACTTTATTACAATGTAACAACTTAATTCTAAGTAATTGCGGTCTGTTGACCGCCTGTGACCTGCCACCTGCAGTATCACTGCCCTCACGGATGCAAAGTTGCATGTCCGTTCACATGAACTGTCGATAACCTCTCTGGGTTATCCTTGTGTTACAATGTTGCATTGGACTTATACTTTTACTTAATAATTTCTAATAATTCCTATTAGATTCAATATATCAATATATATAGGTAATTGGGGGATACATAACTCACGTAGATTCTCGTATATATATATATATATAAATATATATATATACTCTAAAGTTCGTTACCAAGCGCTGTCAAGTTGTCAGTCGGCACTTTATTCTCAACGTCCGAGAGTGCAAGCCGCTTTTGCAGACGAGGTAAAGTCGAAATGGCCCTGTCGAAACACGTGGCTTCTAACAAAGTTAGAAAGAAGATTAATTGATTAATATGGAACCCCTTTGGACATCATTTGAGACATGCAATATCTTAAGGACATATCTTCAACAACATTTTCGATAATAAACTAAAACAAATTTTCATGGCAGTAATTTAAAGCAAGGATTTATGGTTTCGTTCTATTCAATTTAATACGCAGTAAAGTAAACGTTCATTCTACATGGGTTCTCGGTATTTCAAACCGATGACTAATGTCACACACAGATATTACGATGGAAATGTTCAACAGCTGACGTCAAGGTCTGGCACCTGCTGTACATTTTTGATGCACGTGAGTGTTTATAACTTTTGTTAGCTTTGAAATTATAGTAAATTATTATGAATTATCCAACATTGATTATTTGAGTAACGTAAATATAAAGTAGTTTTTTTTAGAAGTCAGTAACATTAACGAATAAGTATCTTGTTTGCCAGTTTGTTTGCACATGTACGCAAACAGTGTATTTTAAGAAATTCTGAATGACAACCTATGTCAGACAAAAAAATATTGTAGATACCGTTTTCCAATCTAGACGCCATATGCTGTCTTGATTAATTTTACATTATGTTTAAAGACTTTCAGGTCATGTAAAGGCACTTTCATTGGTGTAGGAAATTCGCGTGTTTTTTGTAGATTACAATTAAATTAGAATATTTGCATTTTACAATGTCTGCTCTTTGATAATTAATTTTTGTTGTAATAATCAAGGAAGTACTTCAATGATTAAAAGAAACTTATGTGTTATGAACAATTAATAAATTATATGTCTATCTAATTAAATCTTATAGAAATGATCTACACATAGATCTTAATTTTGAATGTAAACTTCATTAGCATTATTATGAAAAATTATGAGAAAGATACAAATTTAAATATTGCAGTCACATGTATATAATCAGAAATTTATCCTAATAGAATCCCTTTTGTTTTTGAAAGACGTTTTATTATTCAACATTTAAAAAAGTGCAAGTCCTCCTGAATAGAAAGTGTGTGTAATGAAAATGAATTCCCTCAGTATATTTTAGATGCCTAAATTCTATTATTCTATTTTTGGCAAATGTTTTTGAGGACACAAATGGTGTCCATGTTGTGCTTTTGTTTGTTCACAGGTAAAGCTGAGACATCTGTATGACATCTGGTGGTTGAGGTCTTGGTAAGTGTGTCCGAAAGAGTGAAATTCAAGTTTTATGGCTATGTTAGTGGTGTTAAGATAAGGTTTCCGCATTCCCTTATACAAGCACAGTTAAATTTTGTTGGTTATTGTATTAAAAAATACGGTGGCGCTCATTAAATATATTTTTGGTCTTTTATTCACCCATGACCCAAGCTCATGATCTACCCAGAGCTAATACTCGACTAGCCGTTTATATCTTAAGAGTTTTTCTTTGTCTCAAGCCATTTTCCATCCGACATTACCTTGGGCTTAAAAGAAAAAGAAGAAATTCTCGACCCTGTGATATCAGATTAAGGTTTAGAAAATTGGGAGGTTTGATTTATAGCTGATAGTCACGAAGATAAAGAAATATAAAATAACAAAAATAATTTTATAGTACAACGTAGCAATGTAAATGATATAAAACTATTGGTGAAAAGAAGTGAATAACAGGCATTTGTAAATAATATTTTTTAAACCCCACATTTTAAGGTCAATAGATAAACGTTTAGTAATAAATATACGAACAACTTTCGAATTGAAATTGACTTTATTGTTGTTAATATTACATTAAATATTAGTATATAAGGCATATTTGTAGGTCCATACAGAATGATTTTTGCGTTTTTTATTAACACTTGCATTGACACAACAACCTCGCATCATTTTTATTCAGCTGTGTTTACGGAAAAAATTTGCTTGCTTGCAGTATAGTAATAAAATGTTCTTATACGACCTTTGATTTATGCGGTGTGTACAGAAAATACGCTAGCATTACAGCGCTATTTTTATGGTTACATATAAAATTTTTCAGAAAAATAAAGCAAATTTGAAAAATGTCTCAGATTAAACTGTCAATGTTGTTTAATAATTTACACACACTCATGGTGTTTTTAAAAAACCAGTATTAAAAAAACATTCTGCAGTTTTATCATAATACAATTAACATCATGCAATTTAATTTATTGGAAGCTATATATAGCAGCACCTTGAGAATTAAAGAATTTCATTATGCCAGCATGAATCATGTAAACGCAATTACTACATACCTATATATGCATATAAAAGTTAATTTTGTTAAGTTTTACTAAAAAATAAATTATGTCAACAGTAATCTAAAACTTATTGTATATATTACTGTATTAGTTAAGGGCCATTTGCATTGCATTATTTTAAACGAAATTAAACTAATTTAGGTTTTTTTATTTTTTACTATTTGCCTTCATTGCAATTTTTTTCAGACAATAAATCCAATTCGTTATTTCTGCTGAGGCATAATTATATTCAGGGATTTAAATACAAGAAAAAAACGAGTTTGTGTGTGCAAAGAAATTGTGGTTTTTGCACTTGTTGTTACTTATTCTATATTACAGTATTAGTTAAGGGCCATTTGCATTGCATTATTTTAAACGAAATTAAACTAATTTATGTCTTTTACTATGTGCCTTCGTTGCAACTTTTTCAGACAATGAATTCAATTCGTTATTTCTGCTGAGGCATAATTATATTTTAGAAAAAAAGTCTATGATATCGATTAAAAAATGTATAAAAGTCAAGTTCTTTCAGTTGTACTGAAAAAAAAGTATGCAATTTTTTCAGAAAACGATGCAAATTTTTAATTTTTTCTAACAGGTCAGTTTATTATTTAATATAAATACTTCACGTAGAATTTACCAACAGTATAGAAAAAAAGTTTATGATATCGATTAAAAAATGTATAAAAGTCAACTTCCTTCAGTTGTACTGAACAAAAAGTAAATATTTCAAATGATTTCTAGGTAAAATTTAATTTTTTTGTGGTTTTGCAATTGCCAACTTTAATTTTAAAATATGGTATATACGCGTGCACCGTTTCGAAGTCAAACCGGCCTTCCATTAACGCTTTTATTTTTTTGCGGACGTCAGCATTAAAATTTATACATGACTGGCTTTATTAAATTTTCTGTAGATTTCATATTTCTACAATTGCTATCTAGACAATACCTTAGCATTAAATTCTTGGTGACATGGGTTAATTTTCTGCTGTTCTTGTTGTTTAATATCCTTATATACTCAAGATATGTGTGTGATAATCGCTCAATCTTTATCGCCAAGTTGTAGTTGTGTATTCTATAGAACAAATCAAAAATGAAAACCTTTTTTTAAAATTGTCCTTGTCAGGAAAGAACAATGATAGTGATTGGGTTAAAATTATTGAGTAGTTTATAGTCAATCCAAATGAAATACTGGAAAAAAATCGTTGACACCGTGAGCAGATCCACCAATTGCAACGTACGACCTGATGACACCAATACAGAGTATGTATTCGTTGGCTTAATATATAGATTTAATTTTCTTAATGCATTTACTTGGTCTAATCTTCATTTGAATCTTTTTTTTTTAGTAAACACGAAGAAGAACAACCAGAAACAACCGCGCGTCAAAAATGAAGAAGACAGCCCTCATAGAACTGATAATGCAATATTTTTTAACGTTCAGAGTTGGAGTGAGTTAGAACTGTTCTTTATATTTGAGAACTTGAGTGAATTATATATATATATATATATATATATATATATATATATATGTTATGTAGTATAACGACCTTGCTACGTTGTACTATAAAATTATTTTTGTTATTTTATATTTCTTTATCTTCGTGACTATCAGCTATAAATCAAACCTCCCAATTTTCTAAACCTTAATCTGATATCACAGGGTCGAGAATTTCTTCTTTTTCTTTTAAGCCCAAGGTAATGTCGGATGGAAAATGGCTTGAGACAAAGAAAAACTCTTAAGATATAAACGGCTAGTCGAGTATTAGCTCTGGGTAGATCATGAGCTTGGGTCATGGGTGAATAAAAGACCAAAAATATATTTAATGAGCGCCACCGTATTTTTTAATACAATAACCAACAAAATTTAACTGTGCTTGTATAAGGGGAATGCGGAAACCTTATCTTAACACCACTAACATAGCCATAAAACTTGAATTTCACTCTTTCGGACACACTTACCAAGACCTCAACCACCAGATGTCATACAGATGTCTCAGCTTTACCTGTGAACAAACAAAGCACAACATGGACACCATTTGTGTCCTCAAAACATTTGCCAAAAATAGAATAATAGAATTTAGGCATCTAAAATATACTGAGGGAATTCATTTTCATTACACACACTTTCTATTCAGGGAGGACTTGCACTTTTTTAAATGTTGAATAATAAAACGTCTTTCAAAAACAAAAGGGATTCTATTAGGATAAATTTCTGATTATATACATGTGACTGCAATATTTAAATTTGTATCTTTCTCATAATTTTTCATAATAATGCTAATGAAGTTTTACATTCAAAATTAAGATCTATGTGTAGATCATTTCTATAAGATTTAATTAGATAGACATATAATTTATTAATTGTTCATAACACATAAGTTTCTTTTAATCATTGAAGTACTTCCTTGATTATTACAACAAAAATTAATTATCAAAGAGCAGACATTGTAAAATGCAAATATTCTAATTTAATTGTAATCTACAAAAAACACGCGAATTTCCTACACCAATGAAAGTGCCTTTACATGACCTGAAAGTCTTTAAACATAATGTAAAATTAATCAAGACAGCATATGGCGTCTAGATTGGAAAACGGTATCTACAATATTTTTTGTCTGACATAGGTTGTCATTCAGAATTTCTTAAAATACACTGTTTGCGTACATGTGCAAACAAACTGGCAAACAAGATACTTATTCGTTAATGTTACTGACTTCTAAAAAACTACTTTATATTTACGTTACTCAAATAATCAATGTTGGATAATTCATAATAATTTACTATAATTTCAAAGCTAACAAAAGTTATAAACACTCACGTGCATCAAAAATGTACAGCAGGTGCCAGACCTTGACGTCAGCTGTTGAACATTTCCATCGTAATATCTGTGTGTGACATTAGTCATCGGTTTGAAATACCGAGAACCCATGTAGAATGAACGTTTACTTTACTGCGTATTAAATTGAATAAAACGAAACCATAAATCCTTGCTTTAAATTACTGCCATGAAAATTTGTTTTAGTTTATTATCGAAAATGTTGTTGAAGATATGTCCTTAAGATATTGCATGTCTCAAATGATGTCCAAAGGGGTTCCATATTAATCAATTAATCTTCTTTCTAACTTTGTTAGAAGCCACGTGTTTCGAAAGGGCCATTTCGACTTTACCTCGTCTGCAAAAGCGGCTTGCACTCTCGGACGTTGAGAATAAAGTGCCGACTGACTACTTGACAGCGCTTGGTAACGAACTTTAGAGTATATATATATATATATATATATACGAGAATCTACGTGAGTTATGTATCCCCCAATTACCTATATATATTGATATATTGAATCTAATAGGAATTATTAGAAATTATTAAGTAAAAGTATAAGTCCAATGCAACATTGTAACACAAGGATAACCCAGAGAGGTTATCGACAGTTCATGTGAACGGACATGCAACTTTGCATCCGTGAGGGCAGTGATACTGCAGGTGGCAGGTCACAGGCGGTCAACAGACCGCAATTACTTAGAATTAAGTTGTTACATTGTAATAAAGTGTACAATTAAAGAGAAACGCAGACATGAGATCTGCAAGTTCTCACAGCCATGTGAGGGGCAGGTTATTATAAAAGGCCCGGGAGCTCAATGCCCGGCAGTCAGTCTTCAAACTCCATACTTCGTTGTTTGAGCTACTCACTAGTACAATTAATTAATTTTTTATAAAGTTATTATGTACAAATTTCAAATATATTTTTGTTAAAGTATCAATGTGACGAAATAAACGATGTAATTAGAAATCAACACGAAGGAAAAACCAACCATCGTGGAATTAACGAAACAATAAAACAACTCATAAGACGTTATTATTTTAAAGACATGAAGGACTTGACCACAGATTTCATTAACCAATGCGAATTATGTGACAAAGCGAAATACGATAGAAAACCCCAAAGATACCCTTAATGTTAACCAAAACACCTGACAAACCATTTCAAAACTACATGCCGATACTCTAGTAGTAGAAGCGCAAAATTATCTAACAAATATAGACGCATTCACAAAATAGGCCAAGCAATACCAATCACATCCAAAATAGCATTGACGTGACCCAAGGATTTTACAATATTTCACATTTTACGGAACACCCGAATCAATAACCTTAGACAATGGTAGCAAATTTAAAAATGAGACAATACAAAACACTTTAGAACTACACAAAATAAAAATTCATTTCATAACGGAAAACCACCCTGAATCAAACGGACTAATTGAACGATTACATTTAACCCTGTTAGAACAAATTCGATTACTAAGAATAAATTATAAAAAGGAACATATAACCAATTTAATGTCATACGCACTAATCGCCTATAATAACACTATCCACTCATCAACAAATTTTACACCCTTAGAATTAACCTTAGGACATTCAGATTTACGAAATCCCTATGACATACACTACAATAAAGAAGTATATCAGCAATATGCGAAAGATCATAAACAAAAACTAAAAATAACTTACGACAAGGTGAAAGATAAATTAGAGAACGATAAAGAACGTATCACCACAACCCGAAATAAAAATACCGACTCAAATAAATTTTCAATAGGACAAACCGTATATGAGAAAAACTTTCAAAGCAAGCGACATAAAACAGCACCCAGAAATTTAGGACCATTTAAAATTAAGAAAATATCAGATAAAAACATAGCAGTAGTAGACAACGGTATAATAACAAAGTATATTCATATGAAAAACCTAAGACACCCTGTAATTTCAGATGGACAGTCATCACCCTTACCGTCAACCTCCACCCAGGTAGAACGGACAACCAAGTAGTAATATAACATATAAAAACAACCCCGGTATACTACCAATTAAACTAGGCAGTGTACAAAATACAACATTTACCCAAATAATATCCACCCTTACTTTAATGCAACAAATTTTAGCAACATTAAGAATAACGAAATAATATTTTGATAGAAATCTAGATAGTAGAAAGTAACAATTATCATTATTATCATTTATTTGCTTTTCCAACAAAGGTTACTAGCACATACCAAGTAATCATACCCAAAACCAAATTCCTATCCCTAAATGAACTGAGATATGGTTATACAAACGAAAAATGTACTGAAGTAACACCAAACCAATATTTATGTCAATCGATGACGACAACAACCATTAAAGAAGACAGCCCTTGTGAAGTACAACTATTAAAATTCTCAAATCATTACGAAAACTGTGAAACCAAACAAGTGCAAATAACTAACATGAAAATTCAGAAAGTTACAGATAACAAATGGATAGCAATTTTCCCAACAGAAGTAATAGCAACCATCCACTGCAACCAAGATGAAAATAACCAAGCATTAATCGGAAGCAAACTAATTACCCTCAAAGAAGATTGTTATGTGAAATTGAAAGATGAAGTAATCAGAGTTTATCAAGATCCCATAGCAACAAAGAAACTTGCAAACCTACCGGAACTACAGTTCAAGATACAACAAGAAGACGAAGAAATAATTAAGAAACCTATGAAGCTAGAGCATCTAGACTTAGACGATCTCAACCACGCCGTGAAATTAGTGGAAAGTTATAAAGAACAATTAAATGAACTCAAAACGCCAAAGTTACATTATAATAATATAAGTGTTTGGACAATTGTATTGATCATTTTAATAATTTTTGTAATCATGTATGTATTATACAAAATGTACCTTAGATATAAGAATGAAGGAAACAGTTCTAGATTTAAGGAAACAAAGAAAAATAAAGAAACGACAAGTATACCTTTAGAAACAATGAATTTTAAATGAATTTAAATAATGTATTTTATGTATTTAAAAATTAAGAAAACCTTAATTTTTCATTTACGGTGGAGGAGTTATGTATCCCCAATTACCTATATATATTGATATATTGAATCTAATAGGAATTATTAGAAATTATTAAGTAAAAGTATAAGTTCAATGCAACATTGTAACACAAGGATAACCCAGAGAGGCTATCGACAGTTCATGTGAACGGACATGCAACTTTGCATCCGTGAGGGCAGTGATACTGCAGGTGGCAGGTCACAGGCGGTCAACAGACCGCAATTACTTAGAATTAAGTTGTTACATTGTAATAAAGTGTACAATTAAAGAGAAACGCAGACATGAGATCTGCAAGTTCTCACAGCCATGTGAGGGGCAGGTTATTATAAAAGGCCCGGGAGCTCAATGCCCGGCAGTCAGTCTTCAAACTCCATACTTCGTTGTTTGAGCTACTCACTAGTACAATTAATTAATTTTTTATAAAGTTATTATGTACAAATTTCAAATATATTTTTGTTAAAGTATCAATGTGTTTTTTAAAAAACCAGCTCCAAAGGCCCGAACTTTAACTCGTGTTATTACGAATATTATATATTAATTTTTATTGGGTGATAATTCACAAATTAAATACTTTAAAATACAGCTGTTTTATTTTTATTTTATTGAACTAAATGTAACTAGGAAAAAAAATACGTTACAACGTATTGTGTAAAACAGTGTTCCTTTTAAGTTTTTGGTTGGTAATGACTTACTGTTCAAAAATACCTATATACACATTGTAAATGTTACAACAATTGAACCTATTTTTAATTTCTTAGTTATTCATTAAAAATAAAACATTTGTAATAATTTTGTTTTAAAAAAGCACACTTTACAGGTAACAACTCAAAGTTTTTTTGTATTGTAGATACCTTTTTCGATATTAGCATTTGATGAAAAATATTAAACCGAAGACCCCCAAATATTCTATTACTTTGAAATATGTATTGAAATAAACGTTTAGTCGTTTTTGACAGAGTCGATTTAATGTAACAAAATAGCTATTTTTTGACAGAATAAACCAAAAAGGAATTCTTTTATGGTTTATTTCTAATGCCTAAAGTTAGGTCTAGTTTCGTAAATTGTTTAATCCTAAATAAACTTTTACACTTTTATTTTTAATTTAGCCTAAAATATATTTCATAATTAGTGGGAGTTTTGAAGTTTATTGTTTATTATAATCATTTTTTGCCGGCAGCGCAATTTGAGAAAATATCATTATCATATCTATTTGACGTTACATGTGATCTTTGTATGACCAAAAAATGACGGAAGTCTGCTACGTGGGGGTAAAGAATGGGAACACTAATAAGTTGCCTATATATTTAAAGCTGATTTTGACACTTTTCAAATTGAAAATATAATTACCATTGCAGACCCCTGGTGAAGATACACAAGACAATAAACGTCCCCAAAGTGAAGTGTAAAATGATGTAGGAAAAATTATCGTTTTTTGAGAACGTCCTCCCCCCAGACCGTTCAAATTTGTAAATCATTTTGCCGAGTACCAAACTCGCAACCTAATTTGTAACAAAATGTATCCTGCTTCCCTGCGATGGTTCCACTAAGATATTTTAATAAACATTATTCTTGCTAACATAATGCAATTTTTTGCTTATATTGAATATTGTAGAATATCTAGTTACGTTTTGGGATACGGCACACTACCCTTTTTTTAAAAACTATTATAACATAGTATAAGCTTCACAAAGTAACACTGCTGTAATAATTTACTTATTGCTTGTAAACATAAACATGGAAGTTTACAAACAACCATGGATGTTGAGGATATGTCATTTTTGGCTTCATAAATATTCGAAATTAATCCAATCATTATTATATTACACTTATCAAAAGGAAATTCACCATATATTATTAGTTTACTTCATTTCAATGCGACAAAAACAAAGTCCAAAATAATTCAATTTGAAATATTCTGGTTTTAAACCTTATTCTACACATCATTAACAGTGCCATCTTCGGAGAAAGTCGTGAACAATATCTATTAAAAAGGAGTACAATTAATGTAATAATTCAATAAAATCCATTCAGTACACTACGACTATCGTGATCAATATTTTTGAATTTTTTTTAACAGAATGATTATATATGTATTCTGCTATCCAACGAATGCTTTTTTTTATATACAAATTGATTATGCTAGATGTAGTAACTAAAATAAAGTAGTGAATTTTAACATTACTTTTAACAGCTATTTCTTGCTTATTACTCCACTTTAGAAAAAAAAGCAAACCTTCGTTAGAAAGTACAAAGTTTTGTGAGTCTAATGGTGAAGTTACATTTTGCATATTTTCAATCCAACAAAAGTTATTTACCAAACAGAATAACCTGTTTTTTGATGGATTTTAGGCAGCCAACCATACATCCGATCGCGCCCTTAAGAGATGAGATGAGATATACTCTCGACACTAGCGCATATACTCTTTGAAAAGCTACCATTAGTGGAGATTATTCGTGTTATTAAAATTAGCCCTTCTAGGACTTCGGACTAGCACTGAATTTTTAAGTTCATCGGTATTGTGATAAGACTTGCGTGGATTTGTAAAGTACGGATAATGTCAGACGTCCCTACACCTTTTTTATTAACATATAACTAGAAATGTTAAAAGAGAAGGTGCAGAAACTCTCACAACAAAAATCGGCGTGAAGTTAGCAAACACATTTCAGCAGACAAATCAGCAGAAACACCCGAAGGTTCAGTGGCATAGGAAAAATTAATATAAAAAGACTTACTCATTTGCTTACTATTTTATGCTGAATATTCTTTGGCAAAACAAATTTATACCGGTTGATTAGTCTTGCACGTATGTATAGCATGCAGACAAAACTATTGTCGCATTTTTCAAAAATTTTAAAATACCCTAAACGCAAATAACACAAAATTGAAGAAAACTTGTAAAAGGAAATACACTGCCAAGACCAAACCAAGCTAATTACATCTGCATTAACTATATCTACGACTGACAAAAAGGAAAATCAGTGACTAGCCGTCTAAGTGGTTTTAAAATGACGCCAAATTATAAATACCAGATTACTTAATATTTTTCTGAAAAGTTGAAGATCTGGTAGAAGGAAATAGAGGGCCAGAATAAAACCTAGCTAATTACATCTGCATTAACTATATCTGCGACCGACAAAAAAAAATCACTGACTAGCCGTCTAAGTGGTCAAAATGGCGCCAAATTATGAATACTAGATTACTTATTATTTTCTGAAAAGTTGAAAATCTGGTAGAAGGAAATAGAGTGCCAGAATAAAACCAAGCTAATTACATCTGCATTAACTATATTTATGACCGACAAAAAGGAACATCACTGACCAGCCGTCCAAGGGGTCCAAATGGCGCCAAATTATGAATACTAGATTACTTATTATTTTCTGAAAAGTTGAAAATCTGGTAGAAGGAAATAGAGTGCCAGAATAAAACCAAGCTAATTACATCTGCATTAACTATATTTATGACCGACAAAAAGGAACATCACTGACCAGCCGTCCAATGGGTCCAAATGGCGCCAAATTATGAATACTAGATTACTTAATATTTTCTGAAAAGTTGAAAATTCTGGTAGAAGGAAATACAGTGCCAGAATAAAACTAAGCTAATTACATCTGCATTAACTATATCTACGACCGACAAAAAAGAAAATCACCGACTAGCCGTCTAAGTGGTCAAAATGGCGCCAAATTATGAATACTAGATTACTTATTATTTTCTGAAAAGTTGAAAATCTGGTAGAAGGAAATAGAGTGCCAAGACCAAACCAAGCTAATTACATCTGCATTAACTATATCTACGATCGACAAAAAGGAAAATCACTAACCAGCCGTCTAAGGAATCTAAATTGCGCCAAATTATAAATACTAGATTACTTAATATTTTACTGAAAAGTTGAAAAACTGGTAGAAAAAATAGAGTGCCATGATAAAACCAAACCAATTACATGTGTATTAACTATATCTACGCCTGACAAAAAGAAAAATCACTGATCAGCCGTCTAAGGGGGTCAAAATGGCGCCAAATTATAAATACTAGATTACTTAATATTTTACTGAAAAGTTGAAAAACTGGTAGAAGGAAATAGAGTGCTAGGATAAAATCAAGCTAATGACATCCGTATTAACTATATTTACGACCGACAAAAAAAATCACTGACCGGCCGTCTAGGGGGTCAAAATGGTGCCAAACTAGAACTACTGGGTTACTTAATATTCTGCTAAAAAGTTGAAAATCGGGTAGAAGAGAATAGAGGGACAGGATAAAACCAAGCTAATTATATCTGCATTAACTATATATACGACCGACAAAAAAGAACCGCACTGTCCAACCGTCTAAGAGTTCAAAATGGCGCCAAATTATAAATACTAAATTACTTAACATTTTTCTAAAAAATTGAAAATTTGGTAGAAGAAAATAGAGTGCCAGGATAAAACCAAGCTATGACCAACAAAAAGGAAAAACACTGACCAGCCGTCTAAGTGGTCAAAATGGCGCTAAATTAGAAATACTAGATTACTTAATATTTTACTGAAAAGTTGAAAATTTGGTAGAAGAAAATAGAGTTCCAGGATAAAACCAAGCTATGACCAACAAAAAGGAAAATCTCTGACCAGCGGTCTAGGGCGTCGTAATGGAGCCAAATTATAAATATTAGATTACTTAATATTCTACTGAAAAGTTGAAAAGCTGGTAGAAGGGAAGAGAGTGCCAAGGTAAAACCAAGTTAGTTACATTTGCATTAATTATATCCACGACCGACAAAAATCAGTGACCAGCCGTCTAGGTGGTCAAAATGACGCCAAATTATAAATACTAGATTGCTTAATATTTTACTGAAAAGTTGAAAATTTGGTAGAAGGAAATAGAGCGCTAGGATAAAACCAAGCTAATTACATCTGCATTAACTATATCTACGATCGACAAAAAGAAACCGCACTGTCCAGTCGTCTAAGGGGTCAAAATGGCGCTAAATTATAAATACTAGATTACTTAATATTTTTCTAAAAAGTTGAAAATCTGGTAGAAGGAAATAAAGTGTCAGGATAAAACCAAGCTAATTACATCTGTTTTAACTGTATCTACGACTAACAAAAAGGATAATCACTGACCAGCCGTCTAAGGGGTCGAAATAGCGCCAAATGACTAATACTTGTTTATTCAATATTTTACTGACAAGTTGAAAAACTTATAAAAGCAAATAGAAAGCTAGGACGTAACCAAACTTATTACAGTTTCATCCTACCTTGCATGTGCATATTTTGTATGGTTTCCTGATTTAAAACTTAAGACAATTTAAGTGTCTTTCAAAGGTTGTTTCCATGACCACGTATAGGTGGGCAGATTTAGTACGAGCAATGACTCTGTTTACACTACTGAGTGAATCTGTAAAGCATCCGCCATCCCTTGTAACACACTGTATATAAGCATATAGAGTTGCAAAATAGCCAATATCTCATTGTACTGCTTGTAGTGGAAAGAGCTAATATTGTTTTTTCTGCTTTTGAAAATGTTCGAGTAAGTTCACATGCTGTTGACACTAATTGGAACGTAGGATTTAACCTGTTGACAACAACCTGTTTGCAAAATTATGTCGTGAAGAACTGTGTGTATTCCATCAAACATTCTAAAGACACGAAACATTCAAAACAGATGGACACAATTGCAGTTATCGTAAGGAAAATTACAAAAGTAAAGTTATGTTGTAGATTACTTCAAAATTGATAGTGAAAGGGAGCTGATTTAAAAACTAGTTGCAATAGTTTAAGTTCTTCTTTTCAAAGAAGTAAACATATGCCATGAATTGTTGTTCATTTTAAATTACTTAGAGTTTGATAAAGCTTGAACGACCTGAATGTGATAACTAAGAATATTTATGAGAAAAATATTGAAATATTGACGTGGAAAATAAGTTGAGCGCTAATCCCTGCTCAAAGACATATACCACATAAACTTACCAAGTTATCCAAGATTTCTTGTACGGCGAACTATGCGGAACTTGTTGAAGCATCACACTTAAACACAATAAATTAAATTTATATTAATATGATAACGCCGTACTTGGTGTAATGACGTTTTTACTTAACGCCACCGTTCTTCAAATTCTACTGCCCTTTTTAATCTACACAGAGTGCACAACGTTACGATGATCAATTTTCTCTTTCCACCCCTTTATGATTACCTATTTGAGTTGATGAAACGAAGTCAATTAATTTCATATAATGAAAAGAAATATTATTTACAATTTTTGAAATTCTTTAAATACACCCTTCAATCAATCATATCATATGTATCATTTATCCCAAAATTTGTATACTTTTAATTCAATCTAAAGTCACCAAAAACTACCTCTTTACAAAAAAATCTGGAACATTCTAGACCTCTTTATGCTTTATTACGTAAGTTTAACGTATGCAAATGTTTCTTGTTGACTTCATTACAAGTTTGGATAAATTGAATAAATTCAGTATTAAAATTTAAATTGAAAAATATCTTAAAAATTAAATAGATCTGACCTGTAATATGTTGTTCGTGTTGTGGATCAACACCCCCTCTTCATTTGTATACCAATGCTCTGCTTAGTTGAACCAGTGTTTGAGTACAGTTACCACTCGTTTTCCAAAAATTACTTCGTGCTTCCTTATTTTATATGCCTTGAATCTCTTCCCTTAAATGCTTTCGACGCAAATCAAAATTGTACCAGAATTGTACCAAAATTCGATTAGACTTGTCCCCTTTGAATTCACTTAGAATTAGAACTTCTATTTACCAGAAATTTAAAATATTATTGACGTCACCGACTTGAAATATTATGGTCGACACCATAAGTATTATTGTCCACGCTGATTTGAAATGTCCAGTATTATTGTCGACCCAGATTTGAATTATCATCAACGCAAACTTAAAATATACCAGCAATATTATCGTTAACGCAGACTTGAAATATTCAGTATTATTGTCGACCCAGATTTGAATTGTTCAGAAATATACCAGCAATATAATTGTAGACACAAATTTAAAATGTCCAGTATTATTGTCGACCCAAATTTGATACCCTATCATTATAAATATTTAATTTAAATCAATTACCCAAATTCTACTCACGTTTTCTATAAAAAACGGCAAAAACTCTTCGTAATTGTTGCACTGTTATCACTGTAACATAAACTTATACTTTATTTAAATTACGCGTGGCTTTCTGGTTCACAGTGTCGCAGCTTCGACGTGCATCAGTTGTCAACTGACCTGTCTTATCACAGAATGGGTGTTAAATAGCGTTTTCTCACTACATGTGGGCTGGGTTTTCAAGCAGTTCTGCAGATTATCTAAACCAATCAGGCCCTGTCTTCAACATTCTTTGCATTTTAAAGTGGTTTCTGATGTAATTAATTCAGATTTCCATGTAATGGTGTTTATGTGCTATTGATACTTTAATATCTTTGCCATACGTTGTTTTGTGTAGATATCGCCTTTTCGATAATTGTACAAAATAAATGATGTAACTATAATGCTGTTTTCCTTCATGTATTTTTCCGTCTTTGAAACTGCGTTTTCATGTCAAAGCGCTCATCATTTCAGCATAATTGCATAAACCTTTGTTAGGTTTTATCTTTTCTACTGCGTATTTGTTTTTATACATTGTAGAACACTTTTCAATTACATGTACGATCATTTCTTCTGAGTACGCGTTCTATTGTTGAAGGATATTCTTACTGGCATTAATTAAAATTAATAACGGTCTATATACAGAGTGTTAAATGCTTACTATTTACATAATGTATGAATTACCTATATCTATATCTATATCTGCTAAATATGCGTTCTATTGTTGTAAGATATGCTTACTTGCATCGTTTAAAGTTAATTATGGTCTATATACAGGGTGTTAAATGCTTGCTATTTACATAATGCACGAATTGCCCATTTTTCTGCTAAATAAATGCAGTTTACTGATTCCTATTGCTATTTATTGTTTACTACACGACCCTTACTATTTAATACACTCCTAGACAACCCCTTATCACAGCATTATATGTATATATATATTTATGTATATATATATATATATATATATATATATATATATTTATATATATATATATTGCTGTGATATTCCCCTTTCTTGTTACACGTTGGTCGTTTTTAATATTGATATGAAATTCCCCTACGATTGATTGGAAGTCATTAATATTGCTGTACTATGCCCTTTGATTGGTGTCATTAAAAATTTTAGTGAAAATCCTACGAACGTTTCTTCCTTAATTTTGCTGTAAACCCCTATAAATCTTCTATAATTTGTCCGGGTTGTAAAGTGCTCATGAGAATGCATCTAGCAAATATTCAAACTCCGCGTTTTCTTAAAATTACTCAAAAATTTAATAAACGACAGCCGAAAAGTAGATTGAAAGACGAGCAATTAGTCGTATAATCATTACATAATAGCAAGTACTCTCTTCTGCGATTGTAAGTAACCCTCCTTTGTGTCGGCGTCTTGCAACCATCAACAGGTATAATAAATAAAATGTATGTCAAGCGAAAATCACATGCAGCACCGAAATTTGCATTGAACTCGTGTACAGGATTGTTAAATAATTATTTATGTGCCTGTCGAGATATGGTACACGGTCCTGCAACTGCTATATGTATATGTACGCTCCTAAAAAAAACAGTGTCCACCCACCCAAGTACTGACCAGAGCGAGGGTGCTTAACTCTGAAAACGTGCGATCTCTAATAGACGCACGCGTTCAGAATAAGAACAGCGCCTCTATCGGGCGGTAGTCCAATGCAAAATTAAATATATATTTCATTGTTACTTAATTCAATATATATATATATTTTAAATATATACATTTTTTAAATATATATATATATATATATTTTTTAAATATATATATATATATATATATATATATATATAAACTACTCATATTTAGACCAGGGTAGAAAATTAAATAATCACATCAAATAATTTTAATCACCGTGTAGAAGCTTTGGGAAAAGGTACGCGTTGTTAAATAAAAGCGTGAAGCATAAAAATTCATTCGTTTCATTAAACATAAGAGATTTAAATCATCTACAAGACGCTTGCTATAAAAAAGGAAGCAGTATTAAAAAGCTCTACATGTAATTTAATTATTCCTAGTAAAGAAACAAAGAGAAATTACGTGCAAAATTTATATTAATTAACTCTATTTTAAGTAACCGGTATTAAACAAAATGTACAGATAATAATTAATATTTGATTAGGAGTCACTAAAAATTAAAGGGTATTAATTTTAATTGAAGTTAAATGAACCATTAGTAACATATAATATCTATAAAACTTGAAAAACCCAATAAAATGCAAATCGTAGAAGTGTTATTATGTTTGAACACCTGCGTATTTTTAAAAGCTCATTCTGCGTAAATTTTGCAGATAATTAATGGTTACAGAGAATGTTGGAGAAACCGTCGCATAATAGTTACGAGAAATGCTAAAGGTGGGTTATTTCACAGTCCACATGAACTGAAATAATCGATAATAAAGAATATCAATTTGCACCAATAAGAACAGGGTAGATAGAGACAGATAATATGCGCAAGACCGAGACACATATAGTAAAAGGCGTGAGTGGAGCAACGTCATTGGGTTGCGATTGGGTGAAAATAAAAGGCAAAATTGAGAGGTAAAAATAACATTTCTGTATAAAATTCAATTAGTTATTTCCAGAAGTTGCGAGCCGTGTCGAAATTTCTGAGATGTAACTGGTGCGAGTGCAAATTTCGTAAAAATCGCATGCCGGGCTGCGGAATGGGAACCTAGCATGCGAAATTCTTTAGAATTGTCCGTTTTGGGGAACAGACCGACAGACAGGCTAACCGCTATATATACCGAGGTTAATATGAACAAGCTCTTAGATTTTCGACTTGATTCAATGCGTTAAACAGTGCTTTTTAGTTTTCCGAGTTTGATAGAATACTTTAAACAGTTTGCTCGAATATTTTGGTGATTTAAAACAGTTTGTTCTTTACGTGCTACAATGAATGTACTTTAGTGCACTTAGAAAAGAAGATACAAGGTAATAAAGTTAGTATCACTGTACTAATTAGTCAAAATTTGCAACGACGAATGAATACACAAAAGTAGGCAGTTTTGGCGTATATTGGCGAAAGAAGCATGAATTTCTTTGCTATTTTTCGGGGGTGTTAATAATTAAATGGTTTATAAACATGGCTGGATCCACAAAACAAGGTTCAGATATACACAGATGAGTTCCGGAAAAGCCCTGAAACAACTTTAGATGAATGGTGGTGGAGAAATTTTAAAAGCGTTGAGAATCAGAAGCCGTAAATATAACCCAGTTGGAATGGTGTGATTAACAAAAGGCACGAGGTACATTGAAGCTACGAGTGCAGTAACCTTCAGGTAAATTATACTATTTTGTTTGAACTTTGATGTTTTCGTGTGTGTTGAATAACTTTATAATTTATTTACTTAAAATGGACAGTAATGAAGTTGTACTAACAACAAATTTTAATTTTAAGGTGAAATTTTCTTGTTTAAGTCGAAAGGAGTATTTAGTATTTATGTTCTTGATGAAAATTTGGGTATGTCTTTGAGCTCAATTAGACGAACCTGGTTAATTAACGTAAAGGGTGGTAGATGCTCCTTTGTACTCAGACTCAGGTCTGCATATATTGTTACATTAATTAGTAGGCATCCTACAAGGACTTTAATTTTGGATGCACATTAAAATGATAACAAATTTAAATCTTGAAATTTTCTGATACTGAAATTTATGCTGAATTTTAATTTTGAAATTTTAATGTATTGTGAATATTGATGTAAATAGAGTTAACGTTGATGTTTTGTGGTAGGAATGTGTTTTTTTTTTTATGAATGAGGATGAAGGTTTATCTAGGGGAGCAGCCGAGGCGATGAACAGAAGAAAGTCGACGGACCAGTTAATTTAGGAGGTTTCACAGCATACATGACGCCCAATTCGTGAGGCTCGAATCTAATACAGGGATACACAGCATTCTTTGGCGACCCAAAAGTGAGGCTCGAGTTCCAAATAAAATTTTTGTGATTTTATTCCAGGAAACTGGCGATCTGAGAAAGAGAGTTTCTGTGTGTGTATAAATTTAAGAGTATTTTTAGAGTGTGTGTGAGTGATTAGAACGTATGCAGAGAAAAGAGTGGTTAAGGAGTCAAGGAGTGGAAATTGGAAGTGACGATAGTGCATTGTGTGAGAAAAATTCTAAAATGGAAGAAGCTGGAGGCAGTAGAGATCAGTCGAGGACGGAATCAGGGGATCAAGGAAACGAGATGATAATGAGAATGCTAGAGAGGATGAACGAAGAATCTAATAGAGCTAGGGAAGAATCCAATAGAAAATTAGAACTGCTAAGCGATGAAGCTAATAGAGCTAGAGAAGAATCGAATAGAGCGAGGGAGGAGTCCAACCAAAAATTAGAGCAGATAAGCGGGAAAATTGAACAAAATACTAAAGAATTTACAGAATTTAAAGATAGTCTTACCGTGAAACTGGGGGAAGTAGAAAATAGGGTTGAAAAAAATGAGCGTGATATTACAGGTCTTCGACAGGAAATGGGACATTTAAGCTCCGAAGTACGCATTTTTTGTGAAGAAGAGATTAATATAAAAATGACTGAAGTAACGGACTCATGTAGGGATCAGTTAGGCAGGGTAGAGCGCGAAGTTAGTAGTATCAAATACAACATGTCAAATTTAACGGGGGATGGTCCCAGATCTTATACAGGTGGAGGATCATTGGACCAACACATGAAGTT